>CM077643.1:356719418-357056918 GCA_039707465.1 Rhabdophis nuchalis | reverse complement strand
CTAGAAATTCTCCACAGTCCCAGCAGGTCTGCAGTGCATCAAATTGATAAAGGCAACAGCAGAATAAATTAAGCACGTATACATGTACATGTATATAAACAATTTCTATATACATCTGTATTTCTATTTTGCAATTTTACCAATATTCCATTGTTAATTAGAAAGTTGGTAATTTTGTCTGTATATGTTCATGCATGCATAATTCACTGTTAAATTATAATTCTATTAAATTTTGGACAATATAGCCATATACCCATTGATTTCAGATACTACTTTGGAACGACCTTCCCCCTGAACTTCGTACCATCTCGGACCTCCGCCTCTTCCGCCAGTGTCTAAAGACACACCTTTTTCAGCAAGCCGGCCTAGCCTAACCTCCCGCTGGGGCTATTTTTAAATTGGGGTTTTTAATTTGGTTTTTAGCATAGGATTGTTTCATGTAATTTAATATGCTTTTAAATTTTGTATATTCTGTTTTATATGTTTTTAAATTCCTGTGCGCCGCCCTGGGTCCTTCGTGGAGAAGGGCGGGATATAAATCGAATTAAATAAATAAAAAATAAATAAATACTTTTGATTTATTTTATTGCTTAGGCATTTTTCTAATTTGACATTTTTTGAGTATTAACATTATGTTCCAATTCTTTTGTCTTGAACTGAAGGACAAGCAAGAAAAACTAGCTGTTTTGACCATACAAACAAAGCAACCATATTTTCTAAATAATAATAATATTCATATGGATTCATAGTTATTATGAGAGAGTTAAATGATTATTATTCATCCTGACATTGCAATGCATACCACATGACTTATGTCTAGTATCAAATGCAAAAGAGCATTTGTATTTGTGATATTGTGACGTGCATTTCATCAGTTCTTTGCCACCATGGTTTAAACTGGACACTTAAATATGAATTGTCTTTGAAAGTACCTAGAGCAGGGGTCTCCAACCTTTGCAACTTTAAGTCTGAAGGACTTCAGCTCCCAGACTTCTCCAGCCAGCAAAGCTGGCTGGAGAAGTCTGGGAGCTGAAGTCCTTCAGACTTAAAGTTGCAAAGGTTGGAGACCCCTGACCTAGAGCACTGATCCTCAAACTACGACCCGCCAATGCAAAGTATCTGGCCCGCAGAGTGGTGGAATTCAGTCCCACCCCTCACTGTCAGCCTTATCTTCCAGCAAGCATCCATTCCAGCTGCACTTCTGGTTAGTTATTTTACCTGTTGTGATCACATCACTGTTGCCGAAAATAAGGCTGAAGGGTGCTGGGGAGGACCAGCTGACTGAGGGGTGATCTTGCCAGGGCAGCCACCAGATCCAGGGCCAGTAGGTGAGTAGGGGAGGGGCTGCTGATGGCTTGAAAAGCAGCTCTGCTGCCAGCTTGTAAAGTAGTGCTTTAAAAGTCTTTAAAAATGCTTTAAAAACAGTCTTTCAGGATGTCTTTCACAACCATATGATCCAGGACTGGTGGGTGAGTAGGGGAGGGGCGAGTACAGCAAGAACAAAAGCAAAATGGACTACTAAACTGGCCACTCCCACCCAGTCACATGACTTCCTAGCCATGCCTATCCAGCTGTTCTGGTCCCCCAACAGTCTGAGGGATTGTGAATTGGGGCCCCTTTAAAAAGTTTGAGGACCCCTGACCTAGAGAATGGATGAATCAAATTACTGAAGGAGATACTACTCATGCCTTCCAAGAAACAGAAAGTTGGACCTAGGAAAATAATACTAGCCAGACTAACATCAATACCTGGAAAGATTTTGATAGATCCGCCCAGAAACACCTTGAAGACAAAACATAGATCACCATATATTTAATTTAATTTAATTTATTTAGATTTATAGAACCGCCCTTCTCCATTGAAATGGACCCAGGGCGGTGCACAGGAAATTAAAATCAATAAATAACAATAAATACAGAAAAGTTAAGAATACATTAAACTAAAAGCCTGTGCTAAAAATCCCAATTAAAATTCTAAAATGCATTTACTCATTGGCTAAGCTAGGCCAACTTGATGGAACAGATAAGTCTTAAGTGAGCGGCGAAAGAGGGGAAGGTCTGTGATGGTCCGAAGTTCGGGGGGGGAGGTCGTTCCAGAGGGATGGCCCAGCCACTGAGAAGGCTCTCCCCCTGGGCACCGCTAGCCAGCATTGGCCGGCGGATGGTACCCTGAGGAGACCCTCCCTATGGGAACGGATCGGACTATATGGATCTAATCCAATCAGAAGGCTAATAATAATATGGGATGGAGTGTTTGGTCTCAGCTAGCTTGATAAAATAGTAGCCGTCAACACTTTCTCTTTAAAGTGGAGTGGAATTAATCTCAGTCAAAACTGCAACTGATATTAAACTAAATAGGATAATTAATCCCTTAGAAAACTGAAACAAAATTAAAACTTATGTAGATAGGTTGAAAAACTGGCCTGAAGATTACAAAATGAAATATCCTTTGTAAAGAAAATGCAAATGTCAAATACACAGATACGGAATGGGTGGACTACCTGATTTGTTGTAACTAAAATGAATCTTGGAACTACCTGATAAAAAGCCAAATGCAGTTTTAGGGTGCATCCAAAGAGGCATACGAGACCGCCTCCTGCCCCATACATCCCTTCGTCCTGTCCGCTCCCACAGAGAGGGCCTTCTCCGGGTGCCGTCGGCTGGGCAATGCCAGTTGGCGACACCCAGGGGAAGGGCCTTCTCTGTGGCGGGCCCGGCCCTCTGGAACGACCTACCCCCCCGACCTTCGCACTACCTCGGACCTCCGCCTCTTCCGCCAACGTCTTAAGACGCATTTATTCCAACAAGCCGGCCTAGGATAGCCCCCCGTTTCTGACTTTTATACATAAATTATAATTTGGTAGGGTTTTTAATATGGGTTTTAGCCCAGGTAAATAATTTAATATATTTTAATGATGTATATTGTATTTATTGTGGTTTTTAAATAATGCCTGTGCGCCGCCTGGGTCCTAACAAGGAGAAGGGCGGGATATAAATTCGAATAAATAAATAAATAAATAAATAAATAAATAAATAAATAAATAAATAAATAAATAAATAAATAAATAAATAAATAAATAAATAAATAAATAATTCCAAATTCTGGGAAATAATATTTCATCCTATTCTATTCTGGTCAGATTGGTTTGGAGTTCAGTGTCCAGTTGTGGGCACTACATTTTAAGATTCAAAAGAGCTGAAATAGGTTCAATGTAACTCAAGTGGGATTGTAAATCAGGTGTTATGATATTAAAGAAAATGGGCATATCAATTTTAGACAAAGATAACTATTTGGAGATATGATAAACGAATGCAACACAATGTAATATAATATTAATCATGCTAAATCAGGTCAAAGTCAGTTGCGTTCAGCATTTTGTTTCGCATAGTGGCTAACCGGATACAAGCAGGGGGTGGAGACATACCTCTCCCCACATTGTTTCTCTCTAGCTGAAATTTGGAAGTAAAACTGCATCTTCAGAATTAAAATTATGCATTAAAAATGGGTCTACCATTTATTTATCTAATGACCTTTTAAAGGCATTGAAGTTGGTAGTCCTCATCATGTCTCGTCGCAATAAATTCCATAGGTTAATTATGCACAATTCAGAGAAGCGCTCTCTCGGGTCTGCTCTAAATTTCCCTTTTTTTTCATATGGAAGATTTGAGTATGTTGATCATGTTGTTGTATTTCTCTGCCCTTTTTCTCATTATTATCCACTGCTTTTTCCAATGTGGGAACTAGAACTGAACACAGAATTCTCAGATTTGGAAGTACCATAGGTTTGTTTAAAGGCATTAAAATCTTGCCTATTTTATTCCTAAGGATGATGGCCTTTCCTATAGAATAGAATAGAATAGAATAGAATAGAATAGAATAGAATAGAATTCTTTATTAGCCAAGTGTGATTGGACACACAAGGAATTTGCCTTTGGTGCATATACTCTAAATACACACAAAGAAAAATAAAAAAGAATATATTCATCGAGAATCATAAGGTACAACACTTAGTGATTACAACACTTAGTGATAGTCATAGGTTACTAATAGGCAATCAAATTATACTAGGAAACAAATAAAACAATATAAATTGTAAAGATACAAGCAACATGGTTATAGTCATAAGTGGGAAGAGATTGGTACTAGAAAGGATGAGGATATAATAGTAATACAGTCTTAGGTAATATTACAGTGTTGTGTGGATTAGTTGTTTAGCAGAGTGATGGTATGGGGGAACGGGACTGTCCTTGTGTCTAGTTGTTCTGGTGTGCAGTGTTCTATAGCGTCATTTTGAGGACAGAAGTTGAAGCAATTAATGTCCAGGATGTGAGGGGTCTGAAGATATTTCACAGGCCTCTTTTTGACTCCTGCAGTGTACAAGGTCCTCAAATGGAAGGCAGGTTGGTAGCAATTGTTTTTTCTGCAGTTCTAATTATCCGCTGAAGTCTGTGTCTGTCTTGTTTGGTTGCAGAGCCAAACCAGACCGTTTATGGAGGTGCAGATGACAGACTCAATAATTCCCCCTTTAGTGGAAAAGGTGAACAGCCATCAATCAAGGCCCTTTAAACGCAATTCTTGTCCTGAGCCAGGGAATTCCACCACCACCACCCGTCCCCAACCCACCCAACAACCCAAACGACCCTGGAAATGTGGGTTTCCCGTCTGAGTACTTCTTCCTCACCCACCCCACCTCACCCCCAAAAAGACACCCTTGCTCTCCAGGACTGATCACAGCGAGTGGGGAGGGGAGTCATCCTCCCGGGTAGGGACAGGTGAGGCCTTGGGAAAGAGGGACAGGAGCGAGCGCCGGGGAGCTGCCGCTCCACGCGCGCCTCTCCTCCTCCAGCTGTAAGCCGATCCCTTCCTCGGGCCGGCCGAGCCGGGGAGGAGGACGTCGCTGGTAATAAGGCAACTGCTCTGAATCAGCAGCGGGCCTGGCCTCTCCCCCCCCACCCCCCCCCGCTCCCCTCGTCATCTTGCAATCATCAGCGGCATTAACCTGGGTCGAGGAAACAGGCTCTCGGGTTAGTGGTGGGAGGCTGTGAAAACAGGGGGGCGGCCAGTCGAGGAAACCCGATCGCTATTCATCAAGCTCGGGAGGCGATCAGGGAGAAGAGGAGGAGGAGGAGGAGGAGGCAGAGGGAAAGGGCCCTCCTGAGCCGCTGGCTCCCGGCGACCCGGGGCCGAGGCAGTTCAAGCAGGCTGCCTGGCTCAGCGACTGCGGCGGAGTTATCTGGCAGGCGGAGGAGACACACGCCCGCCCGCCCCCTCCCCGCAAGGCGCTGGCCCGCACACGGGACCCCCCCCCTCTCTCTCTCTGCACCCCCCGCCCCCCGCTCTCCCTGCTCGGGCTTTCTAGCCCCGCCTGAGCTGCGCTACTCTCTGCCAATCCCCCGAGGCAAAAGCGCTCTCGCGTCTTCGTCCAACCATCTGTTTCTCTTTAGCCTTGTTGTTGTTTGTTCTTGTTGTCTTGTCTGAAGCTTGGGAGTTTGCAGGGCCTCGGGTGGGGCCTAAGGGAGAGCGGGACTCTCTTGGTCAAGCCGCCCGGGGCCGAACGGCTTTTCTTGAACGGCGCAATCTTGCGCCAAGCCCGCTCGGAAAGAAAAGTGCGGAGAAACGTACCGAGGGGTTGATATGTGTGTGTGGAGGGGGGGGGGAGGGGGGGGTTGATTGTGTTTTTTTAAACATTTGTTTGTTGGTTGGTGTAATTTAAGACTCTGTTCAACCGAAATTTACAAACAACGCATTTTAAGTGGGCTTAACCGCTCAAAGACCAGAAAAGGCAACGCAGTCTTGGCTGTAAAAATTCACGTCCAAATTTTAAAAAAATAAATAAATAAAAAGCAAACCTAGAGGCCGCCAGTATTTTTGCAACTCTACTTCAAAGACAGACCGGGCTGCCTCTTGCCTCACAAAACAAATGTTGGGCATTTCCATGAGATTTACATCCGAGTTAACCTGTTCAATTCTGGACTGTAATCTTTTGCGCTGGGCAGGAGCTCTGCTTTTCAAACTGGAGAGGCTGGAGGTGCGCACCCCTGCCTGAGCGTCCTACCTGACAGATGGACTTAGTTACCTACCGTATCGCTTTACATTTATAGCTGTTTTTCCGTTAAAATGTGCTGAAACGACTGATTAAGATGGAGCCCTTTTGGGTTCGGAGAAATGTATTGGGCTAGGAACCAAAAGCTGTTTATTAGACAAAGGAACTTACTCAGAGGAATCAATGCCGCGACTTTAGCCAGACTTACTTCTAGATAAGTGACAGTAATATTCCATTGTAAATGTACATATCCCTCCTCCATTTCTTTCAAAAGTAAAAAAAAAAGTTTGGAAGCAATTGCACACAAAGAGGGTGAGAAGGAGGGGAGGAAACGTGAGGAAAAGATGGAGATACGTTATACTTTAAGGTAGAATATTTAGAGTTCAATTATTCAATTATATGATTCAGAAACTGCAGTTTAGCACCGTGCTTGTGAAATCGCCCATTGCTTTTAACAAGATCGTCACTGGAATATTAATTCCCTCCCCCCCCCCCCCCCCCCCCAAAAAAGTTGAGCTGGTCCAGCAGTAACTTTCATCTCTTTGAATACGGCAAAACCGCAGGCAAAAGCAAATTCGGACTCTCCCTCGTCGTAAAGTGTAATGAAAAGTGCCGGGATCCGAAAGACGTTTCTGTGGGTGAGACTTCCCCCCTTAAAGCCTCTAAAATTCAGGGGTCTCCAACCTTTGCAACTTTAAGTCTGAAGGACTTCAGCTCCCAGACTTCTCCAGCCAGCTTTGGTGGCTGGAGAATTCTGGGAGCTGAAGTCCTTCAGACTTAAAGTTGCAAAGATTGGAGACCCCTGCTCTAAATCAGTGTTTCTCAACCTTGGCCACTTGAAGATGTCCGGACTTCAACTCCCAGAGTTTCCCAGCCAGAATTCGGGGGGGGGGGGGGGGAGAATGGGGAGCGGCAATGAGGGGAAAGGGGACAGAGAATCGAGAGGCCAGAGTTCAAGTCCATCCTTACTGTATGACCTTGGGCAGTCAGTCCCTCTCAAACCAATCTATCTGACCAGATTGTTGAAGGGGGGGAGGGGGTTTAAAATGAGGGAAAATTCCTCCTGAAGGAAAAGCCATGTATAAATGTATTTTTTTAAAACACTAATTTACCTACTCCTTACCTGAACCCAAATGAACCCTGCGCTTAAAAAAAGACTCGGACAAGACTCGGTCCTGTCCAAAAAAAAGATTAAACGCCTCTTGCCATGTAACCAGGAAGGCCAGCAATCCAGGAATCTGCAGCGGGAGGGATCATGGCAACCACTTTCTCCCTACACTTTCTCGGGTACTGTTCCTTCCGCTAACCGCCCCCCACCCCCACCCCGTCCTGCGTTGACCGCTTTCATTGGGGTTTCTCAAGTGAGCGTGCAAAGCCATAGTCCCCGTTATACACAACTGGAGCGCCTGCGGTATATTGGCAAGGAAGTCAAGAATGGGCATATGACTGTACGATCAAAACAACCTCCGGTCGCATTTTGGGATAGTCCAACCACACTGCGGTTGGCCTCCATCTTGACTCTTTTGACACACATCCCTGCTTAGCTCCAGCGTTCAACCTCTTGCCGTGGATCAGTGTTTTTCAACCTTGGCTACTTGAAGATGTTTGCACTTCAACTCCTAGAATTCCCCAGCCAGCGAATGGGGAGTTGAATTCCAGACATCTTCAAGTGGCCAAGGTTGAGAAACACTGCCGTAGATGAAGTGGGAGGCCAGCAGTGGCGCTTACTCAGGCTCCTTTTATTGTTGTACAATGTAAGAGTTCAATGGATCTCTATATTTCATGAATTAAGTGTCAGGAATAGAATTCTTTCTGGGGGGGGGGGAAATCAGTGTCCGTCTTCCCCGACAAATGATATCCCGACGACTGGTTGGAAATGGGAGATGTAGTCCGACCAGCCATATAGCATTGGGCAAGGGAAAACGAGTGGTATAACCCAACCCAGCTTACAGGATAAAACGTATCCAGTTGATCTCTGTTTACCCGGGAGTAAACCCGAAAGTGGGCTAATGGTCACTTAGGGCTTGGTGCGAAATGAGTGGAGCTCCGGCTGGCCAGAAACATCTGGATCGGAAGAGAGCTGAACTGGTGTCCGTAGACGAAGTCTGAAGTTCCTCCCAGCAGCGTGGGCATGATTGGCACCAGAGGCAGCGATTCTGCTTCTTGCCCCTTGGCTGTGCATAATTCCAGTCCCCCTGATTTCAAGAGTCCCATCTGGGTCCATCTAAAGAGGGAACCCAGGAGACCTGGGCCAAAACTGATCTAATTGCATATTGGATTTCTTGTGAGCTAGTTAATGTCTAGGAATATCAACCGTTGCCTCCAGGAATGTAACAGATACTAGCAGCGAATCCGCATCTGCTGTTTTTGATCGCCGCAAAAGAGCTATCCGTCCATCACTCCCGGGAAAACCGGGCGAGCACGTGCCGGGTGGACCAGAACTTCCTCTTGAAGCCTTGCTGCCCTGCCCGCTTTAGGTTTAGGCGTGGAGGCCGGATAAGCGAAAGGTTCCTGCGCCCTCTTCTCTCGATAGTTGTGCCATTCATTCGTTCTCAGTGGGAGAGGCTGGGCTGGGCTTTAATCAATGCGAAGCCTCTGTCTGGCCCTCATTTTTCTCTCCCTAGGCCTCGACTCGGCTTTTTCCCCCCATTTGCTTGCTCTCCTGGAAGAAAAAGCAACCGAGATCAGCAGGACCAACCGACCACCCCTTGTTCTGTTCCCAGCTAGTTTTTCCAGGGGAGACACTCCAAGGGCAAGGCAATCAAGAGTGCCGCATTAAACTGGAGACTACCGGGTCGCTGGGCGGCTAGGAGCCCACACGAGGACAGGAATTTACCTGCGCCTCCTCCGGAAAGGAGGAGGGGCACTTTCAGCTCGCTGGCTGGGCCAGCGGTTTGCGTTGGCTGCTTTTCTCACCTTACCTTCCACCCCAGCACCCACTTCTCCTGCGTAAGTCCCGGGCAGCGCTTGCACCTCCCGCGACCAAGTTCTTAAAAGCCCGAATTAGAACTTGGTCTCTCGAGTTCCGCTTCAGAGTTCCAGCCCAGAAAATGCACCTGATGCACTGAGGTTTGATTCGATATACTGTACTATTAAGGCACATACTGTGAGCGGAGGGTGCAACCTTCGACTGGGATCCTAAGGAGACTCTCAATTCACCTCTGATGTTTGTTCAGAAGCAAACTCTTGAGCTTATTCAAGTGCTCATTTCATTAGAACAGTGTTTCTCAACCTTGGCAACTTGAAGATGTCTGGACTTCAACTTGAAGATGTCCGGACTTCAACTCCCAGAATTCCCCAGCCAGGGAATGCGAATGCTGGCTGGGGAATTCTGGAAGTTGAAGTCCGGACATCTTCAAGTTGCCAAGGTTGAGAAACACTGCATTAGAGAATGTACCCAAGGGAACTTAATTCCTTATGAGAAACATCGGGCTGAGATTCTAGTCCACGTGAATTTAGTGGGGGAAGGGTAACAAGGGCATTTCCAGCGATTCTCCAGACGAATGGAAAGATGCAGCTGTCCCATTGACTTTTACTGGGGGAATGAGAGACCCTCAATGGAGTTGGAAGTCAACCCCACTGCCTTGATATGACCCCAGACAAAACCAATGAAGTATTGCAGGGGTAGGGAACGATGGGGCCCTTTAGGACTTGTGGACTTCAACTCCCAGCATTCCTGAGCCAACTATGTTGAAGTCCACAAGTTCTAAAGGGCCCGTCGTCCCCCACCCCTGCAATATCGGATCATTAAAACTCAAGGAAGTCTGGGGCCCAGACTCAGTTGTCCATAAAAAGATTAATAAACAAGGATCATTAAAGCAAACAGCTGTATTCTCAGGAATCACTAGGATATTCATCCCCGGTGGCGCCAAAGAAGGCCAACAAAAATAAAATGCGCAGCCCCCGCCCTTGCCACAATCCCTATCCAGCCTTTATTGCGTCTGTTCTGGCTCACGGCCGGGGACGCCCTAAATTGAACCCCTCATTACGACCAATCCGGGCTTTGCTACCACCTTCTGCAGAACGTCCCCAGCGCGGTGGGGTAGGGAATAATTTATCAGTGGGGAAGACCTGGTGACATGAAGACTTCCCTGGAACTTCTTTGGACTGAGTTGTCTGCTGCTCTGGTGAGGGTCTCCAGAGTCTGAATGTGGTACAATAAAAGCAACAGAGAAAGCAGGAAGAGCGGGTAAAGGGAAGGAGAGAGAGAGAGAGAGAGACAGAGACAGAGACAGAGAGAGAGAGAGAGAGAGAGAGAGAGAGACAGAGACAGAGACAGAGACAGAGACAGAGACAGAGACAGAGACAGAGAGAGGCAAATTTTCTTTAGTGGAATGAAATAACTCAGCTTGAGAAATTATTTCGAGGCTTCCTTGCCAGGGAAATTGGCAAACAGGCAACCCAAAGCTTCAGCGCCTCTTCTTTTTTGTTAGATACAAAAGCTACGAGGAGAAACGTGGATTTTCTAAATTCTAAATAAAGCTTAGAGTTCCATGAAAGGGGACTAGTGCAGGAAGGACCCCGTCTCTCCCCCACCCCCAAAAAAATACAATTGCGGCCCTCAGCTCTGGATTTTCCTCACTTATCTTGATGGTACCATAGACTCTCTGCAGGAAGTCAAACATGGAATTGGGGACCGATAGATACGGGGGAGAAAACTTAAGAAGCCCGAAGTCCAGAGTCAGGCCGATGAGCCAGAGGGAACAGGGGAGCCCGCGTTTCTGCTGGATCTGGCTCCAGTTCGAAACACACACCATCGCCTTTTCCTCTCATGCGACTTTTGGTCAAGCCAAATCGATTGTTTAGGATCGCAACCTCAAAGCTAACGGACCACATCTCCCCCTCTCTCTATGGCAGCTGTGCTGTGCTGCCTGGGGGAATTCTGGGAGTTGAAGTCCACAGGACTTAAAGTCGCCGAGGTTGAGAAACACTACTCTAAATGGCTAAAGATGGAAGACTTGGTTCCCCGAGGATTTCCACAGGTGCAAAACTGAATAGCACTAAGGCTACTCAGCACTGTAACCTATCCAACTTGACCCAGTTCTAACATGGGTCAGCCACATCCTGGCACTTAACAGCACCGAAGAAGGACGGAGGTCTACCCATTAAAGAGCCACCCAGAAGAGTCTACACAAACACACGGAGGAGGAGGGGGAGCCAACTTCTCCTGCCGCGACCCTCCCTGCCTCTGGGGCCCGACCCCGTTTCAAATTCCCGCTCCATCGTAAATGGTGGCTAGCACACTATTTCTTTCTTCCAAGCTGAGTTTTTTAGCATAATCGAGTTAGCCTCAACATTATCTGAAAATCTCATCCCGCGCAGCTCTCGGATTCTCTTTGAAAGAGTTCCCCCCAACCAGACGCGTAAAGCTGGGTAGGGTTCTTCCCGCACAACCCCCTCCTCCCCTGTCCCCACTTCGCCGAAGTCTCACCGAAGGTGGCATTGGGTATTTAGCCGCCAAGGGAGTTCCAGTCTCCGAGCTGGAACTCAAAGAAGATTGAGTCAGGTCGAGGCATTTGGTGAACAGCATAGCATCCGGAAAGCGTTCTCCCCACTATCACCACCACTGAATTTGAATACTGCTTCGAAATTGGGGGGGGGGGGAGTTTGGAAACTGCTCCCCTTCTTTATTTGGAAAGAGATAGGACTGTCTTGCCTGGATTCCTTCCCTTTGATTATTTTTCTTATATTTAAAATATGGTGGTGTCGGGGTTGGCTTCGTGGAGGATTTGCAATCCTTGAAAAATCCCTTAGAATGCCCAGGGGTTTTGTGCCAATATTATTGATCTACAAGAGTCAGGGCACCAGGAATTATAGCGCAGCTGGTCCTATTGGCTATTGAAAAATAGCTGTTCAATTTCGACAACAAAAAAAAGCAGTCTTCCGCTGTGCCTAGAAAAGGATCTGTGTGGTCCTAGAATTTATAACTATGTCAGCCCTGCTAATAGTCTTCAGGGTCCAAATCTTTGCTACTGAGAACGTTAGCTTAACCGTTGCTATAAAAATTGTTTTAACTGTTGAAATTTAGCAGGATGCAGAACAAAAAGTGCCTTCAATTTCTAGAGATTCAATACACAAAGCAAGAGACTCGGGGATTCTGCTAGGCTACTTTTTGAAAATTGTTCTCTGATCAGTTTAGGGAATTTGCTGGGTTATTATTTTCTCTCTCTCTTTCCCTCTCTCCCTCCCCCCCTCTCTCTGTCTGTGTGTGTGTCTCTCTCTCTGTCTCTCTCTCTCTCTGTGTGTGTGTCTCTCTCTGTCTCTCTCTCTGTGTGTGTGTGTGTGTCTCTCTGTCTCTGTGTGTGTGTGTGTTTGTCTCTCTGTCTCCGTCTATCTGTCTCTGTCTCTCTGTGTCTCTCTGTGTCTCTCTCTCTCTCTCTCTCTCTGTCTCTCTCTGTGTCTGTGTGTGTGTGTGTGTCTGTCTGTCTCTCTCTCTCTTTCTCTCTGCCTCTCTCTCTCTTTGTGTGTGTATGTGTCTCTGTCTGTCTGTCTGTGTCCCTCTCCTTCCCCCCTTCAGCGCAGGATTTTCAGAAGAATACACGTGCATATTCTTCTTCATTCTTCCACCCCATGAGGCAGGTTGTGCTCAAGAACTCTGAAGGTCTCAAGATCCTCCACTGAAACTGCCTGACTTTACAAGCATTCTGCCCTTTCCTCTAATGGCTCTTCTAGCGCTGCTAATAAGATCGGGTCTACCAGCTTGGAAACGTCACCGCACATCTAAGACTTGTAACTATTAGCCATATGGATTTGAAAAAGAAGCTACCAATGTAAGTGGTTTTAAAGGATAACGTGGAATTACTGTTCTCAAAAGAAGAGTTTTGATGATTAGAGGTTATCCTGATGCTCTTTCATTTGAGAGACAAAAATATCCGTTTTATTCTTCCAAAAGCAAATCAGCACAAGATCAAGAACAAAAACAATGTAGCGATGTTTTGGTTACATCCAGCCTGGAATCCTGTTAGTAATTTGCAACCCCCAAACTGCTCGCAGAGATATCGGTAGACCCAATCCGGTGCACAACCCGGTTTAGCACAGGCCACTCTGGGATTTAAATGAAAATAACGTAGAAACCTGCTAAGGAGCCAAGCGTTTTCTCTGGTAGGCAACTCAGCTTGCAAGTTAATCCAATACTGCCTCGATTCCCTAAGGAAAAGATGGAATAAAAGCAAGCGCATTCTTTGAAACAAATGTAGAAATCGGATGGTTTACTGCCCGCTGAATTTACTAAAAAGTTTGCTTATTGTTATTGTGTAGGTTAAAGCCCAGAGGTTCAAATGCCAATTTTTAGGATTTCGTCCATGGCTGCAATTCGTCAAACCCCGAATATTTCCTACGACGCACCTGTTCAATATATAGGAGTAGCTAGAATAATCTAAGCCGGATGAATGAAATTTATTTCCCCCACCCTTTTTTTAACTTCCTATAGAAACAAGTCCTCTTGAATATTTATGAAGCGTTTATCGCCTCCAAATGCAAAGAAAGTGAAGTATTGGTGCTGCAAAGCTCCAGGCGACCACAAGGAGGAAGCAAAGAGTAATATTTGCCACTCGTGGTGGCCCGAAATTTGACAGCTCAGATGAGGTAGACTTTAGTGCAGACTTACTACCTGGGGTGCATGTTTTTGTGCTTGTCTGTGCTTTCCCCTGAAATGGCTCTTTTTTTTAAAATTCGGACTAATGGAAAGGGGACCCAAAAGCCTCCGATTTGGAATGGCCCTTCTGCGGATCGCCATTCGACCTGAGAAGCCTCTCATTCCCGCCCCCCTTCCCCACTTCAGATGAAAATTCACACACACCCGAATGGATGGAGAGCAGCTTGACGGAAAGGTCCCAATCCGGAGTGGGGCCGGGGCAATGACTGGTGACCATCAATACAATACAATACAATACAATACAATAGCAGAGTTGGAAGGGACCTTGTAGGTCTTCTAGTCCAACCCCCTGCGTGGGCAGGAACCTTATACCATTTCAGACAAATGGCTATCTAACATCTTTTTAAAGACTTCCAGGGTTGGGGCATTCACAACTGCTGGAGGCAAGCTGTTCCAGAGGTTAATTGTTCTAACTGTCAGGAAATTTCTCCTTAATTCTAAGTTGCTTCTCTCCTTGGTTAGTTTCCACCCATTGCTTCTTGTCCTGCCCCCAGGTGCCTTGGAGAATAGTTTGACTCCCTCTTCTTTGTGGCACCCTCTGAGATATCGGAACACTGCTATCATGTCTCCCCTGGTCCTTCTCTTCATCAAACTAGACATACCCAGCTCCTGCAGCCGTTCTTCATATGTCTTAGTCTCCAGTCCTCTAATCATCTTGGTTGCTCTTCTCTGCACTCTTTCCAGAGTCTCCACGTCTTTTCTACATCGTGGCGACCAAAACTGTATGCAGTATTCCAAGTGTGGCCTTACCAAGGCACTATACAGTGGCATTAACACTTCACCACTGTATAGTGCCTTGGTAAGGCCACACTTGGTAAGGCCACACCATAATTTGATTTGTGGCTCGGAGTAGCCGGACAGAATTTTTTTTTAAAAAACGTGAAGGTGACAAATGTCGATCAACTTGACTCCGTCAACACCACCCTCTGACTGATCCCGGTCCAGCTGAGTCCCGTCTGGCTTTGCTTCTTCGGAAGGCGAAGTCAACGCCGGCTCCATCTGTACATTAAAAAAAACCAAATGGATGGGTCCCAGGGATTGCGGACCTCCGCTCTTTTCCCAAACCTTCTGACTTTTCCCAAGTTCCCCCCACCCTCGAAATCTTCTGCCGCTTTCAAAAGACGGGGTTTGGTGGGGTCGGTCCGCATAGCGCGAGGTCGGTAATCCGCTTCTGCTGGAGTCAATGTACAGGATTGGAGGAGACGTTTCCCCCCTCCCCCCCCCCCCCGAGTTAAAAAGCGGCGAATAAATTTCTGCCGGGCTCGAGAGGACCAAGGAGTCCGCGCCTTTTTTCCCATAGCACTGGGGGGCGGAGGGAGGGCTTTTCCCATGGTGATGCAGAAGCTGGAGGGTATCTTCCATCAGCCCCCAAGAGAGAGGGGCTGACGTCCCTTCCGGCTAAGGAGAACAGCTGCTGTTCTCTTATCGCCCCCGCCCCTTCCCAATTCCGACCTCCCCAACCTTCTCAGCTGCCCTGGTTTTCGCATCGGAGCAAGTGAACTCAAGTTCAATCCAAGAAACCCTTAAGAGCAGAAAGGGTGGAGGCGGGGGGGGGGGCGGACTGCCGCTCTACATCTTTGCTCCTTTCCAGTTCACCCAAAAAAACAAACAAACAACAACCTGCTGTGTGTTCAGGGGACACTCTGGGGTCTGTCTCTGGGTCTGCGGCGCTTCAATCTAAGGGGAATGAAGACGGACATTGTGTTTGGAGGGCTTCGTTCACACGTTCGCTATGCCGCTCTTGCAAAGCCGTAGAGGACACGAGTTGCTGCTGTCTTTAACCACGGGTGGGCAATGGGGTTGCGAGCGAAGGGCTTGCCGGCGGCCGCCTAAAAAAATCATTTCAGGGGTGGCATTGGAACTTAGAGCTCCTAGAATGACATTGATGTCTAGCGCAATCTAATGACAACTTGCTCTCCCACCAAATTCAATGTTTGTAGTGCCGTTTCTGCTAGCTAAGATAAAATACCTTTAGCACCCAACTTATATTTTTCTTTGGTTGAGGTTTGGAATCTTAAAACTAAAGAGCTTCTCGTTTGTTCGGGTCTCCTTTCTGTGCCTTTTTATTGTTCCTTGAACAAGCAACTTAGTAACTTTTGGATCAATCAAAGTCCACAGCCTAATTAATTTCAGCGACTCAGTCTTGTCCGCCAGCTCTTCTCAACTCCGCTGATTTCAAGGGCAAGAGCCGTTTCCTTATCTTCTGCGCGTTTGGTGGGACCCCGCGATTTAGATACTGCGGGCAACAGTTAATGACCGTCCCCTAAATTGGACTCTCTCTCTCTCTCTCTCTCTCTCTCTCTCTATATATATATATATATATATATATAGATAGATAGATAGATAGATAGAGAGAGAGAGAGAGAGAGAGAGAGAGAGAGAGAGAGAGAGAGAGAGAGAGAGAGAGAGAGAGAGAGAGAGAGAGAGAGAGAGAGAGAGAGAGAGAGAGAGAGAGAGAGAGAGAGATAAGCCTTTCTTCGGACAGATAGACTCTCTTTGTCTCTCCGCTGTCCCAAAACGGTCCCCATATAATGGGGGATAAATCTTACTGATTTCCACCTTCCGTGCGGAGCAATCTGGAAGTGCAGCCGAGATGAAGTCGGCGGGGAAAAGCTTCGTCTGAATAACGCTCCTAGTTCCTTCGTGCCTGTTTGCGGCTCTCACCCTCCTCCGATTTAGAAAGCAGTTCATTAGAGATATAATCCCTCGGGATCGATAGCCCCCTTTCCTGATAAAACGACTCGACCGTCAGGCTCCCCAAGCCAAGTAAACGGCAAGGAAAGTGGAGGCAACCGCTCCATTAAAAACTACCTCCAGAAGCCGGAGAAGCAAACGCGGATGACCAGGCGCATCAAACAGTGAAGTTATTTAGAACAACCCAAAGGCTCCCGGGGGTGGAGGACGTGCCCCGCGGCGGGGACCGAGAAGTTTCCCGTTGTTGTTGTTGTTTCAAATCACGATTTTTCAGAGCGCTAGAAAAAAGTATTTCCAACAAGATCTAAACTTTTTTTCTTAGCCCCAAAAAACCCAAAACAGTTTGTAACGAATCTCGATTTCGGGACGAGAAGGTCGTTCTTGATTCGAACGGAGGTTTCCCCGAATCCTTTTGCTCTTCAAATCAAAGTTCCCTTTCAGTTATCGCACAAACCCTGGAGCGGCTTTTGGACGCAGCGTCCTGGGCTGTTTTCCCGGTTCCATCGGGGTTTTCGAGTCCCTTAGGCGATCACCACCGGGACATAGTTGAGCTTGCTGGTCTCTCCCATCCGCGTCCGAGTTCTGGAGGTTTCGGCGCGCCTTCGGGCTCCTGCCTGGCTATCCCCAGAGATCCATGAAAGCAGCTGCGGCGGCTCCATCTTCCTGCAACCCCCTCGCTCAAGGCGGCCGGGCTTCTTCTCGGTTTTCTTCCTTGCCCCTCCGTCGATGGGCTGGAAAAGGCAATAGACTAAGGAGCTGCCCTAAGATTCAGTTTCCCCGGGAATTAATGCTCGGGGCTTAGCATGAGTTCCTCGCCTGTTAACTTGCGCGAGCAACCCCAGAATTTGGGACTTAGTATTTAACGAAAGTTCCGCTGAGTATAGACGGAACGCTCCCCCCCCCCCCCGCATTCCATTTATTATAACCAGCTATGCCCGGTAGGATCGGGGAGTAAGATTCGGGGGACAAATCCGTCGGTCAGCTTGGAATCCGGGAACGTTTTCGGCAAGTAAACTCTAGATCAGCCGCCGTCAGCTGTCAATTAAGCTAGTAAACTCTACCGGAAAGGAAAGGTCGGTCCCAGTGATGGACTGTGTATTTTTTCAGGACTTAAGGCTGGAAGTAGCCAGGGGACAAGAAGCGACCAATGGAAAAGCTTTGGGGGGTATAGCAACCTTTAGTGAGACTGAGAATACTTGCGATCCCCTATTATCCTGCCAGAAGTGAATTCACCCACTTGTTCCTCCAAATTGCCCTTGACACTCATTTGCAGATGTCCGTTGGATTCTTTTCTTTTGATCTCCTTCTATCAGTTTCACACCACTTTCTATGTAGAAGGAAGAGGTGAAATTAAAAGAGGTGGAAAAATAAAAGTAGGAAGCGGGAAAGCGCACCGGTATCTCTGATTTCTATCGCGATGAAACGACCCCTCGATTATAGCGGGTTAGTGGGTGGGTAGCTGGGCATTCTCTGTGGAAAGGGTCGGCTGTGCTTCCCGCTTTCTCGCTTGCAACTCAGGTGTGTGGCTTTTAAACAAGGAGAGAGAGAGAGAGCGAAGAAGAGGGAGAGAGAAAGATGAAAAAAAGTTTCTTTGTCAAGAAAAGCTGAGAGAAGTTTCTAACCAAGCAATAAGGAGCCACCGTATTCTCTATCTATTTGTCTTTCACAAGTCGTTTTCCCACCATCCTAGGCCCACAAGAAAATCGTTTTAGGCAGGACTGGCGCCTATGACTTTTAATGTTTGGCTTGATTTTCTGCACGATTACGTAAAAGAAAGCACCATTGAATTCAGTGGACTTTCTTCTGGGCAGTTGTATCTAAGGGTTACCTAAGCTGCGGTCCTAACTTTACCTTTTTGGAAACATTACTTTTTACTACTTATCTGTGGATCAATCAGTGCATTTAAATAAATGAAATACACATTTGTTTTTACAGACCCACCACGCTGCAGTTTTCAAGGCATAATGGTGGGGGGGGGACAGTTTATCTGCAAACAATGCTTTAATATGTCTGTTCCTTTTCATTTCAGAGCTACAACTAAGTTTGCAAGCAGAATAAATTTAGAAACTTGGGGCTGACAAGCGGAAAGGTTGCAGCTTGAAATGAGAAGATTCAACTTAGTGGTTCTCCAAATTGTCTTGAAATAGGCAGCCTAAACTGTAAACAAAGGGAAAGTACATTATTTGAAAAATACTGTGTTTTCACTTTTAAAAAAAATAAATGAAGGGGCTAGTTATGTATGTAAATAAAGATTCATTTTATAAGTTAAGGGGCAGTAAGAAATTATTTCTTTCCACCAGAGCTTCCACCAAAACCTTCAGCAATTCTGAGTTGCTCCCAGGCTTCCTTCAATTCCTCCACCCCAACCCAAGTTGGGAGTTTTGAGATCGTGAAAAGCCCTCAAACTAGGGGGTTCTTGGCGGCTGGTGAAGGGGAGGTTACTGCCGTTGTTCTAGCGCCCCCGCTGTCAGTCTGCAACCAGCCTAGGGTGCATCTGGAGGAACCCTTTCCCTCTTTCTGTGTTTTGCAGTGTCAATCACAGCGCATATTGCTTTCCCCTCCCCCACACCCTCCGTTCCCCCACACTCCCCAACTACCATTTAGTAACATCCCAGCTCTGAGAGTCCGCCTCTGAGTGGCTCGCAGCAATCTGTCAACTGAGCCGGGGAGCCACCTCTCAACAGATCCGGTTACTTTTGATTGACAGCGTCACCATGGCGAATAATTTGATTAAAACTATTGTCTTCTCCTTGGCAGTCCCCGAGTCAGATAACTGGACCAATCACTGCGCGGCTAATCACTTTTTCATGCCAGTTTAGAACAACCTTTGGAAGGAGAGAGGCAAGGAAGAGCAAAAAAGAAAAGAAAAAAAGGAGGGCGGGAGAGAGGGAGGACGTGGGGGGGGGAAGGAAAGAAGAGAAGAATCGGCAACGAAAAGAAAAGAGAAAGGGAAGAGAGGAGAGGAGAGAAGGAGGAGGAGGAGAAAAAGAAGGAAAGGAGAAGCGGGGATTTAAAGGACTCGATTCCATGTAAGCGATCCTATGGCAGCAAGGGGGGGAAGAGAGAGAGGGAGCGAGGAGCGCGCGAGCGAAAGAGGAACTCGCGAGCCCGGCCAGGGGGTGGGGAGAGTGAAAGTCCCACTCTCGCCAGGGCCGCTTCGCTCCCACAACCGAGGCGCCAAGTTTGACGGTCGGAACTCGGGGACTTCCAAAGAAACACCGGAGCCCCCAGGTCGGGCGCGGGCGCTGCTGGCGGGAGCCTCCCTGGCGGGCGAAAGTTTCTCCATGGGCGCCCCGGCCGGGACAGGGGCAGCGGCACTGACCTAGCCCCAGGGCTTTGGGGCTCGGAAGGCAGCCGCTCGGCCGCGCTGTGGTTGGCTGCTCCCTCGCGGGGCCCTCTCCCCATTGGCGCCGAGCGTCGCTGGCTCGCGCCCCCCCCTCCCCACCGCCTCCCCCCCCCTCGGCGTCCCCCCCCCCAGGCGGTGCCTGCGGGGCGCTGGGTCCGGACGGGTGCCCCCTTTCGGCCAGGGTAGATGCGATAAGAGGGCCGGCGCCGACGGCAGGAGGGCCTTCCCGGGCGCGCCACCATGTCCATGTTGCCCACTTTTGGCTTCACCCAGGAGCAAGTGGCCTGCGTGTGCGAGGTGCTCCAGCAAGGGGGCAACATCGAGAGGCTGGGCCGCTTTCTCTGGTCGCTGCCGGCTTGCGAGCACCTTCACAAGAACGAGAGCGTCCTGAAGGCCAAGGCCGTGGTGGCTTTCCACCGGGGCAACTTCCGCGAGCTCTACAAGATCCTGGAGAGCCACCAGTTCTCGGCGCACAACCACCCCAAGCTCCAGCAGCTCTGGCTCAAGGCGCACTACATCGAGGCCGAGAAGCTGCGGGGGCGACCCCTAGGGGCGGTCGGCAAGTACCGGGTCCGCCGCAAGTTCCCCTTGCCCCGCTCCATCTGGGACGGCGAAGAGACCAGCTATTGCTTCAAGGAGAAGAGCCGGAGCGTCCTGCGGGAATGGTACGCCCATAACCCTTACCCGTCCCCCAGGGAGAAGCGGGAACTGGCCGAGGCCACCGGGCTCACCACCACCCAAGTCAGCAACTGGTTCAAAAACCGGAGGCAGCGGGACCGGGCGGCGGAGGCCAAAGAAAGGTACGAGTAAGTAGAGCCGACCTCCTCCCTTCCGCTTCGGGGACAGCCGGGAAGGCTTAGCTCGATTCCTGCCCGAAGTGCGCTGCACTGACCCGGGGGAGGGGAGGGTGCGGAATAAGCTCTGTTCCCTTCCGAGCTAACCCGCGGGGGCTTGGGGCTGCGGTTAAGAAAGGCACCCGCCAGCCAGGGAAAGGTACAGAGGAAGGGGAACGGAGGGCTTCTCGGTCGACAATGAAACTTCTCTTTTCTTTTCTTTCTTTTTAAAAAAACTTTTGGAAAAGTTAGTCTGGAGAGGGGGGATGCCTAGGAGAATCGGTTACCACAGGGACCAGTTTTGTTTTATTCGAGAGCAAAATCGGACTGTGGCCAAGATAAATATCTCTGATTCGACTTGGATTTCAAGCCACGTCTTCGGAAAACTAGCCGAATAGATAGAGAAGTTAAGTTTTCGACGAACGGGAGTGGAGTATTAGAAAGAACTTCCTCGAAGGGAAGCCAACTGGCATTGTTCCTTTTCTCTGTATCTCTAATTTCCTAGTCTAACACCACAAAAGGCAAGAACGCAAAAGACAAGAACTGTCTAATTTGCCAGTTAAGGCTGCCGCTGCCAGGTCGGAAGTAAAAACCACACGGATCAATGGACCTGCCCTGTACTAAGGGTCTACAAAGAGTGCAGCCTTTCCAATTTCATTGAAATTGCAACAGCGGATTTAATAAGAGGGAAAGAAATGCCCCAAAATCTATAACCGAAAAACAAATTGATCACCATCAACCAAGATGTCACAAGCGTTTTTTTAAAAAACTTTCTTTAGCCAATTGTCAATATAATAAGCCAAAAAAAAAAAAAAACCACCCACGTATTTTTAATATCTTTGTATCTATATCTAAATAGTATTGAACGCCACTTCACTGTCGGTGTATACGTGCTGCTTTTAAAATGAGGCAAAGAGACCTCCAGTTATGGATGGAACATTGTGTTCTTCACAGGAGGTGCTCCTAAGTGGGGTGGCGGAGTGCCCTCCCCTGCCCCCATCGCTTATAGATTTTAACCCAGCGTGATGATCACAATTGAATAGTATCTAGGGTTCACTCCTAAATCTGCACCTGGCTTTTTTCAGTGGCAAACTCCCTTGAGTGTTTCTAGATGCCAGTTTAGTAGGCAGTGAGGTGTATATTTGAATAAGTGGTCTCTGGACTTTGTTTTTATCTAATTCCATTCTTTAAAAACACACCCACTTGCACACATTTTCATGAAAATAAATCCCAGGACTTTCAGTACTGTTTAAAGTTAGACCATATAGCCTGCTTATCTATCCGGGTGCAAATTTCCTTTCGTTTCATTAAGACTTGCTTCCGTGTCAATAGGAAGTTTGATGGAGCTTCTAGACATTAGATAAAGCGACAGTGGGTCAAGAGTCCCCAAATGTCCATACTATCAATACAAACAAGTTCTGTTTATTTCTAAGAAACAATGCAAGTATTCAGGCTCTATAGGAAAACAATGTATTTCTTCCCCCTTCCCACGTGCCTTCTATTTCTACTTATTTTCCTTTTTGCTGAACTTGCCCTTCTAATGCCAAAGCAAGGGTCTGGGATGTTCCGACTGACAGGAACCCTGCCTGGGTTAATTGATTTTAAGATTTTAAGACTGGGGGCTAGAGTCTAGACCCTGGGCCTTCCTTCAGAGTCTTTTGGCTTACTTTCAGCGTGCACCTAGATGGTTCCAGATCGAAATTATCTTCTGGGAGATGATTTTGTCCAAAATCCTCCCTCGACTCTTGGTTGGCTAGGTTTGTTTTCTTCCAAGATCTAATAGCTGGGATTCTGAGATTCTGCCAGAAGGAGAGAAAGACACCCCAGGCCCCCCAACATGTCATAAGGTGCCACGTCTCCAGAAGGCAGTAAGAAGAACCCCTCTCCATAAACATTGCAGAACGAGGAGAGTTTAATGCCGAAAAAAATGGAGGGGGGGAAAAATCACCTAGGACACAACTGGATTAAGGAACTGTTGTATTAAGGAAGTCTGAATTATTCCAAACGTCCAACGGGTCAAACAGAAGAGTTCCAGACAAGGTGGCATGTTATTCTGCAGGTTCCCAAGCTTCTTCCACGTGCCCTTCTTCCACTCATGCCCTGGATGCCCTTATTGGAAAGTGTGGCCTGATGAGAAGGATTTCTCTGAAGTTCATTTTGGCCTGTGTTTCAGAAATAGTTTGTTTCATCTTGGTTAGATTTTTAAAGTAAGAGCTGCACCAAAAAAGGCAGGTAAGGAAAGTTCCCAGAGTTGTGCCAGCTCATTTTGGGGGGAGCAGCCTCTACTTCTTTGAATCCTGTAGTACTTGCAGTTGTTTTCTAGAGGTTACGGTGAGGACTACTGTTTTGGAAAAGTCTGAATCTCTCGCTCTCTCTCTCCCTCTCCTCCTCTCCCCATTCTCCCTCCTCTCTTTACAGCTGAAATTAATATGAAAAACTTTTAAAAACTGATTTAGTAAACCAGGTGCAGGCAGGAAGTGAAAACTTTGCACAGTACCACCAGACTACATTAACTGCTCCGCAACCAACAATGTGCTTTACATGTAAATAATAGGAGTTTGGAGGCTTGCCGTTTGTTTCAGGAGGCCCAGTGCAATTAAGAAAGCCCTTCACATATTCAATGTCAGTTCTTGTACAATAACCTATCTCAAATGAATTTGATGAATTTGACATAAAGGTAGCCAGGTCCCTGGCGACTTTCATTATTGGCATCCTCCTATCCAGTAACTAAAGGCAAAGATACTTTTCTAATGAGCCAAATATTGGTCGAAAAGCACAGAGCCAGCTCCCACCAACATCTGGGGCTAATAAAATATATGTATTATCTGCTTGTTTGATTGGATCTAGTCGTCGTACTGCGGTCCGCAGTTGCTGACCAAAAATCTGGATGGAGGTTTCTCTCGAGAAAGTGGACTGCAGTACTGGGTTGGACAGCTGGACAAATATACAAAAGTAGATTACGCGAGGGGGGGGGGCAACCACTCATCTAAATAAATAGCCCCATATTCCTAGAAAAGAGGCACGATTTTGGGACGCGAGACTGATAGAATAGGGTGCAGAAACCAGCATTTCATGCCTGTCGACCCTGCACGTTTTAGAAAAACTTTAGGTGCCGTTGCTGAAACACACCAGCAACTACCACGGTCGACTTTCCCTACCGCTGATGGGCTTTGCATCCACACCTGGGTTAGAATGGCAAAGCTTTGCGGGCCTTTGCATGCTTCTCGGCGAGGACTTTACCCTTGAAGAAAAACGCACAAGAATGCAGACCAAGTGTCTTCACTGAGTGGCCAAACAGGGAACACCGTAGTGATGGGGGAAGGAATCGCAGGTGGCTATCGCGATTCAGACAGGAAAGGTTTCTGTTTACAACCAGCCAAGCTGGTTCGCCACCAACCTCTGCAGATTTCAACCCAACGTCTCTTCCTTCACGTATCCAGGCAAGGGCACTTTCCCGGCCGATAAACAACTTGACTCGAACTTTCTTTCAGTCTGGGATTCCTATCCCCTGCGACCCAGGAGAGCAGAAGCTTCTTCAGGGCAACCATTTCCTAGCCACCTGGGTTACGTGGGTGCAGCCTTCTGTTGGGAAGGTAACGGAAAGCGACGGCTGTATAAACGTCACGGATTTCTCCCGGATTGTTAATAAACAGACGAAGTTAGAGATCTCGAAAACTGTAAAATACGGGGAATGGGGTGGGGTGGGGGTTAAAGGGAGGGGAGAAAGGGGCATTGCTTTTAGTTCATGGACCTGGCAATCGATCCAGGGGATCCCGAGGTGTGTGCCATTGGGTTCCCTACCCCAAATCTGGAGCTTTGAAAGGAGACCGAGCTGGGCAGCGTTTAGCGCGAGCATAAAGAGCCGCTTGATCCGAAAGCCAATTTTAAAAGCGCGAAGTTTGACTGGGTCGGATTCGGGGCATTAGGATCGAATTCACGCCAAGCATTTCCCTCCTAGACCAGTGTTTCTCAACCTTAGCGACTTTAAGTCCTGCGGACTTCAACTCTCAGAATCCCCCAGGCAGCACATTCTGGGAGTTGAAGTCCGCAGGACTTAAAGTCGCCAAGGTTGAGAAACACTGCCCTAGATGGTCTTGAGCTGCTTATTTTTTGCGTGGAGGAGGAGGCCTGCCCGGGCTGACTTGGTCTTGGTGAGACATCATCTTTAACTCCTACGAGCACCAACCAGAAGGCAGTAGTGTGGGGCGCACAGGTTGGCGACCGAAAAAGTAGACCAAAAGGTGTGTGTCCCCCCCAAGTAGAAGTCAACTCATTGCTGAATGGTCCAGGATGGTCCCTAACAAAGTGATTTCTGTTTTTGAGAGGGACGCAGGCATCGACCCAAAGCCCAGCTGCCTTCCCTTGACCAGAGGTTTCTGTCATCTGAGTAAGGACGGCAGAGAAGCGTCCTTACTCAGAATTTACTTGCAGGGTAGTTCATAAGAGTCTTAGCCAATAGCTAGGACTACAGTAATTAAATTTGCATCCTGGTTTATGCCCTAGTTCTTCTTTTTAATTGGGGCTGCAGCTTCAGTACCACTTTCTGTCGTATCCTGACATGACTAGTTAGACTCTGGTCATGTCAGGAGACCACAAAAAGTGGCACTGAGGCTGCAATCCTAATTTAAAAGAAGAACTAGGGCATCAACCAGGATGCAAATTTATTTATATTTAATTAAAATGAAAAATAGTTGGTATGCTTCCTCTTTGGTCATGTAAGTAATTTTCCTTACAGTCTGCAAACCCCCCCCCCTCCCTCCACGCCTGGTTTCTGTTACATAAGTATTAACTTTGGTAACACAATCTTTGGAGGTCAGGAGTGGGGAGGAAGATATGCATCCGAGGCTTCCTGGGGTCTTGGATACAAACTAGGGGTACAGTATTAGAAGGCGCATTGAATGGGAAATCTCCCTGTGTTTAATCGGAGAATTTGACTTTTCGACCCTATTTGAAACTCTGCCTAAAACTCCGACGAATTGTACCCGGTCTTTCTGAGCTCGTCAGAATGTTCTCCCTGGTGCATATGATCAACAAGAAAGTCTTTGGGGACAATCTTACAATAAATAAGGAACATAATTATTTATGTGTCGCCAGACATTCAGCGACTATTCGCTTAAAAGCAAGCTCTCTCCTGAAAGTGTTGGCATTTACTTTTGAGTAAAGATACCACAAGATCCCCATCAAACGGTAAATTACAGCGCTTTTTTTTCTGGATATAAGTGGAGGCAAATTTGTTTTTGCCGATGCGATGACTGTCACACGCTGCTTAATACCGATTTCTGCCCAGCTGCGCTGACCTAAACTGCGCATCAAACTGGATCGGGCTCCCTTTCTTAGCCACCTTCTACTGTAAGCGATTTGGATTTGAATCCAATTAATTTGGTTAATCTCAATAAGTCCCGTTTTTAAGATTCTTTGGGTTGAAAGAGAAGTATGAAGCGTTATATTCAAATAAACACAATCTCGGTGCCCCACGCGTCTTTAAAGTGAGGTGCAGTGAAATATTTTCGAACTCGGGAAGGCTCCTCTGCGTCCGAGGCAGGGGCTCCATACGTTGAGAAAAACTTTTCACATAGGCGGCATACCCAGGAATCGCCGATAGCCGCCTTTTGAGATCAACAGCCGTGCAGAGAGACCTCCAAGGGGCTGAATTTTGCCATCTCCTTTTCTGTTGTTCAAAATCAGCCTCAGTCAGCTCAACTAAAGATATTGCCTTCAAAATCCGAAGTACTGTACATTTTTTTCTAAAGAAAGAAGCCTCTCCTAGAGGGAATCTATCAGCATCTCCTGAACTGGAGCGAAAAAGCTATTCCGAGAAGTAAGGTGCTTTCTGTGGTCTTTTCTATCGGGTTTTAAGTTCGGGCCAGTAGGCTTTCTAGGGAGCTGCCCGTTATTGGCTGGAACTAATGATTTCCAGCTGAACCGAAAAGTTTCAGTAGCTGTGTGTTTATCCCTTCTTTCCCCCACTTTGTTTTGGTCCCCCCCCCCCTCCGGTTCTAAAGACATCCTGCTCTGCTTTTTTCAGAGGTTTGTGCCACCTGAAATATTAAGTATGTTATGGTGGTGGAAGCTTTTAAGTCGTGAGAATTTGCTTGATCGGAGCATTGCAGACGTAGCGAACATTTCATGCATTTCACGAAAGCATTTCTCGCCTGTGTAAAACTCGAGTCCTACAAAACGGGCCACAAACCATCTAGACTAGACCAAATTCGGACAAGGCTCTGAACTCCCAACCCAGCGAATCCCACCTTAGCCGCCTAGCGTGTTTTGGGACCCGGACGACTTGATGAGTTTTTGATTTAATGTGTGGGATGAATCCACTGGATTTGATTTAATGTGTGGGATGAATCCACTGGATTTGATTCAGTGGACCGTGACTAACTTTACAAGGGAGCCTACTTGGACGAACTCAACTCGAGCTGCAGTCTGCTTACATTCGCATTAAAGGGCGCTATTCGGTGAGGGTCCTTTGAGCAAAGCGACCTAGAACTGGATTGTTTCTCTACAATATTTTTGTTTCGACACAGCAAGCTTGGTTTGTCACCGCTGATGTTCGGATCCAAAAGCTGGACCTCGCCGGTCCTCTTTTCAAGAATGGCGGAGCTAAATCGAAAAAGAAATCCCCCGGTGGCTTCCTCTGGCGGGCCTCTCTGCAAGCTTGGAGCTTGGCGACTTCTCTTCCAGGGGAGCATCAGGGCTAATTCACCTACCAACCGCCCTCCGTGCGGCTTTCCCTCCCTCGTTTCCTCCTCGCTTTGATTTTGCTCGCTTTGGTAAAAAGAAAGAAGTTGCTTTATTTTGCCGCACACTCTCTCCTAGGTCAGCCGCAAACTGTTTACAACAGGGGTCTCCAACCTTTGCAACTTTAAGTCTGAAGAACTTCAGCTCCCAGACTTCTCCAGCCAGCTTTGCTTCTGGGAGCTGAAGTCCTTCAGACTTAAAGTTGCAAAGGTTGGAGACCCCTGGTTTACAAGACGTCCCCCTAAAGAGGGCCCGAAGAGCTGCAGGTTTACAAGTTGTGTAAACCAGGGGTCTCCAACCTTGGCAACTGTAAGACTTGTGGGCTTTCAACTGCAGCAAAGCTGCCCGAGGAATTCTGGGAGTTGAAGTCCACAGGTCTTAAAGATGTCAAGGTTGGAGACCCCTGGTGTAAACCCAAATTTTGATTCTTTCCCACCGAAAATTCTGCCCCATTCTTCCTTAAAACCAACAGCTAGCTCGCAGCAAGCCACACTTCTCACATCGCCATCCTCCACTAGCAACTTAAAGGCGAAGGCTGTCGGCGTTTTAGGATTGCATCAATTATAAAACATATCCAGGAAAAGGAAGCTGGGCATTTATTTGCACTTCAGGCCTTTCCTAGGCGGGTGCAAAAGCTACTTCTTTAGACCCCGTATCGAGAATCGTCCCCCCCCCCTCCTCCCCGCTTTTCAGAGGCCGCCGCAAATTTGGAAGAACTGCAAACGAGCAAAGCAACAGATTACGGAAGTCGGCGGGAGTCCGTTTCCAGCACCGGGCATTCATTCTTGGAAATGAGCATGCGCAAATGATGCCATGCCGGAAATTAGCGTAGAAACAACACTCTCGCTATAAGTGGCGTTAGGGAGTGGTGCAGATCTTAGATAACCGCGAAAGCTGGTGAGGATCAATGTGGGTCTGCAAGAGGAGTGAGCCTTATGATACAGAGCGTTATGATTTATCCCTGCAATGGCCTACTCCATATATTTGAATAAAGCAACTTAACCCCGCGGCATCTTCATTACCTAATGTTCTCCAGCAGCGTTAGAGCCTTGCTCCTAGAACTTAGGCTCTGGGAGAGATTAATGTCTTATATAAATGCCCCTGGGTCTGGGAGTGACTGCCAACCTAATGAAATCTTAACCATTCTGCTCTAAGTTGGGTGTGAATCGCTTGGTGATTATCATTAGTTCGGTTTGTTTTTTTGTTTTGCATGCTCAATTCCTTTGGTAGCGTTGTGAAGATGATTTACGACTCCCAGAGTAAATATAATACAGGACGTAGGGCCACAGCTGAGCAGAAAATTTCTGTTGCTAAGTGAGACGTTTGCAAAGTGAGTTTTGCCCGTTTTATGATCCACCTTGCCACAGTTGTTAAATGAGTCACTGCAGTTACGTTAACGTGGTTGTCAGGTAAATCAGGTTTCCCCATTGACTTTGCTTCTCAGAAGGTTATAGAGCAGTGTTTCTCAACCTTGGCCACTTGAAGATGTCCGGACTTCAACTCCCAGAATTCCCCAGCCAGCGAATGCTGGCTGGGGAACTCTGGGAGTTGAAGTCCGGACATCTTCAAGTGACCAAGGTTGAGAAACACTGTTATAGAAGGTGATCACATGACCCAGATAACCATCATAAAAATGAGTCAATTGCCAAGTACCTGAGTTTTGATCATGTGACCCTAGGGACGCTGCAATGGTTGTAAGCATGAAAAAAGGTCATAGGTCACTTTTTCCCCCAGTGCTTTTGTAACTTTGAATGGTCACTAAATGAACTGTTGTAAGTTGACTGTACTTATTTTCAGGTAGCTGTCCACAGGATCTCAGGCCCATCTTGGCCTAGTTCTGTGTCTTCACTTTTACTGGGGGACATTAGAATTAGGGCTTAATGACAACTTGTCTGTGGTCATCCCATATGAAGACAATCTTCCATCTCAAAAGTAGTGCCTTTTGCTGGGCCAAGCGATGCTTGCATATCTCCCTGCTGCATTTAATTTCCTGGTTACGTCCTGTGGCGGGGATGTCCCTCAGTGGTGTATTAACCATTAAGCAGACTAAGCACGTGCTTAGGGCTCCAGGCCCAAAGGGGGCGCCACAAAATTGAGAAGAAGAAAAAACCAATGAAGATTTGTACAGTGTGTACAAAGGAGGGGGGCACCAAGATTTGCCAGTGCTTAGGGCACCAGTGAGCCTTCATCCGCCACTGGATGTCCCTTCCCCTCCAATGATTGGTGATGGCCCACCACAGCCATTTTATTGTGGGCCACTGGACTGCCTGCACACTGCTGAATGAGCTTCTCCACATGAACCAGTGAAAAGCAATAGCTTTATTAACAAACGCACTGACAGATTGGTGAAAGAACGTCCTTTTCTCTTTTTGACAGGTTCACTGATGGCAAGCCTTTTTAAAAAAAAAAAACAAAACCCAGGTAAATGGATAACAGTTCTGCCAGCTCAAGTAATAGGGAGTGTTTTATTTCCCCCCCCACTCACCCGTGGGTATACATGCTGGATTGAGTGTGAGGGAGAGGGGCTCAAAGTTTATGGGTGGAAGCCATATGTCCTCAGAGAAACACTTGCTTGGCAAAATATGGGCAAAGGGAGCAGAGGAGGATCCACAATTCCGGGGTCCATGGTAGTCATTATCCAGATAAAGCACTTGGCTGGCATGGCTGCTAAAGCTGAAGAACAAGATTTAAATCTAGACAGCAATATCTAAAGCTATCTTAATTTCCCAAGAGTTTCATCATGAGAGGCAAGCAGCTTATGGATGCCATGCCAAACAGACCTTAAGCTCAAGGAAATGCAGAGCCTCGGCTGCTACCTAGACATATGTCTATTAAAATAAAAACGTTATTAATCTTTTTAGGAGATTGTTTATTATTTAGGTTTGGTAGGCTAGCTTCATAATTCTTTAAAAACAGGGACACCTAACCAAGAGTGACTGGGTTCACACACAGTAATAAGGCATACTGAGGTTTGCTTGGTTTTGGCTTAGTATGTTGAGTGAAATGAACCATGGTTTATAAACCATGTCATGTGGTTTAGAATTGTGAACTTATATATGGCATATTCAACAAAGAAAAATTAGAATGATGATGGTATAAAGTGAAATATAATTCTGCTGCCAGCCTAGTTTACACCTAGTACCAATAAATAACGTAATTTGTTCTGGCTGTGTGAATCTAACATTTGTGATGTATATAGTTTATATGGTATAGTTATTGTGTCAACTAAGCAAATGTAGGTATTCAATAAACTATGGTTAATACAAACAAGGGTTTGGCACAGCATATAAACCCAGCTATAGCATAGTTTAGCTCCTCCAGTTCTCCACTATAGTTGCCATCATTCACAGCTGATACAAATTCTACAGTTTCCGTCGTGCTGTTGTTTCTGCCTAGCATCATTTGAATGCTTAGGTCAGAGATGTCCAAACTTGGGAACTTTAAGACTTGTGGACTTCAACTCCCAGAATTCCCCAGCCAGCTATGCTGGCTGGGGAATTCTGGGAGTTGAAGTCCACAAGTCATAAAGTTCCCAAGTTTGGACATCCCTGGCTTAGGTCAAATGGGACATGTAACCTACATCCTATACCAGTGATGGCTAACATTATTTGGCTTGGGTGCCAAAAGCAGGGGAAACGCAGGGGGTTGTGCATGGGCGTGCCAGTCCCATAATGCTATGTGCCTGACCCCCTATGTGCATGCTTTTTTCGCCCTCCCCAGGCTCCAGAGGCTTTCTAGGAGCCTGGGGAGGGTGAAAACAGCCCCCCCCCCACTTCAAGAGGCTTCAGGAGCCTCCCTGAATCCTCCAGAGGGTGAAAAACGGCCTCAAAAGAAGGCCTAAATCAGCTAGCCAGCACACACATGCGCGCTGCAGCTGACAGGGCAACGCCTCGCATGCCCTAAGAAATGGTTCTGTGTGCCACCTGTGGCATTTGTGCCATAGGTTCACCATCACAGCAGGACCTATACTGTTTCCTACTGACTTAATTTGGGGGAAAGCATTTAAAAATATATGCCCCCACAAAAAGATGTCAGTGATTTGTACCTTATATTCTCCATGGCTGCTTCAAGAGACAGCCATGAAAACTGGAGCCCCTATCTTTTGGGGGGTGTCAAATTTTTTAAAAGAAACAACCAAATTCCATATTTAAGCTAAAGTAAACACAAATGTTCTACGAAATGAAGTTATTCTTGTCCATAAATTACTTTGGAAGGTTTTTTTTCAAAGTAGTCTATTACAGTGCTATTTGCAGGTGGACTGGGAGAAAAGAAACCCTATCTGGCTTCAGGTTGACCTGTGCATTATATTCTGGGCCCCTAATATCCTATCCATGGGCAAATGGTGTCCCCTCCTGCCTCCTCAACATACTATTTCAGCAGCTTGTACTTTTATTCAGGATGGGCATGAGGGAGGGCTGCGGTGTAGTATCTTTTTGCAATCTGATGTTTTCTCTCTCCCTTGTTTTTTCTCCCATTCCTGCCCCCCCCCCCCCCCCTTTAGGGAAAACAATGAAAATTCCAGTTCCAATGGCCACAATCCACTTTCTTCCGCTCTCAATGGCAATAAGACAGTTTTGGGCAGTTCCGAAGATGAGAAAACCCCTTCTGGCACCCCGGATCATCATTCCTCCTCCAGCCCTGCCTTACTTCTCAATTCAAACCCAGGCTTACAGCCTCTCCACAGCTTGGGCCATCCTCAGGGTCCTAGTGCCATTCCAGTTCCCAGCGCGGACCCTCTGCATCATCACAGTTTGCAAGACTCCATCCTCAACTCCATGTCATCAAATCTGGTCGATCTCGGCTCTTAAAAATATTTACTGAACCTACCATGCTCCCATCTGGGTTGTCCTCTTTTTTTTTCCCCCTTCCCTCCCCCACTTAATTCCTCTGCTCCACAAACCAAGGATCTGAAACCTTGGAAGGATCTATAAAATGGATCCCTTGTTTCACTTTGGATCAATTGCCCAGCGGCTGACTTTTACCTTATCTGGAGCATACTGTAAATTCAGCAACGTTATCAGCTGCCCAGTGACTTACACCTGAAGAGGATGTGGTGAAACCCACTGCAGAAAAGGGGAGGACGAACATTACTGCAGGATGGAGGAAGTGAAGGAGGGATGGGGTGGACGTTGGTGTAAAAGCTGTTCCTTTGACAGAATGAAGGCCGGGAGTCTCGGCCCACACAGTCTCTTATACGGGGGATCCGGCCCACGGTTGGATTTCAACGTGCCTCTGTAAATGTGCCTCAACCGGATATGCAGGGATCAATTCACAAAGCTGTTGAGAACTGAAGAGCTGAAGCCAAAGCTCCATCAATTGCAGCAGGATATTGGGAAGCAATACTTCTCCCCCATGGTGGCTTCCACCACCAACTGGCACCCCCATGGTATAACTGCTTCTAAATCTGGGAGGCTTTAGGTAACTGGGCAGCACTGATAGTTGCATCTGCCATGAATTTGTTAAACCTTAAATCCATTTTTATTTTTTTCTTGCTTGTGGCAAGAATCACTTGCCCATGTAATCGCAGAAATGTTAAGGAAAGACTCTTGTCCAAGGCAGACGCTTCTTCCCAGCCAGGCTGAGAGCAGGCTGCTGGGATTTCTAACTCAGTGACATCTGGAGGGGGCCTCGGAGAGGCCATGCTACTTTCACCAGACGCAGAATTTTCCACCAGGCTTACCGCGTACTGCAGTTGGAAGTAAGGAAGCCATTGGGACTCTTTTGCAAAGAATGGGATTATTTGTTTAATTTCCAAGATCAGAGTGATAGGGCAACATTTTTTTTTCTTTCCAGAGCCAATCTGTTTCCTTTTTGGAGAATTCATGTAGCTTATTTTTATTTTTTTATTTTTTTATTTTTATTAAATTTATACCCCGCCCTTCTCCAAACGGACCCAGGGCGGCGCACAGGGATGTTAAAACACATATAAAACATATAAACATTTTTTAAAAACTTATTCTAATAGACCCTGCGCTAAAAACCGAATTTAAAAAACCCAAATTTAAAACTATCTAAGAGTCAGTAATGGGGGTTATGCTAGGCCGGCTAGATGGAATAGGTGTGTCTTCAGACACTTGCGGAAGAGGCGGAGGTCAGAGATGGTCCGGAGTTCAGGGGGTAGGTCGTTCCAAAGGGAAGGGCCCGCCACAGAGAAGGCTCTTCCCCTGGGTGTCGCCAGTCGGCATTGTCCAGCCGACGGCACCCTGAGGAGGCCCTCTCTGTGGGAGCGTATCGGTCTGAGGGATGTATGGGGCAGGAGGCGGTCTCGGACTTATGGACAGCAGTCTATGAAATGTCTTTTCTCGTAGGGCAGAATCAAAGGGCCTGATAGAGAAAAGTAAGAGTATAACCTGGGGCAGTGGTTAGAGTAGAGGACTAGGACAAGGTGAGTCAGGTTCAGATCCTCACCCAGGCATGAAGCGCACTGGGTAACTTTGGGCCAGTCACACACTCTTAGCCAGCCTACCTCACAAGGTTGTTGTGAGGATAACATTGGAGTGGGTGTATCCTATATGCTCCCTTTGAGTGTTTCGGGGACAAATGAGATATAAATGACATAAACAGAAGCCACCCCTCTTAACTTATTTGAAGAGGAAAAAAACATTTGTGATCATTGTACTATATGCCAATGCTAGCTATTCAAACGCTGTAATAGCCACCAGTTTGTAAAAAGCTGCTGGCTTCTAAGCATGACCTCCTCCAGATAATACTACCCTCCCTTGTAAGCTGATGCTATGCAAAGCACCTGAACCCTGACTGAAGGGAAGAGGGAAATGGGCTTCTTTTGCCTTGTATAGTTCCCTACCCCCAAACATTTAGGTGGGGAGGACAAGGCAGCATCCACAAATCACTCAAGCCAGGTATCTTGCCTCCACCTGATCCAGTAGCTACAAAGGTGAACCTGGGTGAGCTGCTTGACACTTACAAACATCTTCCGCCTCAGTTCTTTCATCTGCAACATGGGAACAAGGGCGAGTTTCCCCAGAAGGTTCCTGGTGAGGCACTGGACAGCGTTTTGCACATTTAACTTTGAGAGAGCCTCTATCGCTTGTTATTATTTTTAATGCTCCTATTAATAGTGTTTCCCCTTGAAGCCTATGGGGCCAACCTACGTCAAGGTGCTTCACCATCCAGTCTTAGGCCAGCCCTTGGCAGACGCCAAGACATCCCTTCAAACCAAGCAAGGTGAACAGCAAGCCAGCCTGATGACAGCCGTCTCTCTCCGGGCTCTAGAAGTCGCAGCCCTCAACCCCCAAATGCAAGGACGGTTCCTTAGCCAGCCAGGCTCCCTCCAATTTTGTGTATTGTTTCTATCCTGTGAACACCGCCTTTGGAAAGAGATTTCTGCTTCTATTTTGTAATAAAAGCGAGACGTCCAGCACAGCGATGCGAGAAGTGGAGAGGGCTTTCGTTTTTAGCCGGCAGTCGGCGCTCTGGGTTCAGATGTTCTCAGTGTTTTTAAAGCACGACACCTGCTGCTCTGGCCTAGAGGTGGAGCTCCCGCCTCCCAACCAGGAGGTTGTGAGTTCAATCCTAGGTAGAGGCAGATGTAGGGTTTCCTGCTTGGGCAGGGGGTTGGACTAGATGACCTGCAAGGTCCCTTCCAACTTTTGTTAATCCGTTAAAAAGTCAATAACCGAGAGCCAATCGCGTCGGGCAGCACAGCCGGGCAGGGCTCTGGGGAAAGATGGGGGGAAACACAACGGGCGGAGCTGTGCGCGGGGTGTGGCAAAATCGTCCGCGTTTCCGCCCCTCAAAAAAACAGCAACCCACAACTTCGATCAGGCTGTCGCCTCTACCACCGTTCGACTTTTTTGACCCTCCGCTGCCCGCTCCCCTGACAGCGGGAGCAACCTTCAGTGGCAGGGTCACCTTTCCCACAATTTTTCAAGGAAAATGAGAGAGTTTCCCCAGGATCCTTTAGGACAGGGGTCCCCAACCTTTGCAACTTTAAGTCTGAAGGACTTCAGCTCCCAGACTTCTCCAGCCAGCAAAGCTGAAGTCCTTCAGACTTAAAGTTGCAAAGGTTGGGGACCCCTGCTTTAGGAAACGGAAGTTTCCCCCAAATGGGAAGAGGGCTTGGCTTCCCCCCCCCCCCCCCCTGGGTTACCTCAGGTCGCTGCGTAGCCATTTTGTTCTAGGGCGGTTCACAAATTGAAACTCTCCGCAACCCTCTGGTTCACCAGATCCGCTTCCTTCCAAATTGCAAAGCAGAGGCTTTGGTTGTTTCCTTCGTCTCGCCTCCCTTCCGTACATGGTTTATTTTATTTTATTTTATTTTATTTTTGCAAATCCCAGTTTTAATGTTTAGGATCCTAGTCCTCCTTGAGCAGGAGGGGGAGGGTGAACTTTCGCTCTTCTCCCCCCTCCCCCCAAAACATCTATTTTCTAACATTTCTCTTGAAATTCCTGAAAGACAGTAAAAAAAATGAGAGTGACAGCATGGCACCTAGAGAGAGGGAGAAAATGGGACCCACTGAATGTGTAAATTCTAATATTGGGGTGGGGGGCGGGATCAGTGAGGAATATTTGAAGGAACGAGTGGTCCAGGGCTAAAAGGAAGTGGGGAGAAAAGAAAAGGGAAGGGTATCAGGGTCCAGAGAACTGGCCAATTTAGGTAGTGAAAAGTTCCCGTGGTTGCTCCTGCTAAGTTGGATGCTAGAGCCCATAAACCAGCTCAATCAAATGGGAGTTAAATCAACAGTAGCTTCTTCAAGATCCAGTGGTTTCATGGAACCATCTATGATGTTTTTTTGACAACAATACAAAAGTAATTCATAGTTTCTTCCAGGACATTTTCTCCATTTTAGTCCCCATCTCTGCCAACTGCCCCCCCCCCCCAGGTTACAGCCCCAAGATTTCCTGGTGATTTCTATCCAATTAGCAAGCCAGTTTGGTGTAGTTAAGGTGCTGGCTTAAAAACCAGGAGTTTGTGGGTTCTGTTCCCACCTTAGGCATGAAAAACCAGCTGGGTGACTTTAGTTACTGTCTCTTAGTCCAATCCACCTCACAGGACTGTTGTTGTGGGGGAAACAGGAGAGAAAGGAGTATTATGTATGTTTGCTGCCTTGAGTTATTTCTAAAGTAATGAAGGTAGGATAAAAATCTAATAAATAATACATACTAATCAAATGTGACCTTACTCAGCTTTTCCATACCAGCAAAAATATGCCAAAATTATTACTGCAAGCCATATTGCAATCCTGGAGAGGTTTACATATATTCCATTAAGTTCAGTAGGGTTGATCTCCACCAATGCCCATATGGAATCTCCATTTGATCAGTTGCACATTTATTGAACAAAATAAATGGTGCTTTTGTCATACATAGAAGATAGAGACCTGACCTCTATCTGCTATCAGCCAAAATGTTTTCAATCATGAATGAAATTTCCCTATGGATTACACATGAACCCTTGAGTTGCCAAAGAAACTGGCAGGGCTCACTCATTGGTGATCATGATGGTAAGACTGAAGGTCAGATTTTAATTTTTGATGATGGTTTTCCTTTAGCACAGTTCCATAACCATTCCCTGAACTAGGATTGCTCCTGATCTTGCCAAAAAGTGTGGAACGAGGCCAAATATGATTTCCTTCCATTTCCCATTATATTTCATTGAAAGTAAATGTGTTCCCCCATCTGGGATTTTATTGTTTCCTCTTTTCTCAAACAAAACATTACAATTTGATAATGTTTTCTAGAGATGTGGTGCGGGCTGGCTCAATTGTTCAGACTGCATGCCACAGCATCACCTGCTATGTTGCAAATAACTTGCAGTTTGTGCGTCACTGTGGTTTATTCCACAAATGCTGATTAAGCCAACCATTAAACACGATGGCCGGTGAACCTGATCAAGAATTGGTTGGAAGGTTGATCTAAACACCCTTCTAAGCCTCAAAATGGGTATGCATACTGAGAGGCAGTTCACCACCATCATCCTCACCCTTCCTGAATTAATGATTTCTTCCTTTCTTTTCCTGGACCTTGGAAAATATAAATGTTTCAAATGGGGAAGTGATAGATAAGGAGGCTTTTAAGGTTTTCAGGTTGCTTTTGGTGGAACCAGCCATCAGTCAATTCTGACGTCACGTTCTTCTCCTCTGGATTAAAGTTTGACTTCAAAAGAAAAAAAAATCATTAGAAAAAGCATGCAGTCTAAACCTGTGTGTGTGTGTGTGTGTGTGTGTGTGTGTGTGTGTGAGAGAGAGAGAGAGAGAGAGAGAGAGAGAGAGAGAGAGAGAGAGAGAGAGAGAGAGAGAGAGAGAGAGAGAGAGAGAGAGAGAGAGAGAGAGAGAGAGAGAGAGAGAGAGAGAGAGAGAGAGAGAAATATCTCTCTTAGCTCCCAAGTATGACCATGGCTATGGAGGGTGGGCAGTATATTTCAGGTTTATGGAGTGTACCTCTGTTTTTGAATAGAACTAAAAATCCATTGACTGGAGTCTGTTCAAAATTGTAGAATCAAGAGATCCTGAGCCATGGGCTGTGTTTTCAAGAACTGAGCAGATTTCATACTCCTGTCATGCAAATGTCTACTTCTAGCTTTTGCAGTTCTGGTTGCCTGCTACTTTTACACAATTGTGGGTAGGAAACCTAATTGATACATAATCACAACAAAATCTACTGTAATCATAGATGCAAAACCACCTACTGCCCCACTGCTCCAAATTAGATTATGCATATTTTGCTTGGGTTACCCAATTCTGAATAACTATTTTCCCTCTCCCTTTTTTTTTTTACATTAGCAATGCCTTTCAATGCCACCCTCAGCCAATCTGTAAACCTTAGATTGAATTTAAACAATGATCCTGGGTTGCAATTGGTGAACCAAGAAAACGCTACAATGTATTTCGACATTGTGTTAAAATACAACTCTACTGTTCCAGCCAATGCCATGCCATTGTAGGATGATGGGATTTGCTGTCCACCCAGTCAGCAAAGAAAAATCCTGCAAATCTTCAGCTTCTTAATGCACCATCTCTCCCAACTAAGAACTCATTAACCCAAGATAAATTTTAGGAGTTCCCAAGATCTGGCTTCCAAACGACATACAAAGAGAATGTGATAGCAAATTTCTGTTCTCAAAGATGGTCCAAGACAGAAGGGGAGAGGGCTTCTACAGATTAAACAGCTGCAGAGAAGAGGGCTTTCAAGCAGATGTAGCTTGCCTCAACAGCATTGAGAACTCAACTGCTAGCTTTCCAGAGTTTGTATTCTTAGTTTTCCCTATGCAGTAGGCTACTTTCATTGCAAAGATGGTTTGAATACCACTGAAGGGGGAGGAGATGAAGTTAGACTTTGCAGCAACCTTATAAGTCACCCCCGAATTGAATAGGTCTCTGTCCTAAATCTGCAAAAACATGTAGATTTACTTCAAAGTCAATTTCTTTGAGGACACACAGAGCATCTGGAATCTACTGCAAGGTCATTCATGATCAACCTATATTTAGGTGAATCCTTTTAAAGGGTCTCTCTTCTTAGCTCCATAATGCTCTTCCTTGGTCATTGAGAACCTTCATTAGGTTCTCAATGCAGGCTGGAGTAATGATATTTGTTGTTCAGAAATCTCTAGAGCTGGGGTCTCCAACCTTGGCAACTTTAAGATTTGGGGACTTCAACACCAAGAATTGAACTCCAGTTTTTCTGGCTGAGGAATTCTGGAAGTTGAAGTCCACAAGTCTTAAAGTTGCCAAGGTTGGAGACCCCAGCTCTAGAGGATCAACATCCCCCCTCCTTTGAGAGGTGCACTCTAAGATGTCTCAAGGTTTCAGATGCAATTCAGGTAAAAGGTAGGTGTGTTTGTGTGTGTGTGTGTGTGTGTGTGTGTGTGTGTGTGTGTGATATAGCTCTATAATCAAAGGTTTCTTTTTTATGCACATATATTTTATACGTTTTTTTAATATAGTAAAATATACAAAACAAGAGCAAAGATAGAAAATAAGTAGCAAAAATGATACATTTTTAAAAGGAAAATCATAGTTATGTCTTCTGCCCTTCTTTCTGTTGAGTGGTTACCATCTTGAACTTTTCCCCAATCTCTTTATTCCTTTTTAATCTCAATGTCATCAATACATATTTTTTCCTTCTTTCAACTGAAAGTTCATATAAGGTTTCCAGTCTCCCAAAATAGTATCTTTCTTCAGTAACTGAACGTTTTTTGGGGTGAAATTGATTATCTGGATTCTTTCAGGTTTGAGGATGGATTTAGGTAGTAAAAACCTTGGCTACCTATGGTAAGTGGGTGACCTTGGAAAATAGGGAAAGAATGGTCTCCAGGTGGTTCTGTTCTTATTTACATCAACACTTGATATCACCATGTTTCCTTCTGGGATGTTTGGCCAGTAGAGAATTTGAACGTTCTTTTTACAATAGTTTTGCTCTTAATATCAATTTAAGTTGGGTCTAGTGCAGTGATGGCTAAACTTTTTTGGCTCGCGTGCCAAAACCAGGGGGAGCACAGGGGGGTCGTACATGGGCTTGCCACACCCATAATGCTAAGAGCACAACCTGCTGCTTTTGGCACATTTTTTTTGCCGTCCCCAGGCTCCAGAGGCTTTCTAGGAGCCTGGGGAGGGTGAAAACAGCCTCCCCCCCCCACCTCCAGAGGCTTCAGAAGCTTCCCTGAAGCTTCCAGAGGGCAAAAACGGCCTCAAAAAAAGGCCTAAATCAGCTGGCCAGTGCACACAACGCCTCGCGTGCTGTAAGAAATGGTTCCACATGCCACCTGTGGCACCAGTGCCATAGGTTCGCCATCAAGGGTCTAGTGGTTAAGGCACCAGACTGGAAAGTAGGAGACCATGAGTTCAAGTCCTACCTTAGCCATGAAAGGCCAGCTGGGTGAATTTGGACCAGTCTCTCTTTCTCTTAGCCCAACCCAACTCACAGGGTTGGTCTTGTGGGGGAAAATAGGACGCGGAAGATATGTTGGATATGTTCACAATCTTCAGTTATTTGTAAAAACAATTAAGGCAGCAAACAAACAAATACATAAAATAAATAAAATTATTTGATAAGGTATAAGCTCCACCATAAGATAGAATGGAACGACTCTTGCTCAGTCATTAGCTTGTGAGTTACTTGGGTCTATTTTATCTGTTGGCTTCAACTTTACATACAACCAGAGAAGCAGGTAATCTAAAACTAGGAGAGGGAAGAGGAAGGAAAGGAAAGAAGGTTGGATCTCACCATCAGGCTCCAGATTCCCAGGTTTATATCTCTTATCAAGTAGTCTGAAGAAAGACATGGACATCTTATACCATGAGTGTCAAACTCGATTTCATTGAGGGCCGCATCAGGGTTGTGTTTGACCTCGGGGGGCGGGTGCAGGGTGAGCAGGGCCAGCTCGACATCATTCCTGTTGGGGGCACGTATGGTGGCCCGAACACTCTGCCAGTGAAAACAGGCTCCCCAGCTCCATTTTCGGCTGCCATGGCCTCCTGCAAGCCCCTGCCAGTGGCTTTTCGCTGGCCTGTTTTCACTGGCAGAAGCACCGCAGGTCATCCTTCACTGTTTCCAGGGTGGCCTCGTGGGCCAGATCTAAGTACCCCATGGCAGAGGTGGGATTCACTGACCTTCCCTACCGCTTCGCAAATGTAAGTGTGTGCATGCCACATCTGTGCATGCGCACCATTTTCTGCACATGTGCAGTGCTCAGGTATTATGTCAGGGTGGGTGGGCAGAGTCTCCTGCAGCCACTGCTACTGGTTCGCCCGAACTAGAGAGAACTGGCTAAATATCACCTCTGCCCCACGGGCCAGATCCAGCCCCTGGGCCTTGAGTTTGACACCCCCGTCTTATACGAACACAACGATAGACTGAAGCTAGGAGCTAGGCAAGAATACTTAATTAAATACTTGGAAGACAAGGGGTGGGGTTATCTTCTCTCCAATGGCAAGTTGGATACTCTGAAAAATGGCAGCTGTCAGGGCCCAGAGGGCTTCTACTCAGTGCTTCCCGTGCATTAGTCAAGGCTTTGTACTGATCTGCCTTCTCTATAAAAATTGTCCCTGTTTTAATTACTTCTCGTTTAGTTTCAGGCCATTTGCTTCTCCTGGTCCTGCCCTTAAAGAATTCCAACAGCAACTGCAAAATGGGGCATCCAGAAAATGTGGTCTTTGAACGGGAACAAGAGTGGGCTTAAATCCACCCGAAATCTATTGACGCCCCTTTGCTCTAACAACCCATCCAATTCAGAAATAAGCTGCATGGAGAAATAAGCTGCGTGGAGATACTTACTCTCAAGAATGTGGGAAAACCTGCAGCCTTCATTATGCAAAGCTTCAATTCTCTTTCCCTGTCAGATTGGTTTTGCAAATTCAAAATAATCCTTGCATGTTAGGGCGACTGGCTTTGAGTAGCCTGGCATTTTATCTTTTGCAAGAATGTTTTTGTAATCTACTCTCCCCCCCCCCAAACCCACCCTGCATGTTTTCTAGATCTTCCAGAAACACCCTTGCATTTTGTAGGGCAGAGGTGCAAAGTGTTCCAATTAATCTGAGCTTTTCAGAGGATTAAGATCTGATTCACCAGCAGTGAATTTTTTTTTTTAGAGAAATGCTTATCTTTGACATATTTGCCCTTAGGATTCCTGCTTAGTTTTAAAATAAGCAATCATTTTAATCCCCCCTCCCAATGAATGGCATCCCCTCATCCCAAGTCTTCAAGGAGATCCTTAAAAACAAATCCTGTTAGTTCCCCTCAGTTTCGTAAAGAGGAATCTGTTGCACCCATTTTCTGTTCTCTGCTAATCACTGTTGAAGCACATTTGTTTCTTTCACAGTGTGTGATTTTATATTTAATTTTTCTACCCTTGATACCTATCAACTAAACATATGGAATTAGTTCAGTACAAAGCTACTGATACATTTGGTTTGAATGCTAATTTAGGTTTTAAAAATTCATCAAAGTCCCCTGGAGAAGTTTGTATTCTCTCTCCCTTTTTCATTTTCTCAGATTAATCTGTTTCAGAAGTTAATTGTTATTTGAAGGCAATGGTAGTCAACCTGGTCCCTACCGCCCACTAGTGGGCGTTCCAGCTTTCATGGTGTGTGGTAAGGGTTTTGTCCGACACTGAAGCAGTTTCCTTTTTTAAATTTAATTGACTTCCCTACTTTATAAATCACCATTACTGTGGTGGGCAGTTAGAAAATTTTACTACTAACAGAGATACAAAAGTGGGCGGTAGGTATAAAAAGGTTGACTACCCTTGTTTGAAGGCAACACAAAAGATCATCAGAAACAACTCTTGAGTTCTATGAAATAATAGCAGAATTCCTTGAATTTTAATGGGGGGGAAACCCACAACTGTATATTATTTATTATTAAAGGATTGAAATACTGGATGCGGAATTGGACTCCTGAGTCCTTGACAGCCGAATTAATGGATTGTATGCAGGAGCTCTGTTGTGTTCCTTCCCAACTGAACTGACCTCAGCTTCAAATCTGCAACCAGAAGGATCCCATCTCCCTGGGAAATTGTTGCCTGTCACTAAATTGGCTCCAGTTTCTCAAGCCAATTAGAAAGACACAATTGCGATCATCCTAAATCATCAGTGGGTGACACTGCATCATGTAGCTCCCAGGAGTTGTACTCGTAGTTACTTTACCTTTTAGTGCATATTATGTGAGTACATAATACAATAAAACTGATCTAATCAATATCTCTTTCCCATCTCTAGTGGGAGCAATAAAGATTGCCGATCCTCTGTGATGCTCCACTTATAGTACGTTTACAGTTGTGAGGTAGGAAGACTGTGTCCACCAATCACTGGAAGAACTTAGATTTAAAGAATAAGTTTTGTTATCTATGGAGATTCTCAATTAGACAATCATTTTTGTTGTTTTTCTGGAACCTGATGCTAGCCAAAACCCAAACACACCCACCTTACAGAAAGACTACAAGTCCAGGAAAGTGCTATAGGTACTCAGATTTGTTATTTGGCTAGACTGATAATCAAAATATTTTGCAGAATCACACTATGATGCTTGTTTCTGGTAATATTCATGCTTATTTTCATTAAATCTGAATTAATCTTGCAATAAATCTTGGTTCTTCTTTCTGATAATTTCTATAAATTGCATACATATCAGGAACTACTTTTGTCTTTAACTAGTTTTTTTTATTGTTCCCACCTAGAATCATCATATGAGATCAGTGGCCATATAAGTCCTATAAATAAATGAATAACTAGAAGGCCTGAACAGAGTCACGGACTTTTCATACTCCAAAGGTGCTTTTCTAAGAGACAACTGTCTGGTTTTTACAGATAACAGATTAACAGAGTTGGAAGGGACCTTGCAGGTCATCTAGTCCAACCCCCTGCCCAAGCAGGAGACCCTACATCTGCCTCTACCTAGGATTGAACTCACAACCTCTTGATTGGGAGGCGAGAGCTCCACCTCTAGGCCACTTCTTTGAAGACATTTTGCTTCTCATCCAAGAAGCTTTTTCAAAGAAAGACCAGAAAGTCCAGTTGTCTCTTGAAAAAGCAGCTTTGGGACAACCATGACCTGGATGACTGAGAATCTCCATTACAAAGACAGTTTTTTCATACAAAATCTACTTCAGGAATGCCCAAGGGAGAGAACAGCTTTCTTCTGTTGGGCAGGATGAAATGGATAAATGATTTATATCTCCAATAGTTAAAATGATTGGAAGCCAATCTAGCTTCTCTGCCTACCTTTTCTGTATCATTATTATTATTATTATTATTATTATTATTATTATTATTATTATTATTATTATTATTATTATTATTATTATTATTATTATTATTATTATTATTATTGTTATTATTATTATTATTATTATTATCAACATCAATTTCTTCTAGCTCTAGGATTCCCTGGTTGAGATGGGCAACAATCTGAATATTTTAAACAATTTTAAATATGGGGATTTTCCTAGCCCTGAATCTTAACAAAAGAAAGAGAAACTATCTCATGGCTAACCATTCCTAACATGGGTAATTTTCCCAAGAAAGTGTTTTACTTCAGTAAGAACTAAAGATAAATGGAGGCATTATACCTGGACCAGTCTCCCCTACCCAGTGTGCTTTGGCTGTGTGGAGTTCCTATTCTCACCAGCCACCATGAAAAGCGCTCAGACTGAATAAGTATAGTGCCAGTTGTAGTTCCAAACTCCTGCAGGCCTCTATTCCTGTAGAGGAAAATTGAGATCAACTTGCTTGGGTTAGAAGTCAGTCCTTTATCTTCAATAAGAGGTATCTTGAATTACAGGAACAGGAGCAAGATGTGAGAAAGATTTATTTCACTGTAAGTAAAAGGGTAAGAAGAAAATGAAAGAAGGAAAATACAGAAGGTGAGAATTTGTCATTTTTATTGCCATTGCCATGATTTCCCCTCTCTCCTTCTCAGTAATTCATTTTTTCTTTCTCAGAGAGTCACCGCCATTTCAGATCTGAACAGCAAATATACAGGGCCCAACAGATTGGAAGAGGTTCATCCACAGACCAGTACAAAAATAAAACACTTAACGGTGTGTACAAACACAGTATGCTTAATTTCACTTGATAGCAAAATAATATTTCGGATCATCCAACACAGATTTAGAGCACTAGATAGAAAGAGAGATGCCAGATGTTCAACTGGCTTTAGAAAAAGCCAGGGAACATGAGACATTTTTGCTGCTGCATATTGGATAATTAAGAAAGCCCAAGAATGCCCCCCGCAAAAGCCACCATGTCCTTCTTTGATAATAGAAAGGTTTTTGATTCCATGAATCAGGTCATGCTTTGGAACATGTGTAGAAATATTGGAATCCCAGTAAATCACATTATCATACAAAACCTATATACAAGTCAGAAAGCCACAGTACGGACAAAACATGACAAGACAGCCAGATCAAGTTTTGAAAAATAATTAAGACAAAGTGATTCTCCTTTTATTTATTCAAATCTATATGCATAAATACATTTTGGGGAAAGCTGGACTGGTAAAAATTAAACATGATTTTAATACTGGTGGAATAAACATCAATAACTCGCATTATGCTGATGACACTATTCTGATAACTGAAAACAACCTGTAAGCTCCAGTAATAATAGTCAAGAACATAGTAAAAATAAGACTTTATATTTAATATAAATATAAAGAAAACCAAACTAATAACTACGGATACAACAATCGACAAAGAAGATATTGAATTGGTGGATAGCTTCTGCATTTTAGGATTAAATTAAAGGAGGCAGTGGCCAAGAAATAATATTTCAGAGTAGCACATGAAAGCATTTGGGGAAAAAATATTTAGATGTCTAAGTGTGTTTTTATCTATAAATAACCATGAAAGCAATGTTTTTCTCTGTGATGCTACAAAGAAAACATGTTGTACTTTAAAGGAGGAAAGAAAAAATATTGATACTTTTGAACTTTGGCATTAGACTGCCATGGATAACCAAGAAAACAAAGAAATAAATTGAATAAATCCAAAATTTCTCACTTGAGACACAAATGATCAGGCTCAAATTATCTTACTTTGGATTCAATATGCAAAGACCTAGCTCCCTGGAGTCTAGGGGTTTTTGTAGTAGTTCTGTTCTTAATCTTAATTTAAGTTTGGTCAAGGTACCAGACTAGAAACCAAGAGATGAGAATTCTAGTCCTGCCTTAGGCATGAAAGCCAGCTGGGTGACTTTGGGCCAGTCACCCACATTCACACCAACCCACTTCATAGAGTTGTTGTTGTTGTTGTTGTGGGGCAAATAGGAGAAAGATTTGGCACCTTGAATTGCTTATATAAAAAGAGAAGCAAAATATAAACAAACAATGCTGGGAAACTTCAGAGGAAAAAGAATAAGAATATTGTACAACTGGGGTCCCCAACTCCTGGGCCATGGCCTGTTACCAAGCCATGGACCATTTGGAACCAGGCCATGGAAGTAGTGAGTGAGTGTGCATGTGCATGCAGTTGCACACGAGTGTTGGGTAAGTGCATGCACACAGGTCCACTGTCAAGTGGTGGGCAAGCGCACACCATTTGTGCAAGTGGCAGGTGCATGTCCCACCACTTGCCTAATGGAGTTGTGCTTATGCTTGCTCACTGCTCACACAGAACCATCCCTTCTCCCCCCCCCCTCCGCCACTTTGCTGGTCAACAAAACTGAAAAGGTTGTACAACCAACAGCAAAGTGGATGAACTCCATTAAAGTGGCAATGGGTGCACCACTGGAAAACCTGAAGGGCAGGTGGGGACACATCTTCCTACAGAATGTATTTTCTAACATGAACTCTGACTTTATGGAACATAATCTTGCCCCTGTGGATGGGGCGCGCAACTTGGGTGTCCTCCTGGATACTCGGCTGTCCATGGAAGATCAAGTGACAGCCGTGGCCAGGAGGGCGTTTTACCAGGTTTGCCTGGTAGGCCAGTTGTGCCCCCTATTGGATCGGGATGCCCTTCGCACAGTCACTCATGCTCTCGTGACATCCCGACTGGACTATTGTAACTCTCTCTACATGGGGCTCCCCTTGAGGTGCACCCGGAGACTTCAGCTGGTCCAGAATGCAGCCGCGCGAGCAATGATGGGAACCTCAAGGTTTACCCACGTAACACCGCTCTTGCGCGAGCTGCACTGGCTGCCTGTCGTCTTTTGGGTGCGCTTCAAGGTGCTAGTTGTCATCTTCAAAGCGCTCCATGGCTCGGGACCTAGCTATCTGCGGGATCGGATCCTGCCCCATACATCCTCACGGCCGATTCGCTCCCACAGAGAGGGACTTCTCCGGGTGCCGTCCACTAGACTTTGTCAGCGGGCGACGCCCAGGGGAAGGGCCTTCTCTGTGGCGGGCCCAGCCCTCTGGAACAACCTTCCCCCTGACATTAGAACAACCACGGACCTCCGCTCCTTCCGTCTAAAATTAAAAACACATCTTTTCTGCTTGGCCGGCCTAGGATAGTCTCTTTTTATGGTTTAGGGGATTTTAGTAATTTAATTGGGGGATTTTAGCGCAGGGATAATTGTTTAATTTGCCTTTTATCTAATTATTTATGTATATTTATTGTATTTTTAACTTCCCTGTGCACCGCTCCGAGTCCCCTAGGGGAGAGGAAGCGGTCTATAAATTAAATTTATTATTATTATTATTATTATAATCAAAGCTCCTATTTCTGTCAACAGTGTCATCAATGTTATCTAACCATTTGCACTTCCATTGTCTTGCTTATTTCATTGACTTTAATTTTTTTTTCATCCATAAAGAGGTTTTCCAATTATTTTCATTTTCACATTATATGTCCCAGGCATTCAAACTTTAGTTTCATTATTAGAACTTCAGTTATTAGTATTGGCTTGATTTTATTTCACCTAATATTTATTTTTTGTTTTTGATATCTAAGGCATTCTGACCAAATTTTCTGCCCACCACAACTCAAAGGTATTCATCTTTTTTTGATCAGCCACTGTGATAGTCTAGCTTTCAAATTCATATGTCACAATTGAGAAAACCAATCCTGGAGATACCTATAGAGCGCTAACATGTTGCATATTTCTGAAGCCCAGATTCAGTAGTCTTAAGTCATTCCAAATATCCCATTCCTCTCTAAATTCTCTAAACACATTTTTCTCAGCCTAAGTATTTATTTTATTTTATTTTATTTTATTAAATTTATACCCCGCCCTTCTCCTAAAAAAGGACCCAGGGCGGCGCACAGGCATCAATTAAAAAATATACACAGTACAAAATCCAAAATTTTAAAAACTAATTAAATAATTCCCTGTGCTAAAATACTAACACTCTAAAATTTAAAATTATCCCTATAAAATCAGAAACAGGGTTATGCTAGGCCGGCTTGTTGGAATAAGTAAGTTTTAAGACGTTGGCGGAAGAGGCGGAGGTCCACGATGGTGCGTAGGTCGGGGGGAAGGTCATTCCAGAGGGCAGGGCCCGCCACAGAGAAGGCTCTTCCCCTGGGCACCGCCAACCGGCATTGCCCGGCCGATGGTACCCTGAGAAGGCCCTCTCTGTGGGAGCGGATCGGTCGAAGGGATGTATGGGGCAAGAGGCGGTCGCGGATATAGCTAGGCCCCGAGCCATGGAGCGCTTTGAAGATGGTCATCAGCACCTTGAAGCGCACCCGAAAGGCCACAGGCAGTCAGTGCAGCTCGCGCAGGAGAGGTGTTATGTGGGTCTGCCTTGCGGCACCCATAATTACCCGCGCGGCCGCATTTTGGACTAGCTGTAACCTTCGAGTGCACCTCAAGGGGAGCCCCATGTAGAGAGCATTACAGTAGTCCAGCCGAGATGTCACCAATGCCTGAGTGACTGTGCGAAGTATGCCTTCATCAAGTGTAAAGAGTTTCCATTAGTCACCGTGAAAATCCCAATACTTCCCTAAGTTTAACTCACCTTTTCTGCTGCAACACAAACAGTGGCACACCCAACCTCCCTAGAAGAAAAGGGAAGATTTGCAAAGATGATAAAAGGCTTGTCTTGAGTTCTCTCTCTTTTTTCCTGTGGCAGAAGGTTCAAAACAACAGGAAATGACCTGACTTTTTTGACTTAAATTGCAGAACTCCAGAAGATAGGCCATTTCATTATTAACATCGTGTAGTGATTCCTATAATCCCCTGTTGCGTTCAGAAGGCTTTTGTGAGAATGTGTGTCAGATCTGTGAAAAGTACGGTATTAATCAAGGACTGAAGAGTCATGAAAATGGCTGTAAGAAGGGGTGCAAGGATGGAGGCAACAAATCAAGATGGTGGCCTTGATTGCATGATTGAAACTTTGCATTTAAAAAAAAACATGGGGCATGATGGCTCAGGATTAAAGATACTCAGCTTGTCAACTGGAAAGCTGACAGCCTGGGTTCGAGACCCAAGTGCTGCATGATGGAGCAAACTCTGATTACTTGACCAGCTTCTGTCCACCTAGCAGTTCGAAAGCATGCAAATGCGAGTAGATAAATAGGTACCACTTCGGTGGGAAAGTAACAGCATTCCATGCCCTTCAGTGTATATTCCTGTTGGCAACATGACCATGGAAAGGGTCTTTGGACAATGTTGGTTCCCTTGGCTAAGAAACAGAGATGAATTGGGTATGATTGGACAGGGGAAACCTTTACACTTACCTTTACCTTACTTGTTAAAATGACTATTGGTATTACATGGGGCTTGGCTTCTGTGTCAAGATGGCATGAGGCCATCTTGACTTCTTTAACCTTTCACTGCGGACACGCCACAAAGGCTATGTCCGAGAAAACTGATATATTGTTCACTTTGGCCTTAGTTCCTACTCCACTCCCACATACATATACACAACTGCAGTCTCAACAATTACTTCTGCAGTAAGATTCTTACCAGAAAACTACTCTAGCCTTGGCCTACATTGATTGGAAATGACCAGTTGTGGTTTTAGTCAAGGTTTCTTTCTTGGTTCTACTAGGAGATACTGAGCTTGGACTTGGGATCATGTGCATGAACTCCAGGATTTAGTTTTTCATTTTTAAAAAGGAGCTTTTTGGCAGCATGAAGGATTTTTATTAGTATCTGCTAGAAATACCTCTTAAACATTCACATTGGTGCTAAGGCTTCAGGTAGAATCTCACATATCTTTTAAATATTCATTGAGCTGCTGGTAGATTGAAGGGAACATTTCTTCATGTCTGGTGGGAGTGTAATAAAGTTTTAGAAACATTTAGCTTTTGAAAGATATTTAATCAAATGTCATATAAAACTTAACAGAATGCTAAATTCCCCCCAAAGTTAGAGCTGCTACATAAGAAGAATGGTTGCAGAAACTGAGTACTATGTCTAGTTTAATGAAAAGCAGGACTAGGGGAGACATGATAGCAGTGTTCCAATATCTCAGGGGCTGCCAGAAAGAAGAGGGAGTCAAACTATTCTCCAAAGCATCTGAGGGTAGAACTACTACCCTCAGATGCAATGGGTGGAAACTACTCAAGGACAGAAGCAACTTAGAACTGAGGAGAAATTTCCTGACAGAACAATTAATCAGTGCAACAACTTGCCTCCAGAAGTTGTGAATGTTCCAACACTGGAAGTTTTTAAGAAGATTTTGGATAACCATTTCTCTGAAGTGATGTAGGGTTTCCTGCCTAAGCAGGAAGTTGTACTAGAATACCTCCAAGGTCCCTTCCAACTCTGTTATTCTATTCTATATATTTTTCAGAACAAAACATGCAGTGTTAAAATACTTATTACATTTCTACTTCTACCAGCCCATTTTTTTTAGCTAAATAATGGATGCATCTATATAATCATTCAATAGATTAATGATTAATAGATGACATTATAAATTCTGGTCTTTAGTTTTGCTTGAAAAAGTTGCTGATAAAATCCATTGCATTGTATGACAAGGAAAACTAGTGAATAATTGTTTTACAAGTAATGGTGAGACGTCAATGTTTATACAATGGAGAAGGATCCTGGCAATAATCATGTCAAAAATTATGGGCAGGTTAAAATGTACCAGCATTCTATATTCATTTTTTATTTATCTCGTTATCTCTATGTCAGAGGGCTAGTCTGGTCTAGGCAGGAAGCTAGTAACCAGGAAACCACGAGCCAGTGCCTCCTTAGCCATGAAAGCGAGCTGGGTGACTTTGGGCCAGTCATTCTCTCTCAGTCCAATTCACCTCACAGGGTTGTTGTTGAGGGGGTAAAATAGGAGGAAAGTGTGTTGGATAAGTTCAACTTATTGAGTTTTTTGTAGAAAAAAATAATAAATGCAGGATATAAATAAATAAATAAAAATATCCAGTTCGGTTCTCATAGTAGTTTAAAAATAACAAGTTTAAGAACATAAGAACATAAGAATATAAGAATAGCCTTGCTGGAACAGGCCACAGCCCATCCAGTCCAGCATTCTGTCTCACACAGTGGCTCCCCATTTGCTTCAGGGTCTTCCCAAGCAGATGTCTTCACCTGCTTATGATTCCCTGCAAGTGGCATTGAGAAATATCTCTCCAACCCGGAGCCATGGATACCCTTGTTCTCCATGAACTCGTCTAATCCTTTCTTAAAGTTTCTGAATGTTCTTTTGTTATGTTTTGCACATAGAAATATGGTAGTTCAAGATTCTTATCCAAAGACTCTATGAATGTCATCTTCTTGCGACTTGCAATTGCTCCTGGCCACGGCCCTGAAAGATGCCTCAAATGACTTGTTCTAAGAAAGCTTCCTAATACTGTTCCACATGTTCTCACTGGAGTTCAGGCTAGCATTCATGATTTTCCCAGCCTTTTATAATCATGCTAATGCTATGAACTAAGTAAGAATAGAAATATGTCACTGGCCATGGGCAACAGGCAAATGTTGTGGCTGAGTGGCTTTGAATCCTTATTTCCTGAGTCTAAATTTGATCTATTACCCACTACATCTCACTGAATTGCCTGAGCACGTCGTTCTCTCATTACTTTCTGATTATAAAGAAGGAAATGGGGGTGGGATTTGGAGTAAACCCCTCACCTTTCTAAATGTCTCTGTTCATAGGCTCATGTTTCTAACTTGTCACAGGTGGAGGCAGACGCTCAGTGTCCAAGGAGACAGAAGATGCACCACCTTTGAATGGAAGGTCTCCATTATCATATCCCAGGGGTCTGCAAAGTTGGCTCTTTTAAGACTGGTGGACTTCAACTCCCAGAGTTCTGGGAGTTGAAGTCCACCAGTCTTAAAAGAGCCAACTTTGCAGACCCCGGTGACATATCTCATAACATTGCTCTCCTCTATTTCTTTTGCCTCCACCAACATCTCCCCCTTCCTCTCTTTTGGCTGCCTGTCTAGGCTCCGGCATTGGCTTTTGCAGCTGTTTGCCATAGATTTGCCGCTGGGAGGGGTCTGGATAGTGAGGCCCTCTTTTCCCAGAAAGATCAGGTCACTGTTGAGTCATGCTCGAGCAAAATAGCAACGCTTCTGCTGAAATGGAGACTAAGGAAGAACAAAGGAGCTTGGTTCTGCACTTAACAAAAACAGGAGGAGCAATGGGAATTTTTTTTTAAAAAAAACCATTGGTTTCTATTCAAAGGAAAACAGGTATGACCAGGTATGGTGGGGGAAATCTTCACTGTTGCAAGTAGGTTGTACCCAGTATTTGCACAGAGTCTGGCGTAATTCAATCTCGAAGCACAGAGGGGGCTGTCAGAAATAAGACCCGCAGATGGAGCATCCCCAAAACATCTCCCAATTTGTATCAATAGATGTAATAAATCTTTTACATTATCTTCTCTAGGGCTCTCGGATGCCAATGTAAAACACGACTCCTAGCATTGTAGACCTGTGTGTGAAGAGTGTCTTATTATTTTCAACCTTATATGTGAGAATGGAATTTCTTCATTCATTTTTTTAGAGGAAGAAGATATTCTTCAGCTTATGGGAGTTGTTTGAGTGGGGGACAAGCCTTTATTTTCTGAGTGAAAACACAACAGAACGTTCTCCAAAATACACCTTTTGAGAAAACACTGCACAATACCAGATTAGACTATATAGCAAGGGTGAAATCAACTTACCTTCATTACCGGTTCACAAAAGTGAGCGCACGTGTCACCTCCGTGCATGTGCAGGACTTCCATGCATGCCCAGAGCATCAAAAACGGGACATGATGATGTCCGGACAGGTGGGTGGAGCCTCCCGCCGCCACTGCTACCTGTTCGCCTGAACCAGATAGAACCAGCAGAATTGCACCACTGCTATATAGCTAAGATATGTGTTGTGATCATTATGACTTGAAGCCAGAGATTAACGCAATAAAAAGTCACGTTGTTACTTTACAAGAACACTTTGCTCCCAGGTTCAGTTTTCAGCTTCTTCAGGTAAAAGCAGCAGGAAGCAGAAGACTCTGAAGTAATAGCTAGTTGTAAGCAAGAGTGAGCAAGCTCCTTCTCATTCCAACCTGCCACATGCTCCCAAGAATCTGTGTAAAGTTGATCAACACTGACACTCATTGGCTTAGCTGGGGTTTGTGCATGCTTGTGGTAGGAAAAAAGAGTGAACAAATCTGTATATAGATAAAAGCCGGAAAAAATGGTAATTGTAACTGACCTTTTATTTCCTGAGTCATAGGTTAGAAGAACCAAAGATAGTGAAAAAATGCAGTTGAAGCTTCAAGATGATGGAAAGAGTGAGGTAGGAGGAAATGGCCGTGCTGTGAATTCCATGTTTCTTTCTTACACTTCTCTCCTTTTGTCCTACTTTGTTGCAGTCCTCCACCAATTCACCCACCTAGCTTTCCAGAAATTCAGTAACCAATCCTATTCTACTTTCCCAGTGATGAATCAGATGCTTGTAACATTTCCACAGTGAGCCATTGCAGCAGAAAAAGTCTTATTATTTGTCAGCCTGTTGAAAATAAAACTAAAGCATTCTGATGTGCAAGAGGCATATGGTCTCTAAACTGCAAGTTTCACTGAGACAATTCTAGCTGATCAAGGTTGCTATCACCTCATTCATATTTAAGGTAAAGTTAAAGGTTCCTTCGCTCATACGTGCTAGTCATTTCCGTGCTCATCTCCTTTCAAAGCCGAAGAGCCACCGCTATCCGAAGACATCTCCATGGTCATGTGGCCAGCATGACTAAACACCGAAGGTACACAGAGCGCTGTTACCTTCCCACAAAAGGTGGTCCCTATTTTTCAACTTGCATTTTTACATGCGTTCTAGCTGCTAGGTTGGCAGAAACTGGGACAAGTAATGAGAGCTTACTCTGTTACACGGCACTAGGGATTCAAACCGCTGAACTGCTGACCTTCTAATTGACAATCTCAGTGTCTATCACCAGATGGCAAGGGAATCAATGAAAGTAGTAAACAGGATAACGAAACTGTAAAGAAACCATATGATTTGTTTAGGGAATGAGACTGTTGATTTGATTTGATTTGATTTGATTTATAAACCGCAACCTATCTCCCCGAAGGGACTCAGGGCGGTGCACAGGAAGTTAAAAACAAGTATACAAATAAATAAATAAACGCACCATACAAAATACACCACAATAAAAGCTAATTAAATTTAGGAAACCCTGTGCTAAAAATTTAATACAAATCCCACTAATTAAAACCTCAACCAATTTAGAACACAGTCAATATAAAATGGGCCCGAGGGTTAGGCCAGGCCCATTTCACTGCCTTACCATAGAATAGGCAACATGGTTTCTACTATAATGTTTTTGTCACTATTTCCCTTTGTTGTCCACTAAGCTCAGGGTCATACCCAATTTTAATCATTATAACATTAATTAATTAAATGGGAGGGTCAGAAGAGTGCTAGTAGGCATCATCTTTTTTCTCTACAGTGCTTCTGGATCAGTGGTGGGTTTCAAATTTTTTAGAACCTACTCTGTAGGTGTGGCCTATTTTGTGGGCGTGACTTGGCAGTCATGTGACAGACAGTGTGGGAGTGGCCACCTTTTAAAATGTGGTGAAACTCATTTAACAACGCTCTTGCTTAGCAACCAAAATTTTGGACTCAATTGTGATGATTCTTTCTTTCTTTCATTCTTTCCTTTCTTCCTTCCTTCCTTTCCTTTCCTTCCCGTTGGGTCACTGGCAGCGGCAGGCCAGATTTACTTCCAGGTACGCCGGTGGAACCCCCTCTCACCGGTTCTTTAAATTTCACCAACCGGCTCTCGCGAGTAGGTGCGAGCCTGCAGAAACCCACCACTGTTCTGGATCCACATGGTCATCCTTAGAAAAATAATGGGCCACTTGACACCCTTTGTTTTGCCTAGAAGAAAGACAATGGTTAGCAGGAATGGATCCTATGATGAAAACCAAAGAACAGAAGCCTCCTCACCAGCTCACAAACATTCCTCCCAACCTCCTCACTCTCCAACTCTGCTGCCAGCTCCGCAGGCTGCCTGCGGGCCACAACAAACTGGCAGGAGGTCACAAATGGCAACCACATGACATCACACTTAACAAAGACAAGCAAACATGTCAGAACTGACATCAAATTAATAATGTAGTTGAGAAAATATATCTAGTAAACAAAATGGAGCTTGCACCCTTTTGCTCCCTGTCTTTTAGATATGACCAGGATGAAACCCAGTACGTCTCTTTCCCTAATTCTGACTCCAACTGACCTCCCAATCCCAGCATTAGCCCCTACAGTCCCACATCTCATTGTTTACTAAACAGCACAGTCACATTGTATGCTTTAACACTCATCTGTTTCTCAGCAGTGGAAACTCCAGTCCTAATGGCCATCATTAACCAAGGACTATCTGTATTGTTAGGCAAGGGAACCTTGTTAAAGGAGGGGGAAATCTAGACTCCTCAATTGATGAAGGATGAAAGGTTTGGGTTTTTCTAGATTGCAATTCCCTTATAAGGGTTCTCCTTGGGCTGTGTTGTGAGCTGGTGAGGAGGCTTCTATTCTTTGGTTTTGGTGGGATTGCAGAGGTTTCTCTGGAGCAGGGAGGGTTAATTTGGGCCTGCCAGAAATAGACAGAGAGAAGAACTGGGTTTATTCCTTGTCATATCTAATAGACAGGCAGAAAAAGAGTGCAATCTCTGTTTTGTTTGCTGGGTTTATTTTCTCAACTATATTATTTGCTTTCGCAAGCGCCCCTGCTTTTTTTAAACTACAGTAATCCCTCGTTTTCCGCAGTTAATGGGGACCGCAACCTTCCGCGAAAACTGAAAACCGCGAAGTAGGATTCGCTAGGAAACTTGAATTGGTGGACATCTTTAAAGCAACCACTAGGGGGCACTTGCCTCCTACCAATGCATTTTTTTTGTATTTTTTAAAAATCCGTGAAGCACTGAAGCCGCGGAAAACGAAGCCGCGGAAAACGAGGAATTACTGTATACCACTATTTCAACATGACCGTCTCCATTCACAATAATATAAGTAGCATCCAGACAACTGTCATTACTTCATCATTAATCCATCTTTTCTCTCAATGTCATCTTTGTTCCCACCTCCTAATGCAATGTTGGGCAATGTTGGTCACATGCCATTCTCAAACCCTATAGTGCAGGGGTCCCCAACCTTTGCAACTTTAAGTCTGAAGGACTTCAGCTCCCAGACTTCTCCAGCCAGCAAAGCTGGCTGGAGAATTCTGGGAGCTGAAGTCCTTCAGACTTAAAGTTGCAAAGGTTGGGGACCCCTGCTATAGTGCACCCCACAAAGCCCTAGTAAGTAGGGTTATCAAAAATCAGTGAGAAAACCTCTGACTTTTAGCAGTGGGTTTTTCTTTTTCTTTTTCTAGCCTCTCTCCTTAGGTTCAAATGAATGGCCATTTAGCCAGAAATCAAAGAGATGCTAATCAGCCATTTTACTCACAACATTTAGTGATATGGATATTCAAAGCAAACATAATAAGAATGGATGTCTTAAGTCTTGAAGAAGCCAAACATATCCTCATCCAGCTGCAAAACATTCCGGGAAGAGCTCCAAACATAGGCCAAAAGTGTTCTATCATCAGGTGATAGATCACACTTAGTCTGTAGGAAAGTACATTCTCCTGCAGACTAAATATGGCAGGCACATCTGGCTGCCCTACTTAACAGATATAACAAATTTATATATGAAAACTATTTTCTGAAGTTGCGGATATGCCAAAATAACACTATGTCTTCATGGGATTTGGAAATTGTTTTTGATACTACAGGAGGAGTCTACGCTCCCCCTTCTCCCTCCCTTATCTTCCCTACCCATTAACAAATTCACTGTTAATGAGTCTGTGAACCAGTGTTGCTTTGTACTTGCCTCCAGAATTTAAAAATACTGCAAAATATCTCTTTTGGCATTGTTATGTGTTTTGCTTTTAGTGCCTCCTGTTGTGTTCCCATTCAGATTAGATGTGTGGACGATCTATTTATAATAATTTATCCTTTCTCTTTCTATTAATTTTATACATTTGTACCAGAGGTGGGTTTCTGCCAGTTCATCCTGGATTGGGCGAATTTGTAGTGGCGGCGGCAAGAGGCTCCACCCACTTGCCCAGATGCTTCTGTACATGTGTATAGAGGAGCAAACAAGTAGTAAAATAAATTGAAACCCACCACTGATTTGTACATTAAGGATGTGCAAGAGTCTAATTTATTTTGCAGATCAGACAGAACAATCTGTTCCCAGACTTTAGAGTTTGCATAAGTGTAAGTATAACACATAGCAACCCCAATTCCAAAGATGATAAAGATACGCATGAAAGAAGTATTCTCCAGAGATACTTCCCTTACCCATTAATTGGTTTGAATTGGCCTTGGAATCCATTTATTTACAGGCAAATAACAATTTCTTTCAAAATACAGGTATAACACTGATTATACAGAGAGGGACTTCTCCGGGTGCCGTCCACTAGGCAATGCCAGCGGGCGACGCCCAGGGGAAGGGCCTTCTCTGTGATGGGCCCGACCCTCTGGAATGACCTTCCCCTGACATTAGAACGACCACGGACCTCTGCTCCTTCCGCCAGAAACTCAAAACCCACCTGTTTCAACTAGCCGGCCTGGGCTAATTCCATGCTTCCCGCCTCAGTTTGTAATTTTAAATTATGTGATTAGGTTTTAAGGTTAAGTTTTTAATTTTTATAAATTTGTACATGGGATTATTTAATTCGATTTTAGTTTATATGTAATGTTGATGTCACATTTTAATTTTTTACCTAATTTTTCTCCCCGAGTCCCTTCGGGGAGAGGGGGCGGTCTAGAAATCTAATAAAATCAAATCAAATAAAATTTAGCAAAGGGGGCTGAAGTCTTGCAATATTTGAAAGTCTGGGATATATTATTAATGATCTAGAAATGAAAAAAAACGGCTCTGAACTGAAGATGGGAAGCTCTTTAACGTGTACTACATTAGTTTGAGAGTGAGAGCAGGGAGGTGAAAAGTGAGAATATTTTTATTATTGCAGGAGATGTGGTATCTTGAGTTTGCTCCTCGTTCAATGTCAACATGGATAAGGATGATTGTTGATCAATCGGTGGCAAACTGCCATGAGAAATTTTGTTTGGCATTTGAGATATGATCCTATAATTGGAAAAGGGGAATTCTAAATGCAAAGCATTTGAGTCACTGAACTTATGGCTCAAACATTTCATTGTTCCATATGCTTTTTATTTATTTAATATGGACTGAGCATCCTCAAAAAGGGAATCTGTTCTGCTTGTGTTTGTGTTTGTGGCCTGAAACTTCAGGACAGGATATTATTATTATGGTTGGGCACACAGTCAGCCAGATGTTTACACTGGATTTGGCACTTTTGTCCACCTATTAAGTCCTTCCCAAATCACATCTGCCAGTCCTTTAGCTAGTGTTGGCCTTCATATAGATTGAGTTCTTCCCAAGAATCTATGATGTTGTAATATCTCAATGTAATGTATGAGCAGATCCAAGCAGTACAGCCTTTTGTAATTAACAGTTGGAATTTTTGTCAATATGCAGAGTTTCTAAATGCTATCCAGTACTTTTTTGGTAGGGTGCCCAGTGTATCAATAACCACCGGAACTGTGAGGGCCGGTTTCTGCCGTAATCTTTCAATTTTGATTTTCAGATTTTGATAGTTTGTGATCTTCTCCAGTTCTTCGTCTTTGTTACTACTATTTCCTGGAATTGTCATCTCAATTATCCACACTATTCTTTTCAACCAAGTTAAATATGGTGTATAATGAGCCAAGATTTTATCAGGAACACCACCACTGGAAGATTTTAAGAAGAGGTTGAACAACCAAAGTCTGAAATGTTATAGGTCCATGATGGTGAACCTATGGCACGTGGCACATGGAGCCATATTTGGTGGCATACCAGCCGTCAGCACCGGCACGCATGGGTGCATGGCCAGCTGATTTTCTGCCCTCCACAGGCTTCAGGAAAGCCACCAGAGGCTAGGGAGGGCAAAAAACGGCCCCAACAGGCCAACTGGAGTTTTGTTCCTGAGCTTTCAGTTGGGCCTTTGGGGGCGTTTTTTGCCCTCCTCAGGCTTCATGAAAGCCTCCAGACACTGGGGAGGGTGAAAAACAGCCCCAAAGGCCAACCGGAAGTTCGGAAACAAGCCATTTCTGGCTTCCGGAGGGCCTTTGGGGGGGGCGGGGGAGGCCATTTTCACGCTCCCCAGGCTTCAGGAAAGCCTTCGGAGCCTGGGGAGGGATCACATGCACACGCAGGGGGGGGTTGTATGCACATGCGCAGGTGGGTGGGGAGATTGAGTGGGCACATGTGTGCACGATCGCATGCAATTAGTTTTGGCACACCATAAGAAAAACGTTCACTGTTATAGGGTTTTCTGCTTGAACAAAGGACAGAAATAAAAGACCTCCAATTCTGTTATTCTGTTAGTTTGTATTTAGAATATAGATCACTTTTGATTACTTTTTCAACTCTATATTCCCAATTTTTCATATATACGAGACCGCCTCCTGCCCCATACATCCCTTCGTCCGATCCGCTCCCACAGAGAGGGCCTTCTCCGGGTGCCGTCGGCGGGGCAATGCCGGTTGGCGACACCCAGGGGAAGGGCCTTCTCTGTGGCGGGCCCGGCCCTCTGGAACGACCTACCCCCCCGACCTTCGCACCGACCTATTTATTTCAGCAAGCCGGCCTAGGATAGCCCCCCGTTTCTGACTTTTTAAAAAATAAATTATAATTTGGGAAGGTTTTTAACATGGGTTTTAGCACGGGTTAACTAATTTAATATATTTTAATTGATATTTATTGTATTTTGTGGTTTTAATAATGCCTGTGCGCCGCCCTGGGTCCTAACAAGGAGAAGGGCGGGGTATAAATTTAATAAAATAAAATAAATAAATAAAAAATAATGGCACATGATAATTCTTACTGAATGTTTACCAATATTCACACTCTAAAGAGGAAGCGGTCAATTGCAGATTATTCACATATATCTGTGACCATCAAGATGAAGCTCACAAGTATCTGGGCATTTTACAATTGGATAGCATCAGCATGATTGGTGATTAACGTGATTAGTAAAGAATACATGACAAAAGCAAGAAAAATGCTAAAGACAAAACTGAATGGTGGAAACAAATCAAATCCACCAATACCTAGGCTATACTTGTCATATGATACCCTGGTGGAATTATTAACTAAACACACTAGACAATTTGAACTGAACAACAAGAAAGATAATGACTATTCACTATGCATTACATCCCCATAGTGATATTGATAGATTATACCTGCCCCATAGAAATGGAGACAGAGATTTACTTCAAACAAATTGTCAAAGAAGAAAAAGAAATATTGGCAGTGGGTGTAAAATACATGTAAGAACAAGCATTGTGCAAGTTAAAAATTGGAATTTAGTGGGCAGGAAACAAAACATGGATATCACACTAGTGTAATAAAAACACAAACTGAATGCTAGCAAGGAAAAGCATTATATGGTCAATTTCTACAAAATATTGAGGAGAAAGTAGGTAAAGATGAAACCTGGCAGCGGCTTACAACTGGAAGATTAAAAAAGAAACCAAAGGCTTGTTTTTGGCTGCTCAAGTGCAAACTCTTCAGTCAACTGATGCAGTCAAGCCCAACATTTAAAAAAATCCATCAAATGATTAAAAGTGCATATAATAGATCATATGTTATGAAGATTGCACAAACTGATTATAAACACCAACATAACACAGTCACCAAAATAATTAACTGGACATCTGACAAACATCACTGCTTGTTCTTACATGTATTTTACACCCACTGCCAATATTTCTTTTTCTTCTTTGACAATTTGTTTGAAGTAAATCTCTGTCTCCATTTCTATGGGGCAGGTATAATCTATCAATATCACTATGGGGATGTAATGCATAGTGAATAGTCATTATCTTTCTTGTTGTTCAGTTCAAGTTGTCTAGTGTGTTTAGTTAATAATTCCACCAGGGTATCATATGACACGTATAGCCTAGGTATTGATGGATTTGATTTGTTTCCACCATTCAGTTTGTCTTTAGCATTTTTCTTGCTTTTGTCATGTATTCTTTACTAATCACGTTAATCACCAAACATGTCCATTCTTGATGCTATCCAATTGTAAAATGCCCAGCTTCATCTTGATGGTCACAGATATATGTGAATAATCTGCAATTGACCTCTTCCTCTTTAGAGTGTGAATATTGGTAAACATTCAGTGATGCAGGACACTCTTCCCAATGGTTGGAGGTGAGGTATTTCAACTGCAAAAGGGGAGAAAGGGTTTGTTGTAGTATGCACATATTTTCTGAAACTACTAGAGCAATTGAACCTTGGAAGAAGTTTATATGGAAATGGATTTCTCCATAGATACACAGCAGGGAAAAAACCACCTCTGTGTACACTGCATGTTTTCCACTTCACTGATGTCTCTCTAAACTTAATTTATTTACTGGTATAATCTGTCCAGGAAAACCTTGAGTGAGGCCACCACCTTCTTTAATGTCTGCATAGTATCCCTGAATACGCCAACAGTATTACACTGTTTGCCATGCAGTGCATTAACTGTATCAGGTGACAGAAGTGATGCCATGTAATGTTCTGTAAGAGGAGATGCTTATAAACACCACATTAAAGACCTCTCCTTGTGACCTTCCAGCAGATGGAGGCAATATTAATTAATTAATTGTTTGGCAATGTGCCCTCTTTAAGCAAATACTGATTGAGAAGGAGAAGGGGGAAAGAAATTGTCTCGCATTTCAGTTGGCCGAGGATGTGATGGTTCGAATATTTTAAAGATGGGGATCTAAGTTTAAAAACCGTATTAGAACCTTATAAGAATAATTATCAAGCACGTACTTTTAAAGGATTCTCTTTACCAAAGAGTTTCAACCCCAGTTTTGAGTATTACCAGAGATTAAGAATCCAGAGGTCATCAATTGAAAGGTTGGGTGGGTTTCCTAGATTGCTAATCCCTTATCAGAGTTCTCTTTTTGGCTGTGCTATGAGCTGGTGAATAAGTTTCTATTCTTTGGTTTACGTGGGTTTGGGGAGGCTTGTCTGTGGTGGGGGGTGACTTTAGGTGTGACAGAACTAGGCAAAGAGAGAAACTGGGTTTGATTCTAGTCATATATCTAAAAGACAGGCAGAAAACAGTTGCAACCTCCATTTTGTTTGCTAGGTTTTATTTCCTCAGCTACATTATTTGCTTGAGCAAATTTCCCTTTCTTTTACCCATGTCACTATTTCAACTTGACCTTTTACGTTCATAGTAACATTCAATTTTGAGTATTACCAGAGATTAAGAGCCAATAATCCACAAATTGTACTCCGTAGCCACACCGGTATTCTTTTCTGTGACACTTACTGGCTGTCCTTGAAAAGCAGCTCCTGGTCACTTATAATGCTGTTCTGTGGATGAAAGGTTTCTAAGATACAGTGATAGGGGTAAAATGGCAAGGAATCTAAATTCAGAATGGCTACATTTTTAAAGCAGTATTATAGATGATGTAAGGTTAAAATAGAGGAACACGGTGGCTCAGTGGCTAAGACGCTGAACTTGTAAATCAGAGAGGTTGGCAGTTTGGTGGGTTGAATCCCTAGCGCCACGTAACAGAGTGAGCTCCCATTACTTGTCCCAGCTTCTGCCAACCTAGCAGTTCAAAAGCATGTAAAAATGCAAGTAGAAAAATAGGAACCACCTTTGGTGGGAAGGTAACAGCGTTCCGTGCACCTTTGGCGTTTAGTCATGCCGGCCACCTGACCATGGAGATGTCTTCGGACAGCACTGGCTCTTCGGCTTTGAAATGGAGATGAGCACCGCCCCCTAGAGTCAGGAACAACTAGCACATACGTGCAAGGGGAACTTTTACCTAAGGTTAAAATGACATATCTGAAGGATATCAAGGCTCTTTATTTGCTTGAGTCTCGAATTGCTATTAAAGGACTGTTTTTAACTTATGAAAATGCACATTGTTAAAGGGATCACTAGGGCACAAATCAGTTTTCATATAGGGGCTTGTTTGTGGTAGCCACTGTGCCTTTTTTTTAATGCCCCTCCTAAAGGAACTTTGTTATGTTCCATTTTCTCAGTGTTTTAGATTTTCTTCTATACCTCTTTTCAGATTTGGTCCACCCTTTGGGCTCAAAAGGCCTCTCTTTGGTAAACAATGAACGGTTTGAGGGTGTATTGCTCATGACCAAAATGTCCATTCCACATGGCTTGTCTCAGCTCAGCTTGCTGTACAAACTGGAGCAAATCCTCTCCAATATCACTGTTAAAGTACGACTCAGCAGAGAGTCTGATTGGCTTCCAATTGTATTATTTGGACACAAGAAAACTAATCTTGTTTAGTTAAAAAAAATATGCTGTTTTCCTCAGTGAGTTATGTCAAGAAAAAATGTTTTTATTTTGTCAGGCACTGCAGGGTCATATATATTGTACCACTTTCAGGCTTCCTGAGAATATCTGATTAATGCACTTATGTTTGCAGCATCAACTAAATGGGGCTTGTGCTGAAAGTTCCTGCAGTATTGTCAGAAGAAATTCAGTATATTGTGTCTTGTAAAATCTGCTGAAGGTAAAGCCTCACCGCCATCTGCTGGCAAAGCAGAGAATTTATTCCTCAGACAAGTGAAACCAATTGTTATAAAAGCAAATATTGTTTGCAGTTCATATCTAGGACTATGGTGCTATCAGATCTCAAAATCCAGGGAGCTACTAGAAAGCAGGAGAGTCTAGTTCTCTGCAACTCTTCGATGCCTTCTAGTGGTTGTCCAGAGTTTTGTAGTCCAGCTCCAACAGTGCTAATTTAATTATCATCAGTTGCTTTGATCTCTATAGTGGCTGCATTCAACAAAGCATAAAGAAGCATATGTTTATTTAGCACTTTGCATAATGACATGTGTGACTGTATGTTGATGGCTGCTTACCTCAGTGGTTGATTCTTACCTGACTTAAATACACATTTATTAGGTCTGTGCCCTGCTGGGATGGCTTTTTGTATAACATAGCTGTGATAAATACACAGCATTGGCACTTTCATTGCTAACCTTTTCTTGCAAATTATTTTTTTCCCAAAGCAACTTGTTACCACTTTCTAGAATTGTATGCAGCTATTTAGCAATGTAATAAACTCTATCTTAGGCGTTCCTCCCATTTCTTCCCTGTGATAGAATTCACTCAAAAATGAAATTTTGGTTGCTTTAAAAAAGACTTCCTGAGAATTTAACATGCATACTTAACCTGCAGAACCTCAGATAATATTTTTAATGGAGTAACAGCAAGAACTGCATTATAGCTACATCTCACATGTTTCTATAAGAGTTAATGGCTAAGACATTTAGTCAATTCAATTTCAATTTATTCAATTTATATACCGCCCTATTTTCCCTGGGGGGGACTCAGGGCGGTGCACAGAAAGATAAAACCCAACAACACATACAAAATATAAAAGACAATTAAATTATTAAATCTGTGCTAAAATTTAGATAATATAAAAATTAAAACCAGTAAATATCAAAATTTTATACCATTAATCTATGTCAGGCCGGCTAGCTGAAAGAAATGTGCTTTTAACATCCGACGGAAGAGGCGTAGGTCCGTGATGGTACGGATATCAGGGGGCAGGTTGTTCCAGAGGGCCAGGCCCGCCACAGAGAAGGCCCTTCCCCTGGGAGTCGCCAACCGGCATTGCCCCGCTGACGGCACCCTGAGGAGGCCCACTCTGTGGGAGCGGACAGTATTTGACAGAAATGCCATAATTCAAATTTAGATGATCTTGGAGAAACTGCAATAGCCCAAAATATACACAGAGGATAATTCTGTCCTAGCTTCAAAATTGTCATAAGGATTGTAGTGAGGAAATATGTGTGAAGCATTTAAATAGTTGAAGCACATATGGTCAAACTTTGTATCACCTTTAGTTTGCAAGCCAACTGCATTATTCTTTTCCAAAATGGTATCAATCCCCTATCATGTTACTGAGAAAATTAATGGGCCTGCATTCTAGAAGAGCATCCAAAGGAGATAAAACAGACTCTGATGTTAGATTATTCCAGTATTCCTCAGAAACCGAACACTGTATTCTTAGAAAGATAGTCATATAAACACAGTAGCCACCAGTCAGTGCTAGCCTTCATCAACTTGATGTCCTGCAGGTAAACTACAATCATACTTTTTATTCAGCTATATATTAAATGGGAATTGTGACCAGTTAAGCTTCATGCACTGGAAAAGGCTGGTTTGAGTAAAAGAGCCTTTTTTTACTTAAAGTACAGTATTTTATTCTTCTCTTTGCATGTTGCATATAACTTTGTCAAATTTATGTAGATTTATTTTTGCAAGCACATTCTCTCCAATTGATGGACGGCACAGCTGAAAACAGGTTGTATCTGATAGCATTTAGATCAGAGATTCCCAAACTTGCCAACTTTAAGACTTGTGGACTTCAAGTCCCAGAATTCTCCAGCCAGCTGGCTGGAGAATTCTGGGACTTGAAGTCCACAAGTCTTAAAGTTGCCAAGTTTGGGAACCTCTGATTTAGATTATAATAACAGAGTTGGAAGGGACCTTGGAGGTCTTCTAGTCCAACCCCTGCTCAGGCAGGAAGCCCTATACCATTTCAGACAAATGGTTGTCCTATCTCTTCTCAAAAACTTCCAGTGTTGGAGAATTCACAACCTTTGGAGGTAAGTTGTTCCACTGGTTAATTGCTCTGTCATTTCTCCAGATGGATGTCTTATAAAAGCCAAAGCATGATTCTAGCATTTTGTCAGGGAAGTTCTTCAAAATTTCTCATTCCAAAGACAATACTGCTGGAAGGGAATAATACTAAAGTGGAAGCAAAAAATAAACATGAAGTAGTCCATATGATCTTGAATTTCTGAGCAAAAAAACCACCAAATAGAAAGCTATTAGCCTTCCTCAACACAATGGAGATTCTAAGATCTGGAATTAACATCAAACTCAGCCAAAGGTTGTCCTGGTTAAGGTTTCTGGGAGTTGCAGTCCTAACAGATCTGGAGGGACAAAAACAGATCCCTAACAGAATGAAAATACTAGCAGTCTTAATCCCAAAGCACTAGTTTTTTTATTATTTTAACTACCATGAATCTACTGTTCCAGAATTTGGGGGAACCTAGTCTGGCAAGTCTTTTAGAGATTTTTATCTCATTATTTATCTTGGGTTTTGAAGGGAATGGGAACAATAAATGCAGAATAGCTATTTTTTACAGATTAACAGAGTTGGAAGGGACCTTTGAGGTCATATAATAATAATAATAATAATAATAATAATAATAATAATAATAATAATAATAATAATAATAATAATAATAATAATAATAATAATAATAATAATAATAATAATAATAATAATAATAATTTTTATTTATATACCGCATCCTCTCCCCTGGGGGACTCGGAGCGGTGCACAGGGAAATTAAAATAACTATAAAAATACATAAATAGGAAATAAAACAGATTAAATTAGATTATCCCTGCGCTAAAATCCCCAAATATATATTATCTTAAATCCCTATCACCCTATTAGACGGAGACTAACCAAGGCCGGCCAAGCAGAAAAAGTGTGTTTTAAGTTTTTGACGGAAGGAGCGGAGGTCCGTAGTTGTTCTGATATCGGGGGGGAAGGTCGTTCCAGAGGGCCGGGCCCACCACAGAGAAGGCCCTTCCCCTGGGCGTCGCCCGCTGGCATAGCCTAGTGGACGGCACCCGGAGAAGTCCCTCTCTGTGGGAGCGAATCGGCCGTGAGGATGTATGAGGCAGGATCCGATCCCGCAGATAACTAGGTCCCGAGCCATGGAGCGCTTTAAAGATGATCACTAACACCTTGAAGCGCACCCGAAAGACGACAGGCAGCCAGTGCAGTTCGCGTAAGAGCGGTGTTATATGGGTAAACCTGGAGGTTCCCATTATTGCTCGCGCGGCTGCGTTCTGGACCAGCTGAAGTCTTCGGGTGCACCTCAAGGGGAGCCCCATGTAGAGAGAATTACAATAGTCCAGTCGGGATGTCACGAGGGAATGAGTGACTGTGAAAAGGGCATTCCGATCCAATAGGATCTAGTCCAACCCCCGCCCAAGCAGGAGACCCTACATCTGCCTCTACCTAGGATTGAACTCACAACCTCCTGATTGGGAGGCCAGAGCTCTACCTCTAGGTCACAGCAGAAGGTGACATTTGTATCACAAATTTCCTCACTTCAGGCTGAGCACCTAGGTTTTCTCTTCCCACTGTCTAACCTGCTCCAATTATGTGAGGTTGCTGAAGCTGAAAGGTCACTCACTGACCTCTTTATTTTAGAATTTGATAAATATGGCTCTCATCCCAAAATAAAGATCTCTAGGATGCCTGCAATCAATATATATATAAGCAAGTTAGATACATAATGGAACATTTTTTTAAGCCCATGCAAGCAAAAGTAACCTAAGAAGGAACGACTTATACTGCAGCTCCAAAATTAAAGGTTGAGTTTTTAAGACTATTTCAATGGCTTGGGTGCTCATACTGATGAAAAATCACATACTTTATTTATTTTGCACATTGTCTGCTCTTCTCCTAGACAGGGCTGTCAAACTCCCAGCCCATGAGCCAAATGCATCACACGCTGGCCAGGCCCACACCTGGTTTAGAGAACGGGAAGTCCTGATACGTCACATGATGTCACCATGAGGATATGAGTTTGGCATCCATGTCCTAAGAGGTCAAGGTGGCAATTAGTGCAGTTTTTGCCAATAACTCTATGAAGCTGGGCTAAGAGGGAACAGTTGCCCAAGTCACCCAGTAATCTTCCATCATTTGAACTCAGTTTCCCTCATCTAGACCAGCATCTCTGGTACAGATGCTGCTACTTGCTGTGACATCTGTTAGATAACATGGTCCCAACCATTGCAGCTAAATCTCAGCACTTCAAATCTGACCTGGAAATGGATCTGAAATTCAGTGCAGCTTAAAGGGCAGTGTGGTTAAACTACTTACTCCCAGTGGGAAATCAAGGGGCACTGCTTTGAACCCACTGCTGTTTCCAAGCTCTTTCCAAAGGCGCATTGATAAAATAATGCATTGCAGTTGTCTAAAAGGGAGGTTACAACAGCATGGGTAATTGTGATCCTGCTATTTCCAATCAGGCGAGGCTGACGCTGGTATTTTAGCTGCTTCTGATTAAAAAGATCTTTGGCCTACAAAGCCTGCTTAAGCCTCCAATATAATGCTGGTTTGAACCCATGCCCTTTTGCATATTAAAGTAGCATAACTCCTATGCTGGCTGCTTCATCTTTTCTGTAAAGATGACTGCTTTTGTCTCTTTCATTCATAGCCAAAGAGATGAACTGGTAGAGAAAAGAATTCTCGTTATCTGTCACTTTGGCTGGAGCACAAGGGGAAAAACTATATGAATACCTTGAAATCAAGATGCTAATAAAGCAGACAAAATATCTGGGATTTAATTACTGAAAATTCATCCAAGATGGAGATGAAAATTAATCAGCTAGGGAGAAAATAGAGATCTGTAAGGACAACTTGCCCAAGTCACCCAGTTAGCTTTAACCCAGGGGAAGAGCCTTCTCTGTGGCGGGACCAGCCCTTTGGAACGACCTACCCCCCGAATTACGCACCATCACCGACCTCCGCCTCTTCCGCCAATGTCTAAAGACATACCTATTCCAACAAGCCGGCCTAGCCTAACCTCCCATGGGGACTTTTAGATAGTTTTATTGGGTATTTTAAAATTGGGTTTTTAGCATAGGATAAGACGGTTTAATTTATATTTTAAATTGTGTATTTATTTTTGTACTCTGTATGTTTTTTTAATTTCCTGTGCGCCGCCCTGGGTCCTTTGCGGAGAAGGGCGGGATATAAATGTAAATAAACTAAACTAAACTAATTATGCCTAAATGTGGACTAGAATTCAGTGTCTCCTGATTTCTTGCCTGAGTCCTTAACCACTACATCAGACTGATTCTCACATTGACCTTCAGAATCTCCAAATCCCTAATTCACGTTTGTAAATTTGCTCCCTTTAAATCAGAGGTTCCCAAACTTGGCAACTTTAAGACTTGTGGACTTCAACTCCCTGAATTCTGGGAGTTGAAGTCCACAAGTCTTAAAGTTGCCAAGTTTGGGAACCTCTGCTTTAAATCTAATTTAGTCCAGGGTGGCCATAGAAGTTGAAGCATGACTCTAGCAGAATTCTTCAGTCCAGCTAAATTTCAGGACTTTGAATTGTGCTAAAAAAAATACCCAACCCAGGAGAAACAAATGCAGCCATCGTTTACATTCAAACATATACTTCATATTAGCCAGAACCATTCCTGGTTTACATTTCAGAAAAAAATCTAGAAGAAACCACGTAATTTGGGTTTCAGATCTGGATTTGGAAGAGGTACTTTAAAATGCTTTGGAATGGGAATACAGCACTCATTAAAGCAACTGTGTCTATTTCCCCAAATAATACAGTTGCTTCAAAACTTCTGCAGCATTAGATATGCCAACTTGTGGCTGGGGGAACAAATGCGTATGTCTTAACAGCCAGTCACTGCGAGATGCAGGATTATATGGGCCTTTTAGACCTACCCAATATAAATCCTTCAGTGTTCTAACATCAACAACTTTTTCAAGCTGCAGCTAGAGTAACCGGCATCATCTGGTTGGGTTTCCAATTGCTTTTGACAGGATCACAGTGAGCTAGATCCTCATTAGATGCCTCTTTTCCTGGCATGGGAATGCAATAATAGGAAGCCCCACCTGTTGGATTGCTGCTTGCATTGCAGCTATTAAAGATTCATCCTCTGTTAGGGAAAGGCAACAGTGCTAGCAGCCTCTTGATTGCCTGTCCCTGGGGGATGACTGGAACCCAGAGGGTGGGCATTTAAAGTGCTTTACACATTTACACTGTGTTTATACTTGCAATAGATTAATGCTGTTTATTGTAGGCCACCTTGGGAGATGACCCAGGGTAAAATGCTTTAAATGGCACTGAAGCATTTTAGGAAACAGTAAGTGGTGAGGACCTTTCTGGTGTTACAATGTTATAAGCCACTTAAAGAACCAATGTGTGACTACAGCCTCCCCATTTCTTTTATGTGTGTGTGTGTGTATGTGTGTAAGAGAAAAAGAGAGATGGAATGAGCATATCCCAAATGGTCTAAGAAGCAGCATTGTTGAAACATTTACTCACTCCATTCCTGAAGGCAAGAAGAAATGTGCTAAGTGACTGTAGCTGAGAGCTTGGCTAGGATAGTTGGTGAAATTACACTTTAACTCCTTTCCAAGGTTATTCAATTTAAATGGGAGGGGGGAGTGATGATTTAGTTATTGACTAATAACTTTCGCCCCTCCTTAGGTGTTCAACTTCCAGAACATTTAAACAACATGCCGGCTGCCCAAGGGTATTGTAAAAAAAAAAAGCAAGATGGTGGCTGGGACCCACAACAGCACAACTGCCCCTTTTTTATCAGCATTGTGCCATTGCAGGAAGGGAGACAAGTCAGCAGAAAACCTCTCATCTATTTGGTTGGTTTTTTGGTGTATTCTGACCTCAGCTTTTGATTCAAATAAGAAATAACCCTCCAAATATTTTTTTTAAATTCACCTGGTCTTTTCTGAACAACTAATTTATTTATTTATTTATTTTATTTATTAAATTTATAAACCGCGCCACTCTCCCCAAAGGGACTCGGGGCGGTGCACAGGAAGTTAAAAATAGAAAAAAGCACAAACATGACAATAAATAGTACTAAAAATAGATTAAATCCCAATACCCTGTGCTAAAAAATCCTAAAACCTTAAAATCCTAAAACTTCACCCGCCACAGAGAAGGCCCTTCCCCTGTATGTATTCAAACAAGCCAATTCTGAACTCTCACTATAGTTAATAGTGCAAAAACAAAACAAAACAATGGGAAAAAATTGCATGGTGCCTTTCCATTCTGTCCTCCAGTTGTAACCCCCCCATTCAACACCCAGGTATAAAAATAAACGTGGCTCATGCAGGCAGACACCTCCACAAACAAACAAATATTCTGGCTATTCGGAATACCGGTCTTCCCTTTTTCCTTCTGCTCCTTCCCAGCCCAGAGCAGCATTCCCTCCACTGTTCAGTTCACTGAAGTACCCAGCCCTGATCCTGTCACCCAGTTTGTAGCCAGTGGCTAATGGTGTGTCATGCACATGGTGCTCCTAAGAGCAGAAACAGATGCTGCTTATTTGTATTTCATGTGAAGGCCATGTTAGGAGCCCCGGCCAGCCCTGATGGAGCTTCTGAGTGCTTATGGTCTGTGAAGGCTTGGCATGCCCTACATTCGCCAGCAGCCTCTTGCGTTCTCCACTACAATAGCCTCAATTGTTTGGGACAAACAGCTGCTCCCTTCGCTCCCCATATGAGATGGCAGCCAGTGTGACAACTGCTAAACCCTTGCAAATTATCTCTTTGAGTTAGGCTGCTTTGCCTTCCCTGGATCCATATTAGCATCAGGTTTAATTGTCAAGATGATCATGAGGATGAAAGCATTGTCTCATTCAATGTCGCAGCCCTTTCTATGTGCATAGCAGTGGTGGGTTTCTGCAGGCTCGCACCTACTCGCAAGAGCCGGATGGTGAAATTTAGAGAACCGGTGAGAGGAGGTTCAACCAACGGACCCAGAAGTAAATCTGGCCTGCCGCTGCCAGTAACCCAATGGGAAGAAAAGGAAAGGAAGGCAGAAAGTAAGAAAGGAAAGAAAGGAAAGAAAGAAAGAAAGAAAGAAAGAAAGAAAGAAAGAAAGAAAGAAAGAAAGAAAGAAAGAAAGAAATTGAGCCCAAAATTTTGGTTGCTAAGCAAGAGCTTTGTTAAATGAGTTTCACCACATTTTACAAGTTGGCCACTCCCACCCTGTCACATGACTGCCAAACCACACCCACAAAATAGGCCACACCTAGAGAGTAGGTTCTAAAAAAATTTAAAACCCACCACTGGTGCATAGCATAGATTAACATCAGACCAACAATCAAGAAGTAAATAATACCCTAATCAAGAAACTGCCAAACAAGCTAATAGTAAAGAGCCCGACCAAAGAACCTCCAAAGCCACTCCCACCAACACTGACAGGGCAAGCCCCATTCCTTACTAGCACTGATGAGGTTACCTAGTTAAGGTAATGAAATGTCTTCAAGCTCAAAGAGCACCAAGGACCCCTCATGTCAATCCTGAGCTACAAATAGTGTCCTTCATCAATTAGCCTATCAGACAAAGTCTTCATATCTTAGTCATCCATGAATTCCTAAATGGATAGCTTTAGGTTGAGCCCTACTTTCAACATTGGTTCACTGGCAAGTAACTAAGTTATATCAGAAGTGGGCCAATTTGTGCAAGCTTCTTGGAGGAAAGATAGGTTAATGACAGTTCTTGTGCTACAAAAACATCTTATGTGTCGAACACTATGTCTTTTTTTTAATGGCTTCAGCAGAAGAATCATAAGCATTTCAAAGCATTTCTCCCATTTGCTATGGTTATTCAGATAAATACTTCAAGGAAAGAGTTGGCTGGCAAAGGCTTTTCAGGGGAAACTGCCTTATAAACAAAGGACCTTTTCAGTAGCAGGCTGCCCATGATTTTGAAAAAGTCTTGAAGATATAAGATCCAGTTGAGGGCAACACCCCCAACCTTGCAAATTTTGTAGGGACGGTAAGCAAATATTTGTAATTATAGGCCATGTAACAATGGTAGCAAATGCGGGTGGCAACCAAGGTATATCTTCTAAGGACAAAGCAGAAGACGAGGTATGTTTCCAGTAAAATTTACACTGAACCACTAGCACATATGTACACACATATCTAGATAATTCAGGACTTCTATACATTTCCATCTCACTGAATATATATTTCAGTTCTGGGTACTGAAGTGCTTTGGATATTTATTGAGTGGTCAAACAAATCCTGCCAACCAGTAATGAAATCTCCCTTGAGATGTGGAAATCAAGAATTTCAAGGCAAGCTTGTGGATAACTCAACAACAGTAAGCTGTTTGGAAGAGACAAACTCTTGGAGCTCATGCAAAACAAGGCACTGGAGGCTGGACGTGGAAAAAATTTGCAGGCCAGCTGCCATTTGCCTGGTAGGCTTGGCGTAAAAAGCATTTGTAGAAGAGTCAGCCAATACACAGTCCATCCTCATACACACAGTACACAATTGTTCTCCCTCTTTCTCTCTCTCTCAGACATTTCTGATAAAATGTTAATGATACCAGAGAGGGCTTAGATGTTGGGATCCACATTATTCTACCAAATGTCACTTTCTCTACTCTGCTGTAACACAACAAATACTATTGTAATATTGTACTGGAATCATATTAGTAATTTGGGCCCTTTCTACCCTTCTTAGTTGAGTGACACCACAATGCTTTGCATAACTCCAATGTTCCTCCATGATTACATGATACAGGCTTCCTTTCACTCAGCCTAAGATTTAGCAACCCTTAAACTGTGAGTTCATGACCGAGAATACAAGTAATTTCCCCCTGCAGTGGCTAAGGTACTAGGCTAGAAACCCGGAGACTGAATTCTAATCCCACTGTAGGCACAAAGCCTGTCATGTGACCGTTGGCCCAGTCACTTTCTCTCAGCCCCAGAAACCAAGCAATGGAAAACCACTTCTGAAATCTTGTCAAAAAAACTGCATACACTAATCCAGGCAGTTTTAAGGAGTCAATATTGAGCAGCAGGCATACACACACACACAAATGAGATAGTATTCCACCACAGCTTTTAAGGAGCGTAGTACTGTATCTATAGTGTTTTATGATGTGCTGAAAAGGTAACAAGAGGAGTGTGCGAAGACTTCGCCACACTAGCTGCAGACCAAACTCAGCTGTTACCCTTTCTTCTCCATGGTTTGTCCTTTCAACTAACACATTGTCTCCTGGGTTTGTTTCATGCCCACCACCTCGCACCCACTCCCAAAAGAGAGCAGAGACGGTTTTCAGGGAGAAGGACACATCTTTTTGCAGTTGTATATATTCTCATAAATCTGCAATGGCATCAGGGAAGATCCAGTAGTCCCATTCTTATTGATGCATCCTGAAAATAACGAGCAGTGTCATTATTTCCATCTACTCCTTTGAGAACAATTTAAACATTCAAGATACCATTCAACAGAGAGAAGCTAATACATGGATTGAAAATTCATGCATTAAATGTAAAATTAATGTTAAATTTAAATTCTTTGTTTAGTTGTTGACTTTGCCAAGTTGCCATTACTGCAGTTTCCAATGGGACACTTGTGCTTAGTCTGCCACAACAAAGTCAGCAAAGCACCTTGTAGCATTTGTTTAAAGTTTAAAAAAGGTATGGTGATGTTCTTTTTTTAAAGGATATTTTAAGTTACATGGACATATGTAACTGTCATTGAGCATTTGCTTGAGGATTTCTAGCAAGGAAGAGCTTGGGATCCATTATTGAATGACACCATCAAGAAACTTTCACTTGAAAAATCTCTTCTTCTTTTTTTTTGAAAAATAATCTTTATTAATATAAATATAAAATATAACATTTAACAAATATAAAAGGAAATCGACGTATATTTTTAGGGCGGAAAGGAAGGTAGGGGGAGAGAAGAGGGGGAAGATAGAAAAGAGAGAAGAAGAGGATGGACATACCGGGGATATAGCTATTCCCCTAATTCAAACGTTTTTGTTTGTCCCAGTCTGTTCTATTCATTATTATATACATTTTAACTTAACTATCTGCATATATATCTCTACAATTATCTTAAGTTCAATATCATCTCACTTGTTCCTTGTATTTATTTCACATTTATATTAATTGGTTGTTTACTTTGGTATCCTTTTGTTCTCATGTCGTACCATATGTACCAGATATGTATCTCTTCTTCAGTAACAAAAACCCCGTTCAGTCTAATATCTAGAAGTGCCAAGAATGAATTTTGCCTTCTGTTGTGTGTGATATTGCTCTGTAGTGAAATCTAAATTCTATAATATAATATCATGTATATAATATTGGCATCATTTGTAACACTTATAGCAATTTCCCTTTCTTTTAGGAAAGGAACATAAAATACAAGGTCAGTTGGATTGTCGCTAAATAAATGCACATCACTGTGTTACCAGCATTTGACTGGCATTTCTCCTGGGGGAGCAAACTCACTTCTGGTTCTTGATCTGTAACTTTCCAAGGTCACATTATTATTACATGTGTGAATCCTTGGGGGGTGATGTGTTCACCTAAGCAGCACATGTTGAGGAAAAGCACTTGTAAGATCATACCGTGTCCTGCTCTTTTCCTCCTCTCCACTCAAAAGGATAAATTGTCCCCACTCGCTGCATTTTGTCTGCCAGTTTTGATCAAACACATCGAAAGGAGATGCCTAGCTAAACTGCCGTAGCATGAGTAATTTGAATCAAGTGGAGGTTTGAGTTAAAGCTTCCCTGTATTATTTGTTTCTGAATTTATTTTAAATCCTCAGGGCTTGTCATTAGGTAGTTGGATGCCTTAACCTGCTCGGAATAATAATTGGAACTGAAAACAATTCATCCTTTATATAATAGTGTTTTTCTGTCCTATGGCCTATTCTGGTCACCAATTGACATTCAAGGCTGAGAAACCAGCCCAGACTATTTAACCTGCTGCCTCCTAGAAAGGATGGGTTACAACTCTCATCTCTCACATCTAGCTTTTGGTTGTCGTATAGTTATAGTTATGTGTGGCAATAGAGCAGTGGTGGGTTTCAAATTTTTTAGAACCTACTCTGTAGGTATGGCCTATTTTGTGGGCGTGGCTTGGCAGTCATGTGACAGGGTGGGAGTGGCCACCTTTTAAAATGTGGTGAAACTCATTTAACAACACTCTTGCTTAGCAACCAAAATTTTGGACTCAATTGTGATGATAAATTCTTTCTTCCTTCCTTCCTTCCTTCCTTCCTTCCTTCCTTCCTTCCTTCCTTCCTTCCTTCCTTCCTTCCTTCCTTCCTTCCTTCCTTCCCTTCCTGTTGGGTCACTGGCAGCGGTGGGCCAGATTTACTTCCAGGTACACCGGTGGAACCCCCTCTCACCGGTTCTCTAAATTTCACCAACCGGTTCTCGCGAGTAGGTGCGAGCCTGCAGAAACCCACCACTGCAATAGAGGTCCCCGTGATTGGAGAGGAGTCAGAATGGGGAAATTAATATAGCTTCAACCATTTCATACAGTTTCTTACATCACGTATCCCTGCTTTCCTTTCCAGGGGAGGGGAGGGGTGGGCAGGCCAGCCAGGGGTGGGATTTGCAAGTTCACCTAACTGGGCAGATCCTTAGCTAGAGAATCGCCTGAACCCATGTAAAGCCACAGCAGCCCACCCCTGGTAGTCCTCTGGTTATTATGACAATTGAGGCCTGGATTGCCATTGCTAAGCCATTGCAGTCATAACACGTGATATCACATGACTACTTAGTGACACTGCTCAGTGACACCAATCTCAGGAGTCTCCATATTGTTGTCACCCCAGGACTGTGTGGGTCATTAAGTGGGAAGAGGCAGGAGTCCTAGATAAAGGCACCTGAGGAATGAAGTGCTACAAGCAGGCACTGTTGGAAGCACAGGTGGGATCTTGTATTCTGCAATGGGACTCCTTGAATTGAAAAAGTATTGGAAGCAACTTACAGGAATCAACTTGCCATTTTCCCTTCCAGCTTCCCCATTGACTTTCTTGGTGGGAAACCAGCAAGGAAGGCTGCAGCGGGTGATCACGTGAATCACAAGCACAGGATTGCAAGGACATTGTAATATGTGCAATTCCATGGATTGGTTGCAAATCTCCCTTGCTCAGCACCATAGTAATTTTGAACAGTGGCTGAATAGGTTGAGGACTGTCATTGTATTCTTGGCAACAATGCTGAACTCGCTTGTCACAGTGCCTTGTTCAGGGCTATTTTTCAACTCCCAATTCAGTCTATATCCTTGACAGCAAATACCGAATTCTGGGAACCTACCATTTTGTTTTAGAAATGCCTCTTCAAGGTTTTACCAAGCAGTAAAATTCCACCCCTAAGGAGTAAGGCCATCTCACTCTGCTTCTAAGTTCCACTCAGATTTTTCCCCACAAATCTGACAACACAAAAGGCTAAGAAGAGCCTTTCCCTTGTAGATCTCCCCCCCCCCCCACCTTTGACAAATGATGGAGATTGCCAGCAGTGTGTGTGCTTTGACAGTGAGCAGCTGGAGCACTCTGGGCCTGTACTCAAAGCCCTCCAGGCTGGGTGGTTGGGAAGATTGGCTTCAACCTCTAGCAAAACTATTCCGCCTCCAGACTGTTTGTCCAAAGCTTTAGAGAGTGCTGGAGAGAATATCCTACTCACCTCTTCCTTTAGCAAGCACTTTGCCTCCACAGACTGACAAAAGATTTCCAGGCTGAAGCCATCTAGCCTGGAAGTCCTTTGGCTGGTGCAGCACCTCAGTTTTTCACTGAAGCAAATTCAGCCAGTTCCCTCATGGAAGAGAAATTGTTGTATAAAAGATTTCAAAGAAGTATGGTAGTTCAAAGATATTTTATGAGCCTATTAGAGTATCTTGACAATCACTTAAGTGTGAAATCGCCAAGAAGCATGTGCGAGAATCTCTTTTATTTCAGGTGTACAATTACCTCTTATTACCTTACTGAATATCAAGGGAAGAAATCAAAGGAAGAAGAAAGTATTTGGGCCACATGGACTCCTCATACGATAGACTCTGTCATGCAAGCTTATTTCTCATTTCAAGCGTCTGAGAAAAATAACTAGATTCAAAGATCTTCAATCAAATGCTTTGAGAGTTTGGGTCACTGCTCTTAACACAACATATTTCAGTTTGGCAGCATCCTTGAGATATCAACAGTGTCAAAATGACAAGCATAATAGCGTGGCTGAAGCCCTTCCTCTTCTCATGTGAATGTGATGCATGTGGCACATGTTCAAATGTGATGCATGTGGACAGGCTTCAGTCATTGCTGTACATAGGCGCCTATCATTTTGATGCTGTTGATTCACCCATCAGATGCCCTATTTTAGTCACAGGCAAATTTAGGTATGAATCTATGTCACACAGATAAAATTATACATAGAGAGAGAAGTTATAATAAACCAGCAGAGATGCATCAGAGTATTCAAATAAAGAAGGCCAAGGAAGAAGAGCTAAGGGGAGAACTGTAATCAAACTCCAAGATACTATCTGTTTCAAATCTGGAACTTTATTCCTAACTCAATCTGTAATATTACTATGTGACTTTGATTGAAAATATTTAGCAGCAAGAGGAAGACTACAAATCACACTAAACCACACCAGACTTGACAAATCCTTCTGCACTACAAAACACCATTTTGAAGTAATGTTTCCATAAGGATAGAAGGATTGGAAGTGTTATCTCTTCCTCTGACAGACCTTTCTTTTAAAAAAATTCAAGTTCTCCATGCCTAGCACTTCATTGAATTTCATTTTTGCAGGAAAAGTTGAATCTGGTGAATTTTCGAATATTCAAAGATTTTCAATAGTTGGTTTGATTTAGCACTCCAAAACATTGTAAGTAAACAAAAAAAACTCAGCAGCATCAGAAGGAAAAAAGCAGGAATCATCTACAACAGGGGTCTCAAACTCGCGGCCCGCGGGCCAATTGCGGCTCACAGGATGGTATCTTGTGGCCCCCACCGTGATATGAAAGTATAATATTAGTGCAGCCCACAGGGGGAGTGAATCTCTTATGCAGAGCGCGCGCTGGGGCCGGGAGAGTGCAGGGCCGAGAGGGGTGAGTGAGCCGACTCATTCCCCCCCCCCCCCCGTGCGCATGCACCACCTGTTCCTCCTCCCCCCGTTCCCCCTCTATGCCGGCCGAGCCATGCCCACCGGTCCGCGGAATTTTCTTTAAAATGAAATCGGTCCCTGGTGCCAAAAAGGTTGGGGACCCCTGCCCTAAAACATACATATTGAGAGGGGTCTATCTGGAGCAGTTGGACTTTTGATTTGGCTCTCAGTTCTCCTGCTATTACCTTGCCTGATAAATGAAAGTCATCCTCAAACAATGTTGTTCCTGTCATTATTTTCTTTAATGCATATTTAAGAATCAAAAGTTGCTATTCTCTTCAGCTAGAAGTGCCTGCCAGTATTTCAATTTAGCTGTCAACACCAAAGTTGAAGAACATCAATAGAATGGAGCAAGACTAATTGTCACATATACATTTGCATGCTTGTAGAATACTCGTCATAAACATCCCTTGTCTTGTTTAATCATGTTCCCTTAGCAAAATGCTGAAGTCAGTTAGCTTTTGTTCCACTGTCATAATATTCTTCTCAGAAAAGGCTACTTGGTCCCCATATGACCATGACTGAAACAGGACTCAGCCCCATGTGTAGTATTGGTATGCACAACTTTTAAAAAACTTAAACATGGTTTCATTATTTGAAATCTATATTTGGGAAAACCTGATCATCATCCATAGAATAAACAACTTGCCCACATCATTAATGTAGAGGAAAAAAATATAACATAAAAGACATTTGTATTATGGATATTTAAAGACACAGATACAAATCTTTGTGCTGTTTTATTTCATTTATTAATAGTATTTACATTTATAATCTGTTTTCCCCTCAAAGAGTTTAAAAAGGCAGTTGTTGTCTCCTTAAGATAGGAATGCTAAGCTGAAACCCAACCAAAGACAAAACTCTACATTCTGAAGCTCCAAGACCTTCAAAATCAAATGCAGTTGCTTGAGTAACCCATCAGTTAAATGACAGCAAAGATAATCTATGTATGACACAGGAATGATAGGGGCCAGTGAAATCAGGCTGTAAAGCTCTGTATATATAGTATATGTATAACATCACAGAAAATTGGAGTACACATTTCACGCAACACAACAAGGACTGCACTTGGCCATTGAATGCTATGCCAAAAGCCAAACTGAAAAAGTACAAAAAGAAAGTTGAGCCACGAGTAATTTTGGTGTATTTAACTGCACTAAATATTAATTCTATAGTTATTTAATGGCTTCCTGTATATGTACAAATTCCCTTGTTCTTCATCAGTACCAGATTTTCTGGTTTTTTTCTAATCCTCCCATTGAAGATTCCTTTAAGAGGCCAAGGACTAAATCTGCAGTTTTCAGTCTATAATGCCTACATGCTATTACTGAGCTAGATTTCCACCAACAACCATAGTTGCAAAATTTGAGAAAATATGACCTTTATGACTTTTCCTCCTTAAAATTCCAATTGTGTCTCTTACATTACGTACATTATCTTTTGCATGTAGATGTTGGCAAACACTCTTGGCCTTGCCATTAACCTCAGCCTGTGAGTCTAATATAAGCACCTAAAATCACTAATACAGTAATCTGAGCTGCATGACATATGAGATGCATAAATTGGGAATCCATTTTACACCCTACCTGAGGAGTATGTTTGAGTACAGAGGGATGTTCCATAGTGTCACTCCATGCTTATTTGGATTCTGAGATTAAACACATGATCTACTTATATACATTGGTCCCAGCCCTGCCCTTGGGTTTCAGGACTTGGCCTTTGCTACTGAATCTGTGATGGAGTTTCTCAGTCTTATTTATTTATTTATTTTATTTTATTTTATTAAATTTATACCCCGCCCTTCTCCTTGTTAGGACCCAGGGCGGCGCACAGGCATTATTTAAAAACACAAAATACATTAAATATCAATTAAAATGTATTAAATTAATAAACCCGTGCTAAAACCCAATATTAAAACCCTTACCAAATTATAAATTTTTCTTAAAAAGTCAGAAACGGGGGGCTATCCTAGGCTGGCTTGTTGAAATAAATACGTCTTAAGACGTTGGCGGAAGAGGCGGAGGTCCGAGATAGTACGAAGGTCGGGGGGGTAGGTCGTTCCAGAGGACCGGGCCCGCCACAGAGAAGGCCCTTCCCCTGGGTATCGCCAACCGGCATTGTCCCGCCGACGGCACCCGAAGAAGACCCTCTCTGTGGGAGCGGATCGGACGAAGGGATGTATGGGGCAGGAGGCGGTCTCGTATATAGCTAGGCCCCGAGCCATGGAGCGATTTAAAGATGGTCGTCAATACCTTGAAGTGCACTCGAAAGGCCACAGGCAGCCAGTGCAGCTCGCGCAGGAGAGGTGTTACATGGGTTTGCCTTGAGGCACCCATAATCACCCGCACGGCCGCATTCTGTACTAACTGTAGCTTTCGAGTGCACCTCAAGGGGAGCCCCATGTAGAGAGCGTTACAGTAATCCAGCCGGGATGTCACAATCCAGCCAGGACGTCTTCCAGATTATCAGGATGAAGTAATGGAAAGGATTTCCTTAAGAACCTACAGCAAAGTGTTTGGTTATGTTTATCCAGCCTAATTTGGAGAGGCAATATTATATACTAGAATGTGATACTTACTTAAAAGAAACCCTTAATGGAACTTATCTCTCAGAATGCATCAGGTTACAGTGTGAATCTTAGCTGTGGAATAAAGAAATCATTTCTTAAATAAACCTAGCTTGTCCATATTTGCTTTGAAGCCATAGTAAACTGAAGTCACTCCAGATTGGGTCACAATCACACAAATGAGAGCAGAGAGGGTGGAGGTTGCTTTCAGGCATGATGCCATTTGTCCCTCATGGGTACATGAATGCTTTCATAACCAAAATGTGGAATATTGTTTTAAAGCATGTGGATAGTACAAGCTTGTGTGGAGCTTAAGTGATAAGATTGCAGTGTGATTTTTTTTTCTGGGAAGGGAAGGTTTTGGACTAGTCAAGCCATTAAACGAAGAGAAGCATCCAGGCAATTGGCTTTCTAGGAAAATAAAATCATATCAGAAAATCCAATTGACCACAGATATCCTTTGACATCTTGTGCCTTTATTTGGGCAGGGATGTCGTCGTAAGTTAGCAATAGTACTTATATCCTGTTTCATAGTGGTCATAAGAGGGCATTCGGCAATTTAAGAAAGCTAAGTCTAAATGAGTGAGTCAGCCAGCGAGGTATATCTATAAGGCAGGATTATGTAAATATATCCACGGGAGCACAGAAATCGAACCCTATGTACAGCAGAACCTCAGTTAATAACCAGTCAAATAACGGTTTGAACAAGTTCAATAAAAGATTACTTCCAACTTGGGTGGATTCCTGCCAGTTCTAACCTCTTCTATAGTAGAGGTTCCACAAATCTACAGTGCCCTTTAGAACCGGTTCCAGCTCCCTCCCTCCGTCCATCCGCACGTCATTAAGATGAAGAGCGAGAGGAGGAATTCTGGGAGTTCAAGTCCACAAGTCTTAAAGCTGTCAAGTTTGAACACCCCTGGTTTTTTTTTTCTAAAGGGTTAGGGATGCAAGGGTCTTGTAACTTGACTGCTTTAAGACTTGTGTTTCCAATGCCAGAGTTCCTGAGCCAACATGACTGGAGGAGGAATTCTGGGAGTTGAAGTTCACAAAGCTGTCAAGTTTGAACACCCCTGGGGTTTTTTTTCTAAAGGTTTAGGGGTGCAAGGGTCTTGTAACTTGACAGTTTTAAAACTTGCGTGCTTTAAATGCCAGAGTTTCTGAGCCAAATTTTTGGTTGCTAAGCAAGAGCGTTGTTAAGTGAGTTTCACCACATTTTACAAGTTGGCCATGCCCACACAGTCACCTGGCTTCCAAGCCACTCCCACTTGGTCACATGGCTGCCAAGCCACACCCACAAAGCAGGCCACGCCTACAGAAGAGGTTCTAAAAAAATTTGAAACCCCCCACTGTTACAATTCATCCTTGAAGTTATGCCAGTTGACAGTCTCATGATTGTATTTTGAGCATTGGGCAACCAGATCACACTTAAAACTGATTGCAGCATTCTGTGGTTACATGTGACATTTGCTGATTTTTGATAATTTTTGCCAGTGTTCAGCAAAAAAAAAAGTCCATCTGGCAGAATGGATTTGCATAACAACCATGTGAGTTGCTTCACAATTGTCATAAAAATGGTCATAAAATCAAGTCAAATCAAATGATGACCTGCTTAATGAGCGCATGATTCACAACCAAAATTATGGGCCCCATTATGATTGTTAAGTGAAGACGACATGTGTGAAGATTAGATATAGGAAAGATACATAATTGGATTGCCAGAAAAAAGAAAAAAGTATAAAGGGAGCCAAAACTTAATTTCAGCAACAGTAATATTTCTGTGTGTTAACTTCTTCCTAGTTTAAATTTTATATTATTAATTACTTCTTTAAAAAAAAACTCTTGTTGACCCATCAAGAGGAGAAAAATATTTCCTATTTTTATTTTATTTTATTTTATTAAATTTATACCCCGCCCTTCTCCTTGTTAGGACCCAGGGCGGTCCTAACCTAATATTGTCCTGTTAATATTAGAAGGTGGTAAGGCTGACTAATTTATGGGGGGAAATTAGATGGGGGACAGGATAGTCTATCCCCTCCATATAATTCCACTATACCTATCAACTTCAGCTGCTATAAAGTGAAATAAAATGAAATAAAATCCAAGTTGGGATCTCCCATATCATGTGAGGCTAGGCCATCAATCAGAGACTCTCAATATTTCAAACTTCGGTATTGTTTCAAAAACAGAATCGCTTATAACAACAAACTGTCGGTAAATGTTAATTGTAAATATATGTATGCAATGAAATATTATGAGAAGCCCTCAGAAAAAACATAATAAGAATAAAATTACATCAAGATAAACAAACAAGGTATCCATTTCCAGTGAAATTAATGGAAAGACACTTGCAGATATATGAACTCCATTTTTTGGATTGAGAATATTTGAAACTTCAAGGAGCAGCTAGACCGAAATATGCTTAGAAATCCAGATGATGGATGATGCACATTTAAAAACAAAAATACATTTCATGTTTTATAAGAGGAGAAACTGAACTAACCTTACCAACATGTAAAGAGAGAGAGAGAGAGAGAGGCAGAGGCAGAGAGACAGAAAGCGACAGAGAGAGGCAGACAGAGACAGAGAAACAAGCAGACAGACAGAAAGACAGAGACAGAGAGAGAGAGACGAAGATTTCTGTTTCATTTATTCTAAAAGAAAAGCAGACCTTAAGAACTTTATGGCAGTAATACAATGATATCATTTGGAGAAAGAAGAGGGCCGAATTTGAGGATCTTAGTTCTTAAGCCTGGAGCAGACTTGTTTAGTAATAGTTACATTGAGCCTTTTTTAAAAAAATAAAAAGATTCAGAAACCTCTATCATCGTTTGAGACTTTGCTGCTAAATTAGAACAACGTGATCTTGAACGGTTTGAGAGACTTTAAAAAGAGTCTGGGGCTTGCCTAAAGCCTGGAAATTAAGCCTTATTAATAAGCCATTCTTTTAAAAATATATTTTTAGGACATCACTCAAACCTGATGACTATCAAAATTAAGTCAAACTTTGTGTTAATTCTAATTTTTACTTGATTGTCCATTCTACTCCTAACTACGTATTGTATTTGCCCTATAATATAAATATTTCAAAGGATGCTTCAACTGATAGTATGTCCACAATCTATGATATAGTTTCACTGCCTGCGTTGCTAAGAATAGGAATGACAATCTTGGCCATTCATTTGCTGCATTGTCCCCTAACCACTTTCAGCACTCCTATCAAAATATTCTTGATGTTAACATCTGGAAGATGGTTTTAATTTTGCTTCATTTTCCTGAAGGGAGTGGGGAAGGGGCAAAGGTCACTTTATTCATGAGAGCTCTTATTACAGTATGGTATATGAGCACAAATGCTGTTGACATCGTTGGAAAATAATCTGTGATATAGAGCGCAACACAATGAAGCATAAATTGAACAGATTGCATGATAAGATAAACAGCTGGTCGAAATGGTAAGAGCAGATTCACTAACAAAGCATAACTGAATGGAGCAAATAGAGCAATGATCGTTGCAAACATAATATATATTATATTACATTATTTTACATTACAATATCACTGAATGCCTAAATTGCAAAGATAACGAAAATGATAAATATTCATTGTTCACCATAGATAAAATTAATCATATTGATGAATTGCCACACATGATCTTCCTCGTCAATTTTCATTGGAGGAGAGCAATATCAATAGCACTTAGATTAATATAATATATAATATACTGCTTCAAAGCGCTTTACAGCCCTCTCTTTACAGTCATATTATTTTCCACAACAATCTGGGTGCTCATTTTACCAACCTCGGAAGGCTGAGTCAACCTTGAACCAGTCAGGATCGAACTGCTGGCAGTTGGCAGAATTAGCCTGCAATACTGCATTTAACAACTGCGCCACCATGGATAAACCTATGAAAGTCACACAACTTGTCCTGGCCCAGCAAGACCTGTTTGGTGGCAAGGATGTGCTGAAAAAATATGTTCCTGATTTCGTTACAGCATTAAAATTCAACTATCAGTCCAAATGATGTTTCCACAGAGTTTTGGGTGCATGTAAAAAGGCTTCCATCCCTGTTTTAGACCAAAATAGCATAGACTAAGTGTGGAAAAGATACAGTAGTTTGTTATTGCATTCTCCCCCCCCCCCCCCCCTTGATCTAAACCAAAAATTGAGACTTAAAGAACCTGGTAAATTTAGCAGACTTCTAAACTTAGAAAAATAAAATGTATTTTCTCAGCTTTTCCATTTCAGCAATACCTGTGACATTTCAACACACTTGTGATTTGATTTGTTTGAAATAATGTACTTCAGGCTGGCAATTTTTCTGTAAGAATAGTGCTGGGTAGCCAAGTCTTATTCCACGAAGGTAATCTAGAGAAAATAGAATAAAGTATCACAATGAGCAGACCTACTAGGGCCTCTGTGTCTGGAAAGCCTCAGAATAGCAGGAGATTTAGAAAGCTACTGAGGAAAAAAATGTGCTGATGAAGTGATAAAAATGCTTTTGACATAACAAAACTAGCTTTATTTAATACGACACGGAATATTGATGAGGATTCAGTTATGACCATGAAATACATACAAGTCAGGATGTTTAAGAAACAGCTGAGGGAGCTCCAGGTGACAAACATCTGGAATGAGTCAGTAAGACTTGGTTCATTCTGCTATTAAGAATGGCAAAACATCAGCCACTATGTCTTAGGTAGGGGAGGCTGCCCCCCTTAAGGCAGGGGTCTCCAACCTTTGCAACTTTAAGTCTGAAGGACCTCAGCTCCCAGAATTCTCCAGCCAGCTTTGCTGGCTGGAGAATTCTGGGAGCTGAGGTCCTTCAGACTTAAAGTTGCAAAGGTTGGAGACCCCTGCCTTAAGGGCTGTAAGCTATTTCTAAGAATTCTGTGATGTAAATTCTATTACAAATGCTCTGTCATACATAAGGAAACTTATGCGAATCCAGTAGCATTTATCTTTGCATGGACATGTGAAGGTTATGTACGCTAAATTATTTTGTCCCAAAGCCTACTAATTCCATCTCATGTATACAGTACAATGGGGTTTCCTGAATTAGAGAATGAGCTATTATGTGATATTATGTTAAGAAGATCAAGAGAATCCCGTAATAAAAGTAATACTTGGTTAATTGCCATTCATTCAGTGACCATTCAAATCAGAGGTGGGTTCCTACCCGTTCGGACCGGTTCAACCAAGTAGGTAGTAAATCCATGCCCCCGAACTGGTTCTATCGGAAGCACCATATGAACCGCCATCTTGTTTTTTGCTTCTGTGTATGTGCAGAAGCATTTTTTACATACTGCACATGCGTGCGTAACATGCGGGTCTGGCCGTGCGGGTCTGGATGGGGAGGAACAAACTCAGACTCAACCCATCCAAGACCGAGTGGCTGTGGTTTCCGGCATCTCGATATAGCCAGTTAACTCCATTGCTGGCTATCGGGAGCGAGTCATTAGCCCCCGCGGAAAGGGCTCGCAACTTGGGCGTCCTCCTGGATTCGTGGCTGTCCTTGGACGACCATGTGACGGCCGTGGCCATGGGGGCTTTTTATCAGGTTCACCTGATACGCCAGTTGCGCTCCTTTCTAGATCGGGATGCCCTACGCATGGTCACTCAAGCCCTCGTTATTTCCCTCCTGGACTACTGTAATGCTCTCTACATGGGGCTCCCCTTGAGGTGCACTCGGATACTCCAGCTAGTGCAGAATGCGGCTGCGCGGGGGATTTTGGGAGTCTCTCGGTACTCCCATGTAACACCGCTCCTGCGTGAGCTGCACTGTCTGCCTGTGGTCTTCCGGATGTGCTTCAAGGTGTTAGTAACCATCTTTAAAGCACTCCATGGCACGGGTCCTGGTTACTTGAGAGACCGCCTCCTGCCACATACCTCCCTTCGACCTGTCCGCTCCCACAGAGTGGGCCTCCTCAGGGTGCCGACAGCCGGTCAATGCCGGCTGGCGACTCCCAGGGGAAGGGCCTTCTCTGTGGCGGGTCCGGCCCTCTGGAACGACCTGCCCCCCGATATCCGTACTATCATGGACTTACGCCTCTTCCATCGGATGTTAAAAGCACATTTTTTTCCATCTAGCCGGCCTGACATAGACCAAGGATATAATTTTAAATTTTAATATTTATTGGTTTTAATCTTTTGTAGTATTTAAATTTTATCACAGAGTTAATAATTTAATTGTTTTTTATATTTTGTATGCGTTGTTGGGGTTTTTATCTTTCTGTGCACCGCCCTGAGTCCCCCCAGGGAAAATAGGACGGTATATAAATCGAAATAATAAAAAATAATAAAATAAATGCATCAAGCACATGCGCGCAAAGCACATCCCTGGGTGAACTGGCACCCACCCCTGGTTACAGTAGCGCTGAATGGATGGTACTTATTCCCAGTCCCAGAAATTATGGCGATTGCAGCACTCCTGTAGTCACATGATCAAAATTTGGATCCTTTGCAGCCCAATCATATTCACTACTGCAAAGATGCTTCAACTCCCTCAGCTGTCTCTTATCATCCTCCCACACTGCCCTTTTTGGCCACCTTGCACTCTATCGCCTCTGCTGGTTCTGCCATCCACAGCTTTCTTTCCACAGCTGACAAGGCAAGCCCAGCCTGGCCACATGCAAGATAGCTGTCAGCTGCGCCATGCCTTCTTCCTCAGGGTGTGCATGCCCTTCTTCAAATCACACGTGGCTTTCCTGTTGTGCTCCAGAAGGCTTCTGAGGCCTCTCAAAAATTCAGAAGAAGACCTTGCACGACAGTGGTGGGATTCAATTTTTTTTACTACTGGTTCTGTGGGTGTGGCTTGTGGGCATAGCTTGGTGGGTGTGGCTTGGTGGGCGTGGCTTGGTGAGTACAACAGAGGAAGGATACTGTAAAATCTCCATTCCCTCCCCACTCCAGGGGGAGGTTACTGCAAAATCCCCATTCCCTCCCAATCAGCTGGGACTCAGGAGGCAGAGAATAGATGGGGCAGAGTCAGTCAGAGGTGGTATTTACCGGTTCTCTGAACTACTCAAAATTTCTGCTACTGGTTCTCCAGAACTGTTCAGAACCTACTGAGTACCATCTCTGGTGCATGGCCTGGAGAAGAGAGATACAGTACAACCTTCTTAGAAACTTCTGGACAGCCTTCTAAAGCATAATGATAAAGACATGTTTATATTTGACAAGGGTGCCCACAATCTCTGGACGAAGATCTGGCACATCCAATAGCTGCCTTGCATAGGGCTGAGCTTTGCATGCCGCAGTGGAAGTAAGAGGAAGAAGATGGGGAAGGTCAGTTGAGAGCAACAAGGACATAGAACACAGCGTGGTGGAGACAACTGTTGTTGTTGTTTTTTTGCTGTGGCTGTGGCTATGGCACAAGGCTTGAGGCAGCACTCCTTGCAATACTGGTGATGCCAGGGCTTAAATAGAAGCCTGGTGTGTTTGTGGTTGAGACTGCTAAACATCCCAGAACTCTATTTTAGCCTCTTACTAAGGTTCAGGACTGGGAGCATCCAAGCCAAGAATGGTTTCGACTGGGGTGGATTCTCTCCTAATGATTGGTAGAATGTGGCTAACAATAGCAATGGAGAATGCCACGATTTTGTCAATAAACAATGCAATCACATGACATCCGGCTTTATGGCTGTGTTACTTAGGGATGGAAATTCCACTCCCAATTACTATTGTTAACTACGTATAAATATATACTTTCTACTTCTGGATTCACCATTAAGCAAAATAAGTACATTATAGAAAAGGGAGATACCAGATATTTTCCCCCCTCCTATCATGTCTTTAACTCTTTCACTGTCACACTCAACTTCAACCAATTCTTTTGTAATTGTTCTTATTTGCCATGTTTGATTTTAATTTGCTTGGTTAAAAACAGTATTTCTTTTGCCTGGTGAGTGCCTACAATTTAAAAGTTTGGTTTGAAGGTGCCATCAGATACCACATTTGTTTCTTTCTCACAATGTGAGAGGTTCACTTCCATCAAGGGACACCACTGTTGAGCTCTGCTTAGCGTATCAGTTGGCCTTAATCTGCCTCTGATGCTCCCTGCTGTCCATCTGTCCAGATATCTGGCTGTTTGAAGATTAAGCTGCCATCCCTGAGCCTGACCCCAAGTACGGTCACCTGTCACTCCACTGGGTAAAGGAGAAAAGTTTTTACTGTATATTTTCATAGAGTTGGAAGGAATGGGGTCTTTTGTTTTTCTTTGGCTTTGTATCCAAGGCAGAGAGAGACATGGGTGAAATTAACCTAGATGCTTGGCTTTCTCCTCTCTCAGTCCCAAGTGGCTTAAACTTCCTTTGTAATAAGGACCAGTGCTGATTCACTGAAGGCGTTGTTAAGAAATGTAAAATGCATTCTATAAATATTAAATGACAATATCTTTCTAATAGCCAAGCTCTCTTTATTTATTTAGTGGCAGCAATTGTGCAATTCCATGCACATAAAATGTCCAAAGAAGATACTGTGTCCTTCTCTCTCTCTCTCTCTCTCTCTCTCTTTGTGTGTGTGTATGTGTGTGTGAGAGAGAGAGAGAGAGAGGGAGAGAGAGAGGGAGAGGGAGAGAGAGAGAGAGAGAGAGAGAGAGAGAGAGAGAGAGAGAGAGAGAGAGAGAGAGAGAGAGAGAGAGAGAGAGAGAGAGAGAGAGAGAGAGATTATTTTTCTTTTAAAACTTGCCTATAAAATATGCCCAAGGACATCATATCTTCTTTTGACATTTTACAATTTTGCAATGTATATGTCACATATGCAATTTGGTATCAGGAAGCCAAGTATAACCTATTACATAATTTTAGTAAGATTTTAAACATAGCATACAATCTAAAGCACTATGGAAAGATGAACTAATAGAAGTTATGATTTGGGGATTCCTTACCTAGCCAGGGCTTTGGGAAGTCTCAATGCATCCGTTAAAAAAAAATGGCATTACTTGGATAAATATCCAACTCTTACCTTTTAATTTTATGCATACATTGGGGACTTTGTTTCATACTACAAAAACTGTAAATGGATTTCAATTTGTTCGGCACTACCATCAGTTTAATGCCACATGGCTTTTTAAAGCATGTTTAATTGATAGTCAAGATTAACTATAGCAGGGATAAGCAAGAAGGGTAGACACCATCTCCTATAACAGTGATGGCTAACCTTTTCCAGACTGAGTGGCCAAAGCTTGGGTGTGCCTGAACCCCTAAAATGCAATGTGTCCCCCCCACGCATCCAGCCCATGCAGGTGTGGTTTCTGGCAGGCACTACTTCTGGTTCGCTTGTGTGTGCACTCCATGCGCGTGCACTTGATGTGTGCTGCGTGCACATGTGCAGTGCAATGAAAATTGTTCTGTGCATGCACAGAAACAAAAAACAAGATGACGGGATGGACTGGAGGGGGGGGACGGCTGAGATGAAGGGAGAGATAAAAAATTCTCAAAGAGCAATTGTGAATTTAGCTGGTCATATGTCTAGGATGGATTTTGAAAGGATGTCTTACTTTTTAAGGTTTCAAAATGTTCCTGAATTAAGCTCTGAGAATTTAAAAGATTTAATGAGTATGATGTTAGCAGATTATACAAAAAAGAGCAAAGAAGATATTTGGGGGGACATCGATCTGATCTATAGAATTAACTCAGCATATGCCAGAATAAATGAAGTACCCAGAGAGATACATATTAAATTTGTAAGAAGGTCAACAAGGGATGGGATTCTGAGAGCACAGAGAGACGGTCCCTTGATATATCAACAGAATGAGATTGCCACCTTGAAACAGATCCCGAAAAAGATTAGAGAAATAAGAAGGAAATATTCCTTCTTATCAAAAAGATTATATAAAAAGGGGGTGTGGTTCAAGTGGTTGATGCCTGAGGGAATGTTAGTGTTCTGGGAGGGGGGGAGAGTAAGAATTAAAACAATTGCAGAGGCGGAAGCCTTTCTTAAAAAACATTCCCCAATCCTGGAGGATAAAAATGGGGGAACGGGAGGGCCCACAGCTCTGCCCACTGGAGGTCAGGGAGAGGAAGATACAATTGCTAAAAGACTCAGATCTCACAAATGACTTTTTTCTATATAGTGTAACCTTTATCTGGATGTTTATAGAAACAATGATTGATTGCATGAAAATAAAATGATATATCTGTATCTCTTTCCATTTTGTAGGGAAATGAAAAATGTATTGTATTATCTTTTTTTTTTTGTATGAAGTCTCGGAGGGGGCCGACACCTCCAACATAGATGTCCTCAAAATATCTCTTTAATACCTAATACCTTTTTCCTATTTTTAAAATTTTGTAAAAACCAATATTTTTCTCATAAAAAAAACAACAACAAGATGACGGCACCCATGATGCCACCCGGAGAACCAGTTTGGGGGTGTGGGTGGACTGGGCCATTGCCAGTTCCCATGACCCAGGCCCCCAAACCACTGCCAGTTCGACTGAACCGATCCGAACGAGTAGGAACCCACCATTGACCATGTGTATGAGCATGCCATCCACGTCCATCCCTCCGCATGCGCAAGCACCCCTGGCATGCCCCACGCCCCATGCACGTGCATGGCAGAGACCCAAGACCAGCTGGCCAGTGGGAGGCGCGCACACATGCGCAGCAAAGCTGAACTGAGGTGACAGCTTGCGTGCCATCAGAGAGGGCGCTGTGTGCCACCTCTGGCACACATGCCATAGGTTTGCCATCACGGTCCTATAACATCCTGGGAATCTAGGCCTGTCAGGGAGCAATTCTATTCGTTTGCTTCCCAATAAAAGCTTCTTTTTGTTTCCAGCCACATGATTCTAACATCAGGCAAAGTTGGAAACCACCCAAGACCTGCTCATCAACATTCCAAATAGCCTAAAACAGGGGTCTGCGAAGTTGGCTCTTTTAAGACTGGTGGACTTCAACTCCCAGAATTCCCCAGCCAGCATAGCTGGCTGGGGTATTCTGGGAGTTGAAGTCCACCAGTCTTAAAAGAGCCAACTTCGCAGACCCCTGGCCTAAAAGGATTCCCTTCCCTTGTAATAATCTAATGTGTAAAAATTAACTTTCCCCCTTTCATGCATATTACATTTTCCATGTGCATAATTAAAGCCCTTCGGATCTAAGTCACCATTTTAAAAAGGTGGCTCGCCCTCCCTAGCATGATCCCAGATCACCATAAGGATGCTTTCCTTTACTTACTTACTTGGACTAAAGCGCTTTTAATATTTTAAAAAGAAAAAAGATTTTTTTTAAAAAAAAAAAACACCAACCCAACAACCTTGGATTCTTCTTGGAGTCACTCAAAGCAGCCACAATGAAATGCTGAGGAATCGGGTATCACTTCTGAAAAAGCAGCAAGGGATGTAGGGTTGCATTACATGAGATGCATTTGTACCATTTTAGCTTGCACAGATGGAAATATAGTTCAATGTTTCAACATCATTTGACTTTCACATGTTAAAATATTGATAAGTGCTGCTCAGGATAATGCCCCTATGATTTGAAGTAGTAACTGGAGCATGATGTTTATTGAAGTGAGATACTGCAAAAGCCTTTAATGAGTGTTTAAAAACACTGGGAATAATTCCCCACACTAGCCGAGCCTTCGTTCTTTTCTCATTCCCTTAGCTGTGCTTTATCTTAGAATTTTAGGAGAGTATAAAAATGGAAATTGGATGACTGATTAACTCCGGGATATGAGGCGCCAAGGCCGGATGCAGGAGAGATAGAGTTAGCATAAAAACTGAAAATATTGCAGGAGGGGAGGGGAAGTTGAATATCCAAGCTCAGTGGAAGTGAAGCAGTGAGATAAGCATGAATAGGCCATATGAAAACTGCCATCTAAATATTTATGGGGTTCTTATACTGAAACAGGAGCATTTGGAAACTTAAACAAAAAAATCCATCATCCAGATTGTTCAAAGCAATCTGTTTTTGCACAAAGCTCGGGCTCCATTTCTGTGATAAGTGATGCTTTGCATGCCATTTTGATTCCGTGGAATAAATTATCAATGACCGGGAGGCCATAAAATGTGGAATAATGTTCGATTGATATCTTTTCAGAGGGAAAAGGGACGGAAGGTCTAAAACATTTTCCATCAATGTAAATGGAAGTGTTGAGGCCGGGCACCTATTCAAATTCATTCTTTCTGGATAGGGCATCAAGTTTGAGACAGATGCAATTTGATTCCCTGTGAAATTGGGTCTTCTTTTATTATTTCATCCCCAAGTAGCTCAGGCTTTTTACTATAAAGAGAAGGGTCTAAAATTCGGCAGACAAGGGCCGTGAAAAGACGGAAGAACTTCTGAGAATGTTGGGAAATCAGCAAAAATGATTCTTGGTTTCCTTTCAGCAAGGGCTTACATGCTGTGACAAACAGCAACAGAAAACACAATATACAAATGCCATTCAGGAATCTTGCTGTACCTATACAGTGGGTTTTAACTCCCATATGTAGGCTCTCCTAACACACATCGTATGCGTCTGTTCATTTCACTTGCATAATTCAGGGCGAAGAAAAGCTAACAGGCATTAAGCAGTGAGCAGGCATTTGTATGCATACATGCTGATTGAGTTCACACCACACACTAAATTAGACTACTCTATAATGAGATTAAGTACATTCTGGTTCAGCTTGCTTTGCAAAACCAGCCGCCATCTTAGTAGTCTCACAAACCAAACAATCACTTTAAGTCATACTGTGGAACATTGCATGTTATGTGAACCCAGCAATTACGTATGGTTAATCCAGGTTTAGGGTTAAGTACATTGTATGAAGTCAGCAACCCTGTGATATATTAGCAACATCCATTGTTAGCAAAGTGCCAGTGCCTAATTCCAGCATGTATAGGATCACTAGCCAATTAGTGCAAGAACTGGCGCCATGAGCTCAAGGGACGAAGAGACTATTGGATGGCTGTGCTTGCAGGGTAAGGGGAGATGGAGATAGAGATGGGGCTGCTGTAGCTCCATAGGAGAAAAGTTTGATAGTCCAATGGAATAAGTAGGAACAGAACTGGGGTGTGAAGAAAAAGCAGGACAAGCAAGCTGGGGAAACACCTGGCTAGTCAGCATGGCCATGTGAGGAGTATCGTAGGTAAAGGCTAGTCAGAAAATAGCCATGTGCCATGTCAATCAGCTGCGACAAAACCATAAGAAAACACTGAAATGTTTATGCTTCCTTGCTTATTTTAAATACTTACATCCCACTTTTCCCCATAGAGTTGTCAGTGACTGATAAGACTAATAATTCAAACATCATTAGGTCAGGGGTGGGTTCCGGCTTCTGCTACTGCCAGTTTGCTCAGGGGCACGTGCTTTGGGCATGCACACCCTACGCACACATGCGCAGTATAAAAAATGCTTCTGCGCATGCGCAGAAACAAAAAACAAGATGGCGGCATTGTAGGCTGATAGAACCGGTTTGTGGGCATGGCAGGCTGAGTTATTACCTACTCAGCTTAACCAGTCCAAACCAGTAGGAACCCATCTCTGCATTAGGTGCTTGTAATTTCTAGACACACCAAAGACACTAGATTGGGAAGATCAGATCCTATACAGAAATATTTGGAATTGTGGAAGTAAATGGCAGGTCCCCTCACCAAATAGCTGTCTTGGGAAACTTGTTCATCAGCAGTCCACAAAAGATCTATTTACTCTGAGGCAAATGAGTCCCTCCTGATAAAAATGCTTTCTACCACTAACCAGACCTTTCACTAAATTCTAGACTTGGAAGCAGGGGTAGGTTGCTGCCGGCATTGCTATTGGTTCGCTTCGCTCGGGTGTGTGTTCAGAAGTTGACTGTAAATTGTTTTGCACATGCACAAGACATGAAAAAATTACTAAAAAATATGCCGGCAATAGCATCGGCGACCGGAGAACTGGTTCCGGGGCATGGGCAGTCTGGTTCGCTGCCTGGGTCGCCTGAACCAGTGCGAACCAGTAGCAAGCCACTTCTGCTTGGAAGGGATTTTAAAGGTCATCTAATCCCACCCCAGATCTGTGCAGAATCCATTGCAGATCTCTGACAGATAACTGTCTAACCTCAGTTTGGATACACGTAGCATAAAACAGTTACTACTTCATGTAATAGCCTGTTCTACTGGCTGACTCCTCTTATAGGCCACAAGTTCCTCCTGATGGGTTAGAAGTCATTCATTCTCCTCCTTCTAATAAGTCCACCCCCTCTTCTGTGTGACAACTCTTCAGATAATTGAAGACTGATATCAAACATCCCTTCATTCACGTATTCTGTAGGCTAAATGTATGCAGATCCTTGAACTGTTCTTCACAAGAATTGACGTCCAAAAGCAAACAAACATATGTGGGAGCAGGGACAAAGAATCCTTGTGGCGTATAGCAACAAAAACGGATTTGATCATAAATGGCTACCAAGATGCAATGAAGATAATTTACATATCCCACTTGACTCAGGCATATCATGTTCCTAAAGTAGCAGAAGGAAGGAGAGAGAGATAAATTTAGTAAATCAGTGCTCTGTCCAAAACAGATTTTCATTCAGGATAAACCGAGTTTGTATACATTTTGGCAGGACTAGATGAAGAAGTTGTGTGAAGCCAGGGTTCTAAAATCAGGAATGCAACTTGATACATCTAGAACTTGGTTAAAAATAAAAGGCTTCCTGCAATTGTGCTTTTATCTATAACATTCTTAATATTGTTTTGATAAATAGCCTGAGTGGCATATAAGACGGATGGATGGTTGGACACAGACAGATAGGTATGTGTGTGTGTGTGTGTGAGGGAGGGAGGGAAGGAGAGGGGAAAGAGAGAGACAGAGAGACAGACAGTCAGAGAGAGACAGACAGAGCGAGAGAAACAGAGTAGATGGAGCAATGCTATCACGTTGAACCTCACTTAATAGAAAACTAGCAGCCAAAACAGATCTTTCACACAGGCATAGGGTCATACTCACAACTTCTTCACTCTCTTCAATAATAAATATCTGCACGATTTCCCGATGAGTCTCAAGACCTGCCCCACAAAGAGCACAGAGTTTTAGCCTGTTGCCAATGGAAGAGTTATCATGGCTTCCAATGACAATGCTTGACCTAGGACCCTGTATGCCTGGGTCCTTCAGAAGGAATTGTTTCTGGGATGTTTCCTTCATCTGAGTTACTAAAATTTGTTTCTGTGCAATTTCCACCCACTTATTGTTGACCTGCCCTCCAGAACAATACAGAAAAATTCAGCTTTGTCTTGTGCATGTCAATCTTTCAGGTGTTTGAGGAACATTAACCCCTTTTTACTTTATCTTTTCCACAGATCTAGTCACCATTGATATATAGCTATAATTTATCACTCTGTTCAAAAATCTAGCTACTTATAAGCCTTTCAGCAAACAAAATATATCAAATGATGTACTTTTGGGCAATTTGTTAAGAATTAACAAAACAATAACAGACTTGGAAGGGACCTTGGAGGTCTTCTAGTCCAACCCTCTGCTCAAGCAGGAGACCATGTAACATTTCAGACATATGGCTGTCCAGTCACTTCTTTAAAACCTCCAGTGTTGAAGCACCCACAGCTTCTGAAGGCCAGCCGTTCCACTGATTAATTGTTGTCAGAAAATTAGTTATTGAAACCAATATTTTTTCATAATTTGGTGGAAATTTTCACATTTGAAGAAAGATGATTTAAAAAATAGTCTACTTCTAGTACTGATGATGCAATTTTATCCTTCAATCATCAGAATAATATGTTATGTTAGGAATATGTTTGCTTTTGATATTGCTTGCTGGTTTGTATATTTTTTTGCTTCCTAGTATATATCTGGTAAGGAAAATATCCCTTATAAAATTCAAATCCTTACAAAATATGTGTGCTGGAGGCATTTTATTTCATTATTCCATAGGTTTCTTGCCATGCATAATAGGTGCTGGTGCCTACACTATGTAGAGTAATAAACAAGGCTACAAAAAAATAGAACTCTACATTTTTTCGCCAGTAGATGGCAGCAAAAACACACAGAATGGCATTGCTCTCCCCCCCCCCCTTTCCCTTCCCCCCCCCCCCCCCCCCAAACCCCACAACTGAAGAATTCAGCAACCAAACAACTCCAACTCTATCAGATATTTGCTTTTCATGTTTTGGAGAATGGAAGATGCAGATGACAATTAGAAAGTAGTGCAACGTCCCAGGATGAAGTCACAATGTCATCACTGAACAATTCTGAACAGTTTTAAATATAAGGCGTCCTGATTCACAGCTAGGCCAATTCCGAAAGATCTAAAGAACCAAACTGGATAATCAAGAAAAACATAATACTGTGAAGAACAAGGGGCTACATATAGATTAGGACTTCTAATGTGCTATATGTTATCTATTACATGACAATATTATCAGAGCTTTAACAGCTCTGATAATTTGTCTTTGTTTCCCAATATTTTATTTTCTTATCCTGTCTCCTCCTTTCTTTCTGCTATTTGTGAGTTTTTCTGATAATATTTGGATGGGGCAACAACAGGAAATCCCAGGGCTGTAGCTGGGCTGAGAGGTTAAATAAATAATAATAAAAAGCCCCAAAAGCAGCAGTGGCAAACAATTTCTGAGCTTCTGTCAAGAGGAGTTAGCTCAACTCAGGCAGGAATTTTGATAGTTATGGGACTCTCCCAGGCAGCTTATGCCGAAATTAGCTGCATTTCCTGACTAAAGTGTTAAAAAGAAAACAGCGTGCAACCCCCAGATTCTTCCTGGGATGGTGCCAGACTTAAGAGTCAGTTTGGGAACACTGAGTAGGTTTCCCATCCTTGTATCTCTGATTTCAGGTTGACTACACCACTCATTCTCAGCCTGCTTATCTGCCCTGGTGAGAATAGTGGGGTTTTTGAAGCCCAGTATATCTTGGGAGCAAGTGAATAGGAAGGCTAAAATCCACGAAGATGTCTTTTTATGCATGCTGTGGCTGTGGCTGTCAAACGTTCAGTCTTGGATGACCCCAAAGCATTTCAGAAGTATCAGATACAGACAAAGTGAGATGATAGCTGCTCCCCACACTCAAGTCATCAGCAATTGGGGGAATTCCTTCAATGGTCAATGGGAGCCATACTTTCTTCACCCAGCTCTACTCTTCTCAAATAATGACTGGGGTTTTGGGAAGAGGTTGACTTTTAACCACTCATCATCAGCTAACTCAGGGTTTTTCCAAACTTGGCAATTTTATGAGGTGCGGCTGGGGAATTCTAGGAGTTGAAGTCAAGTTGCCAAGTTTGAAAAACACCAACCGAGGGCTTTTATTCTTGGTGTAGCTCAACTTCCGGTGCAACACAAACTCCCCGGTTTAAGCAGGCGCGCCTTAAGGGCCCGCGCGCTGCCTCTTGCGCTATGGGAGCAACGACTGGGGCTTCCGGGCGAAAAAAGGGAGGCTTCCAAAGCGTCCGGGGATGCTGGAGATGCGCTTTCTCTTGCGTAAGGAATTCGGCTCTGTTGGCCGAGTGAGTTCCTTGCCCAGGCAATTCGGGCCGTGCGAATGGAATGGGCCCGGATTAACGGAGTTCCTTCTCAGTGATACTGGGGAATTGCCCATACGGAAAACATACCGTTGTCTGTCCTTAAAGTCTGCCCTTAAACCGAATCCGGCAGAAACTAGGCTTTGCACCCAGAAGATCCCCCCCGGATCAGCATCGCAGAGGCTTTTGAAATTCTGTTGTCCCTAGCTGGGCCCTGCACGCTTTTATTTTGACTGAAAATTGGGTCACAAACTCTTGACTTCTGATGTAGAGCTGCAAAAGTCAGTCTAGCCAGGATCAACAGTCCCGGCCGCGGAAAGGGCGGGCAGTGCCGAACCGAACCCCTTTTGATCCGGATCGGCTTTTTCTTCGTTTTGACTGGGTGGTGGATCCCCAAAACGGGTAGCTGCATGACACAGCCAAGCACTGCTGCGAGATGGGAAGCCAGGGAGAACTCCAATAAACTAGGTTTGCTGGGTGCTGGGATGACGGGGAAGGGACTTAGGCAAAAGCTTAGGGCTGACTGAAAGAAAGTCCCCCTTCCCTACCAAATGATTCAAGACCCCATCCTGCGTCTCGCTTTGGATCCACTCTGCCACGAAGTCCCAAGGTGGCCTTGGCTGATCTCGGTATTTGCACTGCAGCCTGCAAACCATGGTTTGCGGTGGGCGGAGCTCTGGGTGGGAACCGCCTTAACGCCGCTCCTTTCACCCCGCAGGTCAAGCCCCACCTCCCCATCGTCCATTCCCGGAAGAGCTTCGCCTCATTCCCTGCTGATGGAAACGAAATTGCCTGCGCACATTTACGCGTCCCGCTTTCTTTATTAACGAGAAAGTCCACGCGAAGAATTAAAAGGAGAAGCCCTGCTTTCACCAGGGAGGCTTCCTCTCCTCTCTTGCTCGTTGGGCAGGATTAGCACTTAGGCAGGCGGAGGCCACCCCAACTAGCGAGCCGGTTCCCCGAAGTATTGGCGGAGGAAGGGAGGGATCAGAAGAGCGTGCGGGAGAAAGCGAGACGGGGGTTTCCTTAGCTCGCAGACAAATCCACTCGTTCCCAGCTATTGGAGGGTGGGGGACAATGCCTGAGATCAAACTAGCTTCCTGTTCAGGAAACAGAAGCGACTACGCTAATTACAATGTTAATAAAGAAACCGACGCTGCTGTTAGTGATTGTTTCCCATCCCAAACCCCCCTGGAATTAGCAGGAACAAAGATGAATTTCATCAGTATTGTTACTGTACCAAGGAGATCTCTTGGGGGCTGCTGGTTGAGGATAATGACCATTATCAAGAAACAACTTCGAACTTCTGAGTTAGACTCGACCAAAGCCTTGTCACTCCCAAAAGTAGGAACCTCCAAAGGTCCCATTGATTAAGTCTGTTTAATTAGACGCGTTCGGGGAAGATTTTTTTTTTAAATTGCAATGGTTCTTTTAAAAAGCAACCCTGAATGAGCGGTTGCTATTGTTACTCTTCAGTTCCACGATGAAATTATTCACTAAACTTGACTCACCGCTATTTTTATAGCATGTACAGCAGCCACTCTTCTTAATCTCCTTAGTCTGGAGGTAAAAAGGATATTTTAAATCAATGCGAAGCAAGAATTGTGTGCGGTTATCCGATTCTCCCACCACTGATGAGAAAGGGCTAGCAGCTAGCTATATCTGGATCCATCTTCGTTCCAGCTACAGGTCTGCTTTGCTTTGAACCGGGATATTTTGCTGGCGGATCTAGAGGCCATTCTCGGTTCCTTGTTTTTCAAGGCAAGCCCCCTGGTCAGTTTGGAAAGAATCGTTGAGGAAGCTTTGCGCGGACCTGGAAAGCGAATTTAAGATAACGGGGGAGAGTCAAGAACCTTGTTTCAGAACGAACAAGAGTTTGTTTCCAAATGCAATTTATTCCAAAGGAAACCAGGCGCCTGATGAAAACTGTAACAAATACGAGCCCCATCACTGCCCCTGGCGCAACGTCTGCCTTGCGCTTTAACGACGCCTTTTGCTTACCTTTAATATAAGAAGCCCGTTTGCTCAGCTCACCAGGCAAAAGCCAATGAATGTTGGCAAAAGCTTTCATCAAATTTAACAGGACTGCTTTATTGTTTCATGCATACTTTGCAGTAGTTCCATCCTGAGCTGGCGGAGCTTAAAACCGATATAGGTGGACCATCCATTCAACAGGCACCTCAATAGTGGTTTTAAAAAAAATGTTTCTGAGAATGGGGCACCTACGAATTGAGTACAGATAATTGAGCAGCATTTAACCACTTTTGGTAAAAGATTGCAAGTCAGTTACCCCAGAAGATACTGAAAGCTGAAGCTGATGGAGATGCTCAAAAATTCCCATTCCTCGATTACTGTAAACTGTCATCTGAACTTGTGAATTGACTCCAAGGAAAAACGTTGCTTTGTAAGATGCTACCTGGGCCTCTTAAAAAGCCCTTTCACAAAAAGAATATTTTTGTAAGTGAAAAATACAAGGGGAGAGGAAGCAGATCTGAGTCCGTACATTTTCTAGCATGGTGTTATATATTTCCTTCTCTTGTTTAAGATGGCACTCTCAAAGGGATGTACTTCCAAAAACTAAAGATATGTATTTGTTTTACTAACATCAATATTTATTTTACATTTTGAGGGAGATATAAATAAAGGCCAAACCGATCTTTGCCTGGATGGCCTTTTCCTGCTTCTTTCAAAAGTGGAGCAGAGATGACCAATCGCTATACTTGATTTGAAGATTACACACGCTCCCTGTTGTGTTGCTTCTTGTAACTTCAGTGCTGCAAGCAAGTTGTTGCCATTTCTGAGACACACACACACACACCGAAAATGGCCTTTTGAAACTGGGGTTGCTATTTAGACAGATATTTAAAAGAAAGCAGATTCGTGTTGGAAGTGTCTGAATACTCAGATTGAGAACCCAAACATCAGGAGGATTAATTGTGCTCTTTGTGCCCCTCCCTTGGTAAGTGAACAGATCTCTCAAAGACGTTGGTATAACTTCTAGGAAAAAGTATTACTCAGGGAGTGAGACTTTCCAATTCCAAATAACAAAGTAGAGGGTGGTTACGTGTCCCAAAACCGTCAAGTTTAATGAGCTGTAGAATAGAATAGTCCAGTTAGTCATCGTGGCTCCCATTTAAATGTATTGGACTGCAGTTTGCATCGCCCTAAAACAGGAACGGTTCGGACGGGCCCCGAATCGTTTTCCGCTGGCCCGTTCCAGGAAACACTCGCGGCTTTTTTAGCCTCCCGGACGCTTGTTGAATCGCCTCGCCGCCCGCCCGCTGCACGGCGAGCTCCTCCCTTGCAAACCCACCTAGACTAGAGGCCTTGGGCGCCCTGAGACGCCGAGGGAGAGTTGCAGCTCTCGCCGTAAGGCGGATCCCGAGGCTCCCGCCTCGCCCTGGAGAAGGGAGGAGCCGCCATGTTAGTCCGCCGCCCTTTTCGCCTCCGGGAGAGGCTGATCGCGGATACCTGAGCTCTTGGGCTGGGCCTGGATAGCGATAGCCCCGCCGTTTCCCTTCCCTGCGCCTGGTCAGGCGAGCCTGAAGGGAGATTGGGGGTGGTGGGGGTGGGGGTGGTAATGAGATGTTTGTAGTCTAAAGCAGTCCAAAGCAGGGGTCTCCAACCTTAGCAACTTTAAACCTGGCGGACTTCAACTCCCAGAATACCCCAGCCAGCAAAGCTGGGAGTTGAAGTCCGCCAGGCTTAAAGTTGCCAAGGTTGGAGACCCCTGGTCTAAAGGACCAGAGAGGGAAAGAGAAGTCAAAGGGAATCTGTCCTGGGAGAAGAAGGCGCCTCGACGGAGGAGGTGAGGGCGGCTAGAAACTCAGCAATCTGTGCGGGGCGAGAAAATGTCCCTACAGCGCTTTGCGCGAGGGCACGGAAGCATCTTTGCGATCTCTTATCGGCCGGTATTTAACGATGTGTATACGGAACTCGTCCCATTCGCTTTCGCAACTGGGAGTCCTCCAGAGGTGGGGAGGGGAGGGGATGAGATAGAATAGAATAGAATAGAATAGAATAGAATAGAATAGAATAACAGAGTTGGAATGGACCTTGGAGATCTTCTAGTCCAATGCCCTGCTTAGGCAGAAAACCCTACACCAGTGGTAGTAAACCTGGTCCTTACCGCCCACTAGTGGACGTTCCAGCTTTCCTGGTAGGCGGTAGGGGTTTTGTCGGATACTGAAGCACATTCCTTTTTTAATTTAATTGACTTTCCTACTTTATAAATCACCATTACTGTGAAACCGGTGGGCGGTTAGAAAATTTTACTACTAACAGAGATACAAAAGTGGGCGGTAGGTATAAAAAGGTTGACTACCCCTGCCTTACACCACTTCAGACAAATGGTTACCCAACATCTTCTTAAAGACTTCCAATGTTGGGGCATTCACAACTTCTGGAGGCAAGTTGTTCCACTGATCAATTGTTCTGTCAGGAAATTTCTCCTGGGTTCTAAGTTGCTTCTCTCCTTGATTAGTTTCCACCCATTGCTTCTTGTCCTGACCTCAGGTGCTTTGGAGAATAGCCTGCCTCCCTCTCATATAGTTACATGGCCATAGCTGGAAGGCACCAGGAGGGGGAGCAGGGTGTAGATCAAAGAGGCCAGTATTAGTCTCATCATGGGAGGGAGGCTTGAAATCTCTCCCTCTTGTCTACCTTACAGGGTTTTTGCGAAGAGAAAGTGGGGGAGTGGGAGGCATCATGCTGGGCACCTTTTCAGTGGCTCAATAATTGTGCATTCGGATGAAGTATAATTTTAAAAGCACGCTGGAGGGATGAATGTCTTCATGTGCAGGATCCTCTCTATCTTCTCTCCATACACACAGAAACACTCTGCTCTTTAAAGCAGCAGCAATGATCTTTGTCTGCATTCCGACTACGCTTCAGGCCATTTAGGACAGTTGGGCTAACCCTGCTGCCCAGGAAAGAGCACTCTGCACCTGGTCAGAAGAATCACCACCTTCTTTTTCCTTAAATCTTGCATCTCTGGTGAGTCTTTTGCTTGAAAGGGAGGCATTTGCAGGGTGTGGTCAAAAAAGTCAAGATGGTGCCCATGATCAAAGCAATAATCATTTAAAAAAAAAACAAGCAGAGGTTCAGTTGAGTTATTGAGTAATAAATATGATTTATCATGCCAGACAAATCTTATTACATTCTTTGACAAAGTGACTAAATTAGTGGGCCAGCAAACTTCTGCTGACATAATATAGCTGGACTTCATTAAGGCATTTGACAAAGTGGACCACAACCTACAATTTAATGTGGGTTGGCAGCATCCTCACCAGTTGAATTTGTAACTGGCTGACCAACTGCACTCAACATGTGGTCCTTAATGGAATTGCATCGACCTGAAGGGAAGTATGCAGTGGAGTACCTCAAGATTCTGTCTTAGGCCCAGTACTCCTTAACATCTCCATAAATGATTCTGATAAGGAGATTGAAGGGGAATCCTTCAGATTTGCAGATGATATCAAGCTGGTGGGAATAGCCAACACTTTAGAAGATAGGCTCAAAATCCAGAAGGATCTTGACTTGAACACTGGGCCCTATCCAACAAAATGAAATTCAGTGGTGAGAATAGTAAAGTTTTACATTTAGGCGGGAAAAATCAAGTGCCAGGGTACAGAATTAGGTAGTACCTAACTCAATAGTAGTAGCTGTGAGAGGAATTTAGGAGTCTTAGTGGAGAACCACTTAAATATGAGCCAGCACTATGCTGCAGCTGCCAAAAAATTAGGCTGTATTAACAGAGGGACAGAATCAAGATAAAAACAGGAGATGTTAGTACTGCTTTATAATTCTTTGGTAAGGCCACACTTGGAATACTGCATCCAGTTTTGGTCACCACAGTACAAATATGTTGAGACTCTAGAAAGAGTGCAGAGAAGAGCAGTAAAGATGATATGGAGACTGGAAACTAAAATATGTGAAGAACAGTTGCAGGAACTCTTAAGGAAGAGAAGGACCAGGGGAGACATGATAGCAGTGTTCCAATATCTCAGGGGCTGCCACAAAGAAGAGGCAGTCAAACTATTCTCCAAAGTGGCTGAAGGCAGAACAAGAAGCAATGGGTGGAAACTTATCAAGTGAGATCCAACCTAGGAATGAGGAGAAACATTGTGATAGTAAGAACAATTAATGGTCTGCTTTCAAAGGTTGCGAACATTCCATTGCTGGAGTGTTTTAAGGGGAGATTGGACAGTCATTTGTCTAAATGTTATAGGGTCTAGCAGGGGTTTGGACCAGAAGACCTCCAAGTCCCTTCCAAATATGTTATTCTGTTATTCTGATTGCTCTACCAGGGATGCCATCTTGACTATTTTTACCACATCCTGTAGTGGGGAAAATAAACCTAGTAAACAAAATGGAGGTGGCACCTCTTTCCTGCCTGTCTTTTACATATCACCAGGATCAAACCCAGTTCCTCTCTCTGCCTAATTCTGCCAGACCCAAATTGACTCTCCTTGCCCCAGACAAGCCTCTGCAATCCTTCCTAAACCAAAGAATAGAAACCTCCACACCAGCTCACAGGGCAACCCAAAAGGAATCCTTACAATGGAATTGCAATCCAGAGGAACCCCAAACTTCCACCTTTTATCAGATGATGTCCTCAAGATTTCCTCTCCTTTAACAAGGGACTTCCCAGCTCTGCTGTCCTTCTGTAAGGTCCATTTGCCTGGTGGTAGAACTCACCCAAGTATTCACAAGGACCTGCCTAGCTTTCCCAAACTGGCCAACCAAATAAATCCCTAAGACTCCACACCTTGTAGACCTCAATTCCTGTAAAAAAATATTTGTTTTCCCATTTTTCAAAGTCATCTTTCTTGTAAAACAGAACCCAATGATGGTTATAATAAGCATGGACTTCTTCAGTGTTGTGCCCCTTCCTTCAGGTCCTTCCATGGCACCACCTGCAGTCCCCTCCCCACTTGAAAAGACACTAGTTCTAAGGGAGAGGAGGTTTTTCCCACACCTCCTGAGCAGAATTAATATTCCTTTCCTCGGGAGAGGAAGTGTCACCCAACTACCATCAGGGATCTTCTTCAAATGATGGGAGTCTTCAAGAATCTAAAGCCAAAGGCTGGAAATGACAGCAAAAATGTGAGGTTGGGATCAATAGGTCAGCTGTTCCACTTCCTCCCCAGCCCCATCAAAACGATCAGATGGCTCAGTATTTTTTATTTGAGGCAATGCAAAGAATTTGTTAAAAAAAACCTAAGAGCAATTACTTGGATTTTGCTTCCCGCGCACTCTCTCCGTTTATTGGGCAATTGTCTTTAAGACATCATTAGAGGGGGGGGGGGGGGGGAATAATCTTGACATCAATTGCAAGAGAAGGTAGGTAAGTTCAAATGAGCGTACTATCCCCCAGGCCTCTGTGAACCTTAAAAAGGCCCAGCTCAAATCAGGGTCACGGTATATTTAGACTGGAGGGCATTTAAGAGTGGATGTGCCATCACTCTTTTCCAGCCCAACATACAAGGTTGCTATGAAAATAAAAAGCAAAGGGGAATGAATAAAAGACCAGGCTGCTTCTCCCTCACTCTGGAAGGAACAGGAAACATAAGACAATGAAATGAAGCTTGCTTGGAAGCCCCCCCCCCCCCAATCCTAGATCTAGATTTACTGGTAGCTACCACCGAGTGGTAAGGGAGAATAAGCTTTGTTTAGACTCAAAGATTCTCTTGACACCTTGACTAAACTTTGGGACTGAACATTTCTTTCCCTAGTACCTCTGCGGGATAATGGGACTCTTTGCTGCATTTTTGCATTTTTTTTCCTTATAAGAGCTCTTGGGCTACACAGATCAAAACAGGTGGGCCTCCACTTGTAATGCTGTGGCTGCCATTTTTAGACCATACATACAAGATATTTCTATTAGAAATCCAAAGTATAAAGTCCTTAGTTCTTTCCACTAAAGTAAAGACTGATTGTCAGCCTTATTGGTGTTGACTTTTCGTATTGCAAAGATTTTTTCTCCTCCTTATTCTTATAAGCCTCTTACCTGAGATACTGTTGAATTAGATGATAGAAAACTTATTGTCCAGAAGTGGTACTGTAAAAAAAAATGTGGCCCAAGATACAAAGTGGCCCTCCAGTATGCCTTACCTGCTCTTCCTACTGAACTTTCATGTGGATGGGATGAAATATTTAGGATCTGTTTCATTTAACTCAATTAGGGCTACATGGCCATGTCATTTCATCTCAAGGTAAAGAATAAATGATAGTTCTGTTCTGTGCTGCCTTGGATACTGGAATACTGGACAGAGTCCAGTTGTGATCACCACAACACAAGAAGGATGGTGAGAAACTACAAGGAATTCAGAGAAAGAGCAAAAAGGATGGCAATGGGCTTGGATCTTAAACCCTATGAATAGAAGGTAAAGGAACTTAGCATGTTTAGTCTAAAGAAGAGAAGTTAAGGGGAGATGAGGTGGCACTCTTCAAATTATGTAAACTATAAGAATCCTTTACTTTAAAAGGGTGAAAAGTAGCCTTATTCTCTATTTCTCTGATGCTATTCAGATGAATATTAGTTTGAATAAAATCAATAACCAGAAATAAGGAAAAGGATATTACTACAGAATATGAATATTGAAAACAGAAAAAACTCCCAAGAACTTACAATAAATGGAGAATAATTTCCTCAGGGAGAAGGTCTAGAGGTGGAGATGTTGCCTCCCAATCAGGAGGTTGTGAGTTCAATCCTAGGTAGAGGCAGATGTAGGGTCTCCTGCTTGGGCAGGGGGTTGGACTAGATGACCTGCAAGATCCCTTCCAACTCTGTTAAATCTGTTAACTAAATGTCAACGGCTATCTTATAATAATAATAATAATAATAATAGTTAAATTTATTAACCGCTCCCTCTCCCCACAGGGACTCGGGGCGGTGCACAGGGGAAATAAAAACAATAAATAAACAAAATACATACCAATGTAAAAACAGATTAAATTAATTCCTGTGCTAAAAACCATTGACTAAAACCATTGACTAAAAATCCCCATTCCCCAAAAAAACCCTAAAAAACCCTAAAAACAGAGGAGAAGTTATCCCAGGCCGGCAAGGCAGAAAAAGTGTGTATCTTATATTCTAGGGCTGGATACATCATCCTGCTCTTTCTTTCCCTGGGACTTCCAATGCAGTTAAGTATTATTTCTTCGAATGGAGCAAGCTTGGGTCTCTATCATTTCACACTTCCAGTCATAAAAATAGTATTTTAAATTAATGTCAGTCAAGCTTAATTGTAGCTAGTCAACTTTTCTTTTCCTTTTGTAATAGGACACGAATGACCCCTGACTTTGTCTTTCCTTGTTCAGACTTTCCCAGTTCAAGGCTTCTGTATCTGGAGTAGCCCTTGGCCCACTAAGACAGATCTGACCAAGTACTGAAGCTCTGGGGTTGCAACAGCAAAGTGAATGGGCTCAAAATCAAAACTGAAAAGAGCAGAACAACCGTGACTTCCAAAGAAAAGTTCTGCAATTGGTACTAGTTAGGGCTGTTTCCCTTGAACAGCACTTCCAATGTTCTCACATTGGTGAAACAGTTGTGTTTTGTCTGGGACCATCCACAGAAAGTATGTTCTACTTTCCAAGCCACTAGAATGACATGAGTTGGATCTTTGTACCACTGTAGAAAGAAAAAAAAGAAACAAGCACTCCTGGGAATGCTCAGAGAGATTTTCCTTAATCCTTGAATTATCATTCACAAAGAATTTGTGCTCTTGAGCCATAACGGACCCCTTTCACTTGGATTTGTTCACCCAGAACATTTCTCTTGCCAACTTACTTGATTGGCTTGGAATTGCAAACGCTGGACTGAAGGACTCCTTTCCTTCAACTTCCTTGAACTTGCCTGCTGCATGTCTTGCCTGCCCATTAAAGAGAATGGTTTTTTGGTTGGAGTGGTTTGCAATTTCACTTCCCCATTTTGGCACCAGCCACAGAGCCAGGCTGAAGACCCCAGTCTGCTAATATGGGAGTTTCTGTCTCTCCATTCAGAGGACCAAAAGCCTCACCACCACCCCTTCGTTTCATCTTTTGGGGTTTCCAAATTTAACAAAACAGATTTTGAATCACCCAGAAGGAGACAGATGCAAAGGATCCTTACCAATCTCAGCTCAGTGTTTGCTCACTAAAGAACTGAGATTGGGGATATCTATCTGTGTTGGTTACTACAGTAGTTGTTTCCTTGGCAGCAACTCTAAATCTGGCCTTTTTCTTCTGTTGTTTATTTAACATTATATCTGCCCTTTCTTCAAGAGCCACTGGTGGAAGAACATGAGCTGAGTTTGCAAGATTTTCTGAACCACAAACTAGTGAACCCCACTGTAATCAAGCATTACATGTGATTCCAACTCCTTTGGACAGCTAATGAATGACAGGCACTCAAAAAACTGAGTTAATTTAGAAAAATGTAGTTTTACTATAAATATGCATGTCATGGGAGGAAAGACACTTCTGAAGTCAGCCCATATTCTATTTTATCTCTGCAATAATTTCTATTTTATCTTTGTAAGAAGTGATTTGGGCAGAACAGTGGGGATGCTTAAGGTCTTGCTGGAAACCTAAAATTTAAATGGGCCTCCCCATTCTTTTTCTATGTTCAGGTTGGATCTATCATCATCATCATCATCATCTATAAATTAAACATGTAGGATGTGAGTCCAACAAACAAGCTCTCCAGACATAGATTGTGTTCATAAAAATCAGAATTGGCACAAGGTCATTTTTGAGTATTTGTTGACTAGCAATTCCACACGACCTTTTTATGGTATTCTGAATTGCCCTTGACAGGACTCACCCTGAACAACTTTTGCTCTAAGTGGTGTTAAAGGAAACAAGAATATCGCAGGTCTTTCTAGCAATAAAAAAGTATAAATTAAAATTATTATGCGTTCATGGGGAAAGCTTGCCATGCCTAACATCACAACTTTTTGCCATTTCCTGATTTTTGAAGTATTCGCTCCTGACTTAGAATTAGTGGGGAAAATCTTAACCAAAGGTCACTGGTAGAGTTGACACCAGAGTTGCTGATAGGATATGATTTAAAAAGGCCAAGATGGCAGAAAAAGGTGGAGTTTTGATTGCATCACTGTAACTATAGTATATCATTTATTGTCATTGTACAAAATAAATACAATGAAATTGGTACCTACCATCTTGCCCATTTTGACTACCCTCTGTAGACACTTCTAGGACTCTTAACTTAATCTGAAATGTAGACAACATCAGAATGCTTTCATGAACAGCTTCTCTTCTATGAGGGCATAGCCTATTACCTTATACTTTTCATTTGTAGTTAAGGAAAAATGGGAGTTGGGAGAGAAAAAAATAGGAGTTGGGGGAGAAATTATGAATGATTTGGAGTATAGTTTTCCTCTCCCTCACATCCAGGCTCTTCAAAAATTAATGGCAGGAAGTTCAGGAGAGATGAGGTAAAACTATTGCAAGATTTAGAAGGAATATTAGGAAATGACCAATTATGTAGAACCTCCATTGGCAAGGACAAAATGCCTTTGGAATTAGAGCAGTGGTTCCCAACTTGAGGCCCAGGCCCCATGGGGGCAATTTGATTTTTAATGGGGGAAATTTGAACCTTGTTTAAACCAAGTTAATGGCCTTTTAGGCTTCCTCTGCATGAGTAGAGTTCACTTTTTGATTAAAGTAAGAATTATATGTGGGGGGGGGGACATCAGGATTTTAGAGATGCTTAGGTGTGGCATGGACAAAAAAAAGTTGGGAACCACTGAATTAGAGGCAAGCTTCTCCCCTTACAGTTTCTTGTGGGGATGCCAAGAATAGCAGAATGCTAGACTTGATTTAGTATTCAGATCCATCTCAGATATAATCATTACTCAGTTGTTTGGGGTACGTTGCTGTTTTTAATTGTTTGCAGATACACAATAGCCAAATTGACAGAACAAAGCCCCTAGTTTTCATAACTTGTCACCTTATGGGTGATATGTCATGAAATATGTAAAATGTGACACTTAATGAACACAAAATCTTTACTCTGTGAAAGGGTCTATATACTGTATTTGTATGGTAAAGGAAAAGCATTGTTGACGGCATTGCTATTTTTAAAAAAATTGTACCGCAGGTGTCTTGGTGTGTTAAATAGAAAGGGAAGTAAAAGTAATAAAGCTGGCAAATACTTGCATGAAAGTTTGAAAGTTTTCATGGATGATAATTATCTTCACCAATAGTAGCAATAGAAACACAATCTTGAGACGCTTTAAAGCCTAATGGGTTGATTTTGACATCAATAAACCTTATGTTTTCTTGGCTTCGGGTGCCTCTTGATTTTAACTTTGATAATCCCTAAAGCATCATATAAGCACACACCAACATTGAAGAGCACTAGCTTGGTGAAGAAATGGCAGAGGTTGCTCTTGGTAATGAAATACACCAAGATAATTATCCTCAACTGAGAGCTTTGGCTGGGAAAGGTGAGATTTGAGAAGTGAGGTCAGAAGAAATGAAGTGCAAAAAAATACAAACTGGCAGTTACATTGTAGCTGTATAGTATATACCAGTTGAGGATAACACTGTGCATTTGACTCTAAATTGACTCTAATGTATAAAAAGTTTACACTGGTATATTTATATTTGCCATTCACATGTCAGAAATTTCTTTCTTACTCTTGAGACATTGACATAATAACCAAACCATTAACAAATTAAACTTACCTCTAAAAAATCAAACAAATTCCTGTTTCTAGCATGCATATGTGTTAAGTAGATTTTCTCGGTATTTATAAGCAAAGTAATTGACATGTAGACTCATCTTCATTTTTAGTACGTACTATTTATAGACTATATTTCTGACAAACATTAAAGGTGATTTATTTTTTATCATAATGGTTTGTCTGATGTGATGCAAAAAAGATGATTCCGCAGGGAGAAAAAAGAGAATCACATTTTGGTAAAAAAGAAATAGTAGCCTGCCATTAGCCTTACAAGAAAGAAAAACAGACTCCATCCAACTGCTTTGATTAAGCAAAGACAAAGTAGCTTGCAGAATTCTGACTTAATCAAAAATCTTCATTGGGTTAATAGGTAAACAAGACAAGGGAACAGAAAGCAGTGACCATATAATGGAATTAGAATTTGAACAATGTCTTCAGAGTTATCTTATGGTTTATCAGATGCAGCAATAGTAGTACTTGCTTCTAAGTCTCTAGCAATTTTTTTTAAAGATGGCTTCCTTATTCCCCTCCCCCTCCCCCCAAAAAAGAAATCTAGCAAAAATTAAGCTACGGGTCATCCAGATGGAATGATCAGCGTGGGAAATAATAAATCCTCAGGCTTATGAGATGATTACATAAGGCCTGCAAACCCTACTGAAATGGCACTCCTGTTCAATTGAATTAAGAGATATTCAGAGCTATGCTGGACAGAAATTAACCTGTTTCAGATTTCAGACCAAAGGTATCATTTCTGCAAGCTTTTTTCCACATTAAGATCCATATGAACAAAAAGTTAAAAGATCAAGAAAAGGGCCTAGCTTTGCAGATCAATGATATTATTCTTTTGAGTAGGGAAACGTTTTTGTTTTTCATTTGTATTTTTTTTAAAGCTTACTGCTTTTTTTACATAGTGCTGTCCATTCCACCACTTCATTCAGCTGCTGTTGTGAGTTAGCTCAGGTGGAAAAAAAATGACTTGGCAGCTATTCCAATTGATCAAGCAGCCACCACGGAAGCTGTCTGAAGACTAAGGCCTCCTTCCTCTGGGCTGAGGACCATACTGCAGGGGCCCCCAACCTTTGCAACTTTAAGTCTGAAGGACTTCAGCTCCCAGACTTCTCCAGCCAGCAAAGCTGGCTGGAGAAGTCTGGGAGCTGAAGTCCTTCAGACTTAAAGTTGCAAAGGTTAGGGACCCCTGCCATACTGGATCACCGGCTCCACCCCAAAAGAAAAAAAAAAGGAGGGGGGAGATGATAGAGCCAAGGCAAAACTCATTTCTTTGTCCTTTTATTAAAAAGAAACATGATTTGCACAATTACCTTCCAATCACACCATCAGTAAAGCTTTTCTTTGGTTGCATTAAGCATTTACAGTTGATTGGAAATACACGCAGATGTGGGGGGGCCATAGCCAAGCTCTGGGGACACTTGAAGTCCTGCCCTTTGTGTCAAAGAATTGTGAGAGGGGGCAAGCTGTGCGGGATCAGAGGATGTGTGGTCCTGTGAATCCAGCCCAGAAGGAAGAGTGCTGCCTATTTGCTTCTGTTGCTCCAGCTTTCCCTTGCCTGAGGCCTTAAGGATTGGTTCCGCTCTCTCTGGTGCCCCTCCATCCCTCCCCACTCTTGGTAATCTGCTTTTGCATGCAGAACACAATGCCATCTCTCTAGACTGCCTCGCCAAAACACAGCCTAAACTCTCTAATTAGCAACGTGTTCTATCATTAAGGAGCCCTGCTGAGAATTTGTATTTAATAATGACCTTAAATTAGTTATGATGGTAAATACTCATCGGAAAATTCAACATCTCTAACTGCCTGCAATCTGGAAAGGCTCCAGCCCTCTTGCAATCTCTAGGAACCCACAAATGACCTCAAAGCACTTGCTCTTTAAACACACATGTACACAGATCCCCCCCCTCCCCAATTTCTAAAGATCAGTGATTGTGTAGACAACTTGGGGGAGGGAGCCTGTTAATTGGGTTAGCTGGCTGCTTTGGCAAATATTTAGAAAGCAACAAGATGGTCGGGGAAGGAAGATGTGAAGGGCAACAAACCCAGATGGAGAGTTAACAGGTGACTGGATAAGATGCTATCAAACCTTGGGGATGCTCTCTACACTGTGTATAGGTGTGCGTGTACATGCATACGTAGATAAACACTCTTTTTCAAACAGAAAACAGTCCCTCACCAAGCCTTCTTCTCAGCATATGTCTAGAGCAGGGGTGGGCAAACTTTGCAACTTTAAGTCTGAAGGACTTCAGCTCCCAGACTTCTCCAGCCAGCTTTAAGTCCTTCAGACTTAAAGTTGCAAAGTTTGCCCATCCCTGGTCTAGGGTTTATTTTCCACACTACTGGATGGGAAATGACACCCACAGTCCTGCACGTATATGTAGTTTGGGATGAGAGCTTCTCCAACAAAGAGGATGATATTTTGAAGACTGTAGCATGCAACCCATCTCTAATTTTATGCTCATTAAATTCTGGATGGTCACTAGTTTTGATTCACTGTCCTGGCATGAAGTTTAACAGGACACAGTCCTGACTTAACAACAACCGCTTTCCCATATCGTCCCAGCCCATAACAATTTTAAGATATCACTAATAATAATAATCTTTATTGTCATTGTAATATTACTAGGAATACCCATTAAAACAAGATTTTTTCCTCTTATGTTGATACCATCCCACCACTGCTGAAAAATGTGTCACCCTTGCCACTCTTTATGTTTGAGATGAAATCAGCTGACCTGCTGTGGGTGAGATCAGAGATGTATGGGGGAGCATTGGAAGGAGCAAATGTCCCTCTGGACAAGAGACAGCCCCTGTTGCAGCTGTTTCCCCCCCCCCCCAATACTTGCCCTCAGCAGTGGTCCCTTCCCTGAATTCCCTTTGTACCAGGCATCTCCCTGTTTTTACACCAATGTCTCTTCTAGCTTTCCAGAAGGCACAAGTGGGGGGGGGGGGTTATTTCTTCTGTGAAAGGCAAAAGGGTATATTAGCACCCTTCCTCTTGCACGGTGTTCTGAAATTAATAGGTCTTCATTATTTCTTTTGGGAAAGAAGCAAGGATGTTTTTTTTCTTCTTCTTCTTCATTGTTCTAATGTTTCAGTTTTGAAATGTATGTTTACCTTCTGGTGAATCAGTTCTGCTTTTCTGTATTCCAGTCTCCAGAAACAAATCGGGCGGATGTGGAGTTGTTTTGCTGTTGTCCGTTTGCCAGCTTCCTTATACCTGTCAGTTTCAATCACTTCCTCCTGGAAGAGGCTAGAGTTACCCAGCAACTAGTCAGTTTCAGTTACCCTATTCTAGGGGGCCCAGCCAGTTGCCTCTTCCTGACAAGGCTCGCGTCCTCCTCTCTAGAGCTGGTCCTGCCTTAGTGTCTTCCCATATTTCTTTCTTGTACATTGTTTAAACTTTAGGAGGTGTGCAAATGGCGTATAGGTGAAGCAGACAAATCAGCTTAAAGAATTCCAGGCAGAGTCTTAAAGCCAGATCCTGCTCATTCTTGCTCTACTGATGAATATATCCGACTGATGGATATGCTCTTCCTCCCCCCCCCCTCCCAGAGAGGGCTACAAAGCCCAGTGAAGGAAGCCAATCACCTTGCCTACAATGAGGGGTATTGACAAACCAGCCCAAAACAGAGGCGATTGAAGCATGGTAGGGATTTGCGAGGCGGGGGGGGGGGAGGGAAGGGAGCAAATGTCTTGCTAGGTTCTGTGCCATCCTGGAGGGAGGAGAAAATATACTCCAGAACATATACTGCGGGCGTTCTTCCTGAGTAGCAAATTTGGCCTCCCAGGCAAATATATTTGCGTGCTCTTCCAGATGTGGATGTTCAGCTTTGGAGCTTTTTACAGATGCTCCATTTCATTCCTCCTCCCCCTCCCCCAATATCATCACTTCCCAGGGATGGGCAAAGACCGTTTCCACTGTGCCCCAGATCACAGTAATCTGTCTGGTCTGGAGAGGGATCCTTGGCTGGGGAATTCTGGGAGTTCAAGTCCACACATCTTCAAGCTGCACCGTGTACTTGTACACTGAACAACCAATTCTAGATCACCACGCTTTAGCTTAGTTCAGGCGATTGCTTGTTGGCTCAGTGTTTCTCCCAACCTCTAAAAAAAAGTAGGATTGATGAGAGCAGAAATGAACAGTGGACAGCCGTGACTTGCATTGCCCGCGCAAAGCGATAGCAATCTGGTCACACAAGGAAAGGTAACACAAAGATTTGAAATAAATGGGGCGGGGGGGGAGAGAGAGAAGGGGGCCTATAAGGCGTCTCCACGGGGTCTCCAGCTGAGACGATTTGTAATGCGAACTGAAAAGCGGCGCGCGAGGCAGTCGGTGGATGGCGAGCTGGAAGTGGGGGAAAGAGAGAGAGAAAGACTCCGGCTCCGCTCCTACCTAAACGTCTAAACGATTCTCCTCTCCTGCACTAACCTTTCATGTTTAATGAATGAATCTGCATTGCAGTCTTTCGCTGGCTCGCTGGCTGGCTCGCTCCCTCCCCGCTCCAGCTGGTGTGAACTCTGCAAAGTATCATATGAAGAGGCTGTGATCTCCTCCTGCCTTCGGATTCGAATTAAAGTCCAGCTTACCTGCTTCTGATCCAGTATCATTGCCTTTCGTGACCCTTCCATCATTATTTAATAGAATTAACGTCTTAAACCGGAGAGTCTTAGAGGCGGCGACGATGATGATGATGATTATACAGACTAAAGAAAGGACACTGCCTCCCTCCTCCCCACCCCGCCCAGTGCAGATGGCCCAGTTCAGACTTAAAAAAAACAAAACAAAAACCCTTTGCTGTTCAAAAAGTGCTTGGAATCTGGCAGGAGCTAAGAATCCATCTACTTTCCGATTCGGGTGCCCGTCCACAAGCAAAGGACACCCTTATTACCAGGGGTGAAGTTCAGCAGGTTCTGACAGGTTCTGGAGAACCGGTAGCGGAAATTTTGAGTAGTTTGGAGAACCAGCAAATACCACCAGAGTGGGATGGGACTGGGGATTTTGCAGTATCCTTCCTCCAGGAATGGGGAGGGAATGGAGATTTTGCAGTATCCTTCCCCTTCCATGCCTACCAAGCCACGCCCACAGAACCGGTAGTCAAACAGTTTTGAATTTCACCACTGCTTATGACTCTAATAGAACGAGCAACTGCTGACCCTCTGGATGGATCGCTCTCCCCCACTCAAACACGCATCCTCTGGTAGGCCATTAGAGGGCAGCACATTCTGCCAACCAAGTCCACAACCCCAAAGATGCTCAAAGCTCTTCTTTTTTTTTTTTTTACACTCAAGAACCGGTGCTGGCTTCCAGCTAGGTATCTTCTTGTCTCAGCACAGGTCTTTATAGGCTTAGGTTAGCAGTTCTTAAGAAATGACCTCTAAGCCTTTTCTTCAACCCCTGGAAGGAGAAGTGGATACAGACACAACTGTTGTGACACACATTTAAGGCAGTGTTTCTTTTTCAACCTCAGCAAGTTGAAGAGGTGTGGACTTCAACTCTTGAATTGGGGAATTCAGGGATTGGCAGTCCACTCATCTTAAACTTGCTGAGGTCTAGCATCGCTGATCTAAGTTACACCTTTTCTGGCTCTTCCCAAGGAGGACTGAATTCAAGAAGCCATCTAGATGAGGGGCCTCCAACCTTGGCAACTTTTAAGACTTGTGGACTTCAACTCCCAGAATTCCTCAGCCAGCTTTGTTGAAGTCCACAAGTCTTAAAGTTGCCAAGGTTGGAGGCCCCTAATCTAGATTGCCTCTGTGAGACATTTTCCAAGGGCCTACTTTTGAAAGGAAAGGCCATGCTCCAAAATAAGCAGCTTCTTTCCTTGGGCAGAATCACAGAGGAGATTTGGGGCAATGGGCATCTCCCCCTTCCAAGCTCTCCTTCCGAGGAGGCGTTCCCTGCTCCTCTGTAGGACCAACAGCTGGGCTTCAGCAGGAAAAAGGCCAGAGCAGAGTGTTCCAGAGCAAAGTGTGTCCAGTTCCATCTTCTTGGTTGACTTCCATCCCAACGGCCCTGGGATTCAACTCTTCCAGGGAAGTTTTTTCTTGATCAAATGTAAGTGGCCTTATATGAAGCCTAACACGGAGAGGACATCAATCTGAGGCACTCCTTTTCCTAAAAATGGGGAAGGTCTTTCCCCATCTTTTCTTTAGAAAGGGAAAGTCATGACCAATCAAAGTAGTCCCCTCTTGGTCACATAATTCTGATCTCAAGTGGGTGATATCAACAACTGTGTATTCCCATTCTATGCACTAGAATAAAAATAGATTTTTCAATCTGATATCGTCCTGCCACGGCTTCAAGTTGTATAAGTGTGTGTGTGTGTGTGTGTGTGTGTTCCTTTGAATCAGGATTGTCTGGACCCTGCAGTTTTATTGGTGGGATTTCAGAACTAGTTTGCCATTGGCTTCTTCCTAGGGCTGAGAATGACGGTCCCAAGATCCCCCAATTGGCTTTAAGTCTTGCCGAGGGTTCTACTTCTATGTGAGTTCTCATGATTTCTGGCCTGGTATTTCTCATGAAGTTAGTTGTAAAATTATTGCGCAGGCTGTGATTGTAACCAAGCCTATTTCTACTACATTGGGAATTGCAAGTCAGCTCCCACTGCTGCTGTTTCCCAGACTCATTGTCAGCACTGCCTTCTCCCTTGTCCAGTGTGCCTAAGATAACTTCTCTCCCAGTTTCTAACCAAACAGAGGAGAACAAAAATCAATGCTTTTATCTCTGGAAATAGTATCGGCATAGAATAAGTAGCCTTGTTTTCCCTCCCTTCCAAGCTCTGAAAATAAGGATTCACATTGATTATTTGCCAATTTCCTTGCAATTCATGGTCTTCCTCTTGCCCAATAGATATTCATTTCCAGTAATCCAATACTCAATTTATTGTTTGTTTGTTTTTTAAATCTTAGAAGCACCGTTACGATCAAAAGTCTCCTTCCCATTGCACTATGCTGAACTCGGAAGTGTCGCTGCTGTTGTGGGAGAAGCAGGCAGAGCAACCAGCTTGGGAAATTCACAGCAGAGCCCCCCCCCCCCCCCCCAATTGTGATACTGCAGAAGGAATCCCAGCCTCAGTGTATTTGGGCTGCCCTGCTTCTGTTAGTGGATGTTTTCCTCTCGGTTAGTGATGAAGAGAAAGTAGAGAAGGTCAATCAATGCCCACAAACCCCACAGATCTGAACAGCGCGATTTAACAAGCCGTAGGAGGAGAGATAGGCTGGGCAAGGCAGACCACCCATTTTACAAGGGCATTGTTTTATACTGACACAAAGCAAGGTGGGCAGCGCTTTAGATTGGTAGTTGCCTAGTAGTTGCTGCTCAAGGGTGTTGCTGCAGGAACAAGATTTGTGTGCGCGTGTATGTGTGCGTGTCCAGGGTTCTCTTAGTTTGGTAGCAGCAAAAGGATGTAGAATAAGGGTCCGCCTCTGGATAAGCCAACTGAGGGCAGAAGTCTTCTCACTCAGGCTACAAGTATCTGCAGAGTACGGTAAAAAAATAAAAATAAAGTCAAGATGGCAGCCATGAAGATGTAAATCAAAACTTTGCCTGGTTTTTTGTTGTTTTTTTTGTATATGCACCACTTGGCTGCCATCTTGACTTTTTCAAACCGTTCTTGCAGACTAAGTGGCGCATTAAGCCACCGCTTAATGGAAAGGTCCAGAACAATGGGCAATACCTGAATGAAAGAGCCTTCCGTTTTCCCTTGTCTACCTCCCTTTCCAGACAGAAGGCGACCTCTGCTATTCTGTTTGCTTCAAGTCCTCCGCTGCTGCTTGCCTACTCGGGGCTAAATCGCCTGGCCTTTAGTTTCAGGATACCGACGTCGCCTCAACGTAACACGCTCCCGGTGTCTGTTAGACTCCCTTGCACTCCCTTCCCCTTTGGTGCTCCTTAACTCCATAGAGAGGGGGTCCCTGACGTTCTTACACTCTGTCAGTCCATGTCACCAACTTCTTCCTAATTCCTCACTCTCCAAAATAAAGAGGGGAAAGGGGAGTGGCCAGGAGGGAGCAAGTGACCGAAGTTCTGAGCTACATGGTAGATGGGTCGTTTCAACGTCTTCACGCTTCCTTGCATATACCTGTCTTGGGGTTGCCTGGATGCATAAGACGCCCAGAGAGTGTGTGATGAATGTGTGTACAATAACGGCGATCCTGTAATTACTGTGTTGTGTAAAGGGAGTGGGGGCAGACTCTAACGCTGTGGAGAGAGGGAAACGCCTGGGCTGTTAGAATGGGGCGGATTTCCGGGGGGGTGGGGGGTGGGCAGGATCCATATGTGGAGGAAAAGATTATGGGATTCTATAGGTCTTCTCCAGCTACGTTTCCCCACAGGCGCGGTGGGCTGAATCCAGGGCAGCCCTGCCCAGCATAGCGCTCGATAAAGAGCTGCATGAATGAGCACGAATAGAGAAAGTTGTGCTCAGCTAACCGAGGAGAGCCATGCCAGGATACCGACGTCCCCGTTTCTTTTCACTGCGATGGCTGGAGAGGAAGGGGGCCCAAACAGGCGAGACCCGGCCGTCTCCTTCGCGAGAGCCAGTTGTCCCTGACCAAGGCGAGGCATCTTGTAAAGGCTCCAAAACCCGATCCTGACTAGCAAGAGCTACCCTCCCATCCGCACTCTGTCAATAGGCAAGGGGAGAGGGGGGGGCGGAAAGAGGCACACAAAGAGTCGCCAGCATCGCTGGAGGAAAATATAACATTAGAGGGGGGAGGGTTTGGGGGGGGGGCTTCCAGACGATTTCTTCATGGGCCGGACAAAGCACCTACTGCATATTTACCTGGACAGCACGAGGGCAAGCAAAGCACACAACTACAAGCAAGTGGCCCTCTACTTTCACAAGAAACTAAATTTTCGGAGCAAGCTCTTACGAACGATTTTAGGTGCTCACTTAATAAAGGGAGACTCGGCCGTCTCGGGAAAGGATCTTTCTGCCCCCTCCAATGAGACGGCCTTTCTCTGGACATGGGTGCAAAGCTTCAGGTCAGAAGGAAGGAAGGAAAACAGTCAGTTCAGACTCTGGAAACCGTCCCCTCGTATTAGCGTCGTTTCCCTCTTTAGAGCTCTTTGGGAATGTTCTTGTTTTCGCCCTGAACCCCCATCGCTAATCTAGGACAAAACATCATGTGCAACAGATGACCTCGGTCACACAGTCATTAAACGGGTCGTTTGGACCGGGAATCGAATCTCAAGGGAGGTTTCCCAAGGAGCTCTTCCCTTGCATTCACCCACTGGAAATAACCCTCGCAGGCCAACCGCCGTTCAAAATTCGTAACGCGTTGCCACTTCCCACTCAAGCTCAAGAAACCAACTTCGGTCCCAAAGCGAGCATTTCAGGCGGGTGGCGAGAAGGAGCTGAGGCCGCCGGATTTCAAGACCGACGCGACTAACTCCCGGGTTAAAAAGGCAACGCTCCCAATCGATCAAGGTCTATTTTTGCCCAGGGAATTGAAACAGCTGGAAAAGCCACCCAATAGTTCTGTGCCTGCTTAATCTAGATCATGTCTTGGACTTCAACTCCCAGAATTCCCCAGCCAGCGAATGCTGGCTGGGGAATTCTGGGAGTTGAAGTCCAAGACATCTTCAAGTTGACAAGGTTGAGAAACACTGATTTAGATGCAATCTTGGTGCTGGGAAATATGTACAGGGCTCCTCTCTAAGCTCAGAGCCAGCTTCCACCCAACGAAAGGGGGGCGAGAAAGAGGACTACCGGATGTAACCACTGTCTTCAGTAGAGCGTTGTTGTTGTTTTTTAAAGAGCCTTGGATGCAGAAGATCCCCTTCCTTCCCTCGAATTCTCGCCTCTCTTTTTCCCTTCCCAAACTTGGACCTGGTCAGGGTTCCCAGCTAGGGGCAGCTTTTTAGGACTACAACATCCACGCTGCCTAGAGTTGTTGGGAGTTGTGCTCCCAAGCCCTTGAGAGGGGCATCCAACCGCAGGAGGCTGCTCTGTGGTCCTTCTCCTGCCCCCATAGTTCCCCGGTGCCTCTTCGCAGCCCCGCCTGACGCGGAGCCGCTCTGCCCTGCCATCTGGCCCCCTCGGAGGTCCTGCAGCTTCCCTCCTGCCTATTGATCAAACGCACTTTAGCTTCCGAGTCATTTCATCTTAATCAACAGTCCAGCTTGCCTTGGATAATAAACTAATACAGGAGAAGGGGCTTGTCGATAACGATCGGCCAAAGCAAGGGGAGGGGGGAAGAGGCCGTAAGCTCCCCCCTCTCTCCGCGCCTAGTTTGGCCATCTTCGATAGGCCCTATCTTCCCAGGGCAGATGGCTTTGGTAGGGAGCCGAGAAGAGGTAGGAAGAGAGCGGGAGAGAAGGCTTAAAGGCAGATTTTCATAGATTTACACCTCAATCAGCCATTTAGGTTTCTAATGCAAATGCTACCCACAAGTGCGTTCATCTGCCTGCTGCGGTGATTTGTGTGTGCGTGCGCGTGTTTGTGTGTAATGCAAGGAGGAGGAGGAGAAGAGCGATGGTTACAAGGCTGAGGAGCTCCCGTGCTGGAGAGGATCCGGCCTTTAAAAGCCTCCAGTTTTCTTACAAAGCAGCCTCGGGCGGGATTACTCGAAAGTAAGAGCTTCCAAATTTGCGGGCCCGCCCAGCCCAAGAAAGGCAGAAGGACAAAGGGCATTTCCTCGAGGGCGATTTATAGCGTCGCCGGCTAGCCCAGCGCTGTGAAAAAGTGGCTTTTGTAAGCCTCACGAGGACGGCCCGTGACGAAAAATCGCTAGTGGGGAAAAAAAGACACACCAACGACAACAAAACTCCGAAGGGAATTTTAACCGGGATAAACCACTTCGATCCCAACACGGTCTCCTATCACGCTGGATCAGGTCTGGGGGGCTACCCTTATTTTAAGAGTAGGACCCTTGGAAATAATTGAGTCTTGCTTCCATGTAAAAAGATTGGGGGGGGGAGGGGAAGAATTCTGCAAAGGGTGGGGAATTCACGCGACCTCAGGATTCCAAAGCACAAACATTAGAGAACCACCAGCGCCTCCCCACCCACCCCCAATAACTCAGAAAGGAACAGCCAGGAACCCCACTCTCACCATTCTACATTATTTTTAAGGGTTCCAGGTGACTTAGAACCGTGAAAGCTTCTAATCTCATGGTGCTCGTTTGGGTTTTAAAGTCCTTGGCTATCACTGAAGACGCGGAGCCTCCAACTGGGGGTATTTGAGTGGTTTTTGTTTAAAAGTCTAGCCGCCCTCCTCAACACCTCTTACCCACTTCCATTTTTCAACCTAGAGCAGTGTTTCTCAACCTTGGCGACTTTAAGTCCTGTGGACTTCAACTCCCATAGCTGGCTGGGGGATTCTGGGAGTTGAAGTCCACAGGACTTAAAAGTCGCCAAGGTTGAGAAACACTGCTCTAGAGGCAAATAACATTCTTAAAGTTAGGCGTCGATTTCACTTCGGGCAACTTGGACGGGGATATGAAGTCAGCGCTGGCTCCCAGGCCAGAAACATCGCCAGCCCTGCCGTTTTATACCCGCAAGGAAGCCTCGCTTGAATTAACCGAGAGTTTTCCCTGAATGCCCCACGCGCGGCTCAGGTTGGACAGCGAGACTCTTCTCCGGAAGCCACGGAAGGAAAGGTGTGTGATTGATTGGGAGGCTTTTCCTGCCATTCCTGGAAGATCAAAGAAGGACTCCTGTGACTCAAAACTATCCCCAATGGCTTAAGTTGCAAAAAAATGCACAGGCAGAATTTAAAAAGAAAAAAAAACAGAAAACAAAACAACAACAGCACCTCGCCTTCTATTCTGCAATCTACTACCAAGAAATCAGGGGGAACTTAATAAAAGGAACAAGGAGCGTTCTTTGATAAACCTGACGGGGGGGAGGCGAGAAATCGGGCCACGCACAATCTCTAGTCCCGCTAAGGAAATCCTCCCGTTTCACCTGCTCTTTGTTGGCTACATGGGAGGTCAAGGGAGCGCCAAGGAGCTGCTTCTACGTGGGGAGGACTCCCCCTCCCCTCCAACAAATGCCTAAGATTTGTATGAAACCAGGCAAGTAGGTTTCACACCGATGGGAAAAAGGTCTACCCCATCCCTGGCGCTACTGGTTTTGCCCTTTTGGCTCCTTTCGACTCGGAGCAAGAACAGGAGAATCTGGCGCGATGGGTCAGCTATTCCTTTATTTCTCCATTTCCAGGCAGGTGAGAGGCTAAGAGCCGACTTAGTGACCTCCGAAGGGAATGTTGGTAAGGCCACACTTGGGAGCAGCAGCTTGCGAACTGGGTTGTTTCGACTCCATTGAAAGCCCTCCCTCTATACACTCGAGTGGGCTTTTGGGGGGCTCTCTTTGGTGTTACTTAGGAGTAAATCCGCTTCCTTAACTGGGAAAAATCCGTTTTCCTCCGGATTCCGCGCGGTGCTTTTTCTCCGTTAAAGTGGGGGGGGGGGGGAGGGAAAAGGGCTGGTCTTCTTTCCGATCGCCTCCCGCCGACGCCAAAAGCCGATGGCGTGGACCAGGGGCCGAGCGAGCCCTCCAGAGGACAAGAGCGGCTCCCTCCTTCTTCTGTAGAGAGTTTTAGCACCGGGAAGTTGCAATCCCTGGCTGTGCGGTTCGAAACCGGTTGCAAGCCACGCAGTTCCCGGAAGCTCCGAGAGAAGGAAAGGGCTTAGAGATGATTAAACAAAGCGGGTTCTCGCAGGAACCCGGCCTAAACCTATTTATTTTGCAACGAAGCAGCGTTCGAGGAGGGTCTCTTGGTGGTAGTTTGTTCTCCGCGCTTGCTCGGAATACAAACTATCACCCACCTCTCCCACCCGAGCTGCCAATATTTCCCAGCGTTTCTAACTGGGGAAAGGGGGGGGACACGACGCGTATTTCTAAGGAGGGAAAGGCCGCCTTTTATTTGTACCAGTGAGGGGTGTGTGATCTTTTTAAGGCATTTAAAGGCTCGAGAGAGCAAGTCCTTCCCTGCCTCGATAGTCTCCTTGCTGCCGCGGTTCCGCCATTCCAGTGAAGTCACCTCAACTCTCCCGCAGGTTCCTCTCTTACTTTTCAAACCTCCAGCGCTTTTCACTACGTCCTAAATCCGGAAGCCCCAACTCTCCACAAGCCCAGCAGGCAGGCAAAGTTGGCGGATTTCTCTCTTTCTCTCTCCTTCCTCCCGTTTTCTCGGTGAGGAGCCGCGGTGCCGTAAAAAACAACGACGACGACGGGAGTCGGGAGGGGGGGGGGGGAGGCAATGGGAACGATTCAGATCAAGTCAAAGGCTTCCAAACTCCACCACCACCTGGTGCTTTTAAGGAAGAGGGGGACCTCGCGCGCCTCGATGGTTTCTCCTGAAATCCGTGGGGTTTCCGCCCAAACAGACCACAGCCACCCACGATTTTGCTAGACGTAAATCCAGTGGGATTGACTCTCAAGGAAACTAGGGTTTTGTCCGAGCTAGCAGCAACGTTCCCTTTTCCCCCTTAAAAATGTTACATCTGCGCTACTCCAATTTTTCCGGTTAAGAACCCCGGGCCTCCCAAATCAAAGATCTCTTCCTAACACACACACACACACACACACACACACACACACACACACACACACACACACACACACACACACACACACACACACACACACCAAGCATCAGACGACAAAAGGGAAATATTTCGGAAATCCCAAACGCGTTTTTCGAAATGGTCAAGAAACATTCCAGGCACGTTAGTTCCTTAATCCCAATCAACGTTTCAAAATTGTATTTTCAAGTTAAAACACGTTTAGAATTCACCTCTTCTTAATTCACGCTTGACTAAGCAGCCCCGGGCCAAGCCGAAACTTTTGAATGCGCCGAAGGTGACGCAGGACCCCTCTTCGTCCGGGCAAAGAAAGGGCCTTTTCAGCGCATTAAGCAGCTCCTGAGGACTGGGGGGGGGGGGGGGGGAGGAGCCGCAAACTGATTAAGGAAGGGGTTCGTTAGTTTGCTTTGGGAGGCTCGTGTTTGCTTTTAAAGCTGCAGGCCGAGAAAAACAAAACAAAAAAAGCCCACCCATCTTAAACGTTTATTTGGAATTCCCCTAAGCAAAGCACAACACCACCGAAAAAGGATAATTTGGACCGAAGGTGGGGAGGACGAGGGAGGGAGGGAGGGAGGGAGGGAGGGAGGGAGGGAAGGAAGGAAGGAAGGAAGGAAGGAAGGAAGGAAGGAAGGAAGGAAGGAAGGAAGGAAGGAAGGAAGGAAGGAAGGAAGGAGAAAGCAGGACAGAAGAGGAGTCTTGTGGGAAAGCAGTCCTCTACACGATCTGGGGGAGCGAAGGAGAAGCTACATCTGAGGATACAGCCCGGTCCACTTTAAGGGCTCGAAAGGGCAGGATGTGGTCTAAAGAGGGGCCCAGACCCTCAATGCTTTACCATGCCTTCGAAGTGGGAGGGCGCCGTGGCAGTGATAGGGCTCTTCCTGCCCCCAATATGCTCAGCAGCCCCAATTTGGGGGCCTCTTCCTAAACAAGAATATTAATTTAGAGTCCCATGTTGCAGAGGTTGACTTTGCAGCCATAACCTCCCGTCCCCCTCCCCAATGCAGGTGAGGTAAGCTCCAGTATCACTTGAGGGACGCCCCAACCTTCTTTGGAGGAATAGCCAGGTAAGCTCAATCACAAGGAGAATGCATCCGGATGCATCTTTGTCCAAGGACTGTAGCTTGCAAAAGACTTTGCCATTAGGTAAGGTAGCCAGAACACGGCTTCCTTGTCCCTCTTGCTAATCTAAGCCAGGCCCTTCTATCTGCTCCTAGCCATTTGAAGGGGTAAACTTGTCCCTGGAGGAAAACTGGAGCCTTCTTTGGCCAGGAGCACTTGGCAGAAGTTGGGAGTTTGAGGTCCGCCATTCGTCCTAGCAGCTCAGAAGAAGGTTTTGAAACCTCCCAGATCCAATTCCCTCCCCCCCCTCATTTGGCCATACTTTCCCCCCAACTCCTCTGGCCCCAAAATGTTTTAAAAGCATACCCACATGTGTCAAAGGCTCACAAGTCATTATATTGGGGGATTTTTTTCTAGCCGGATCCTCAATGCACTCTTATCCCCGGATCCTCAATGCACTCTTATCCGGAAGTCAGTGAATGGAGTTCAGTTCCAGCGAACTGACTTTGAGTGGATAGAAACTTTTTGCAACCAACCAGCCCCCCAGGACCCCCCCCCCTCAAGACTTTGCGACCCCCGTAGGAATCCTACCGAGCTGAAAGGGCAAGCCCAGCCTAGAGCAAACCTTTGGACAATTGGGGCAGCCACCCTTTCTGCTTCTCCTGGGAGTCCGCCTCCTCTCGGCCAATGGAGTTGATTTCTCTTACTTTTTAGTAGACCCATGTAGGGTTATGCGGCAAGGGGCCTTGTGGGCTGATCCCCAAAGGATGCTATTCAAGTGGCTTCTGGAGCCCGGAAGCCCTATCGCTGGTTAGGAACCTCTTTCCTGAAACAAGCCGGCAGGAATATACCCTTTTAGCATGAAGCCCAGTTGCTCTGCGGGAGGAGGAGAAAGAAGAGCAGGAGACATTTACCAGCAATACAGAAAACACACCCACATCACTAAATAGATAAGAAAAAAATGGAATACTGTATTTGATTTTTTTTTAAGAAAGTTTGTACATAGAGATAGACACGCAGTAAAGGAAACAAGTGGCATAAGCATCCTACGTGAATTTAAGAAGAGACCCCAACAGCTGCTATTTAAATACTCAAAATGCTTTTGCATAAGAAAACTACAGTGGAACCCGAAGCCTCGTTTCTTCTATCACTGAGGTCCCTTTTGAAAACCCAGCCTGTCACCTCCTGACAGCCACGTTTGTGCAAGAAACCCAAGTCAGGGAAAATGTTGTTTCTTTTCTGTCTTTTTTTTTTTAAAGAAGGAAAGAGAAGGGAGGGGGAAGGGCGAGGGCAAGACAGGGGACACAAGAAGAGAAGAGCAAGTATCATATACAAGTATTTTCTACACATATATTACAAACTGGGAAAAATGACCTCATCATTAAGATATACATAATTCATATAAAATTTTGAAATAAAAATAAAAATCTGTTACAGTCATAACTATTCTTTTTCCACATTTATAACCAGTACCCACACAGGCAGTGACAGAAGTGTAGAAAAAAAGGTGCTTAGGAAGAAAATGATTGTCTGTTGAACAAAAGAATAACAATTTAAAAAAATAAAATAATAATTAAAAAAAACCACGACGGAAGAGGAGGAGGAGAGAGGAAGAGAAGAAGGAGGAACCAATTGCATCTACTTTAAACCATCACTTGGATTTTGAAAAAAAAAAAAAGATCAGCAGAGATAAAGGCTGATTAAAACCCAACAAAAAGTGATAAACATTGGTTATTTCCCTCTTCAAAAAGTTCCTTTAATTTTTTCTAAAAGCTTTTCTCTCTCTTTTTGTACAAATTTGATCCGCGTTTTCCTTTCCCGCACCCTAGTCTTTATTATTATTGTGTTCATTTAGTATAGAGAATATTATATTTTCCCCAGATGCAAACTGAATCATTATCATGCAAAATGGGTGAAATGCAGTCCATGGGAAAGCGCAAACATTAAAATAAAATTTATCAAAATTAAAAAGAAAAGCGCTCAAATGTGCTTTTGTCCTACAAAGAATACAAATGTCACCTTTCTTTCTTTCTTTCTTTCTTTCTTTCTTTCTTTCTTTCTTTCTTTCTTTCTTTCTTTCTTTCTTCTTTTCCCTTTTCCAGTAATAATATTCATAATAGCACAGTATTATCATAATTATTATTTCCCAGCTGCAGCATCAGAAATTCACAACGTTAATTTTGTTTTGTTCCTTTAACGAGTGGATTGTTTGTTTTATTTCTCCTGTTTGTTAAGTAAGGTTTGGTTTTATTTATTTTCAAATTCGTTTTTAAGTGTCTGCTTCTCTCTTTTTTTCCGGTTCTCTTTCTAGGGTTGGTCTGAGGTGCCTTTTTCTTTTCTCTCGGGGAGCCGGGGGCAGTTCGTCGAGGGAGTTGGGTGCGCGCTTGCTCGGGATGGGACGGGGTGGGGAGCTTACTTTGCTTTTTGCTAGTTTTTATTTTAATTATTATTATTATTATTGTTTTCTTAGCTTTTGTTCCTTTCCATTATCATACATCACATTCTGAGTCGCTGGAGGTTACCGAGAGGATGGATGTCCCCGTCTCGGCTCTTTCTGTCAAACTGGAGACGCTGGTAGTGGGGCTGGCCGCCGTGGACGGAGACTCCGCCGAACTGTGAGTCGGGCAGCCCGGTTCTGACAACGACCGCATGCCGCTCTGTCCGATCGCCTGGTGCTGGAGCCTACAGGAGGCGAGGAGACAAACCAATAGGGCAAAACCTTCGCTCAGAAGCACAGCCACAGAGAAAGAGGGAGGAGGAGGAGGCGCCCTTCAGGCTGGCTCCCCGGCCGCGCAAAGGCGCAGCGCATCTCGGAACCGGTGGGATCCCAAGGCAGAGAAGCTGGGATCCGAGGCCGGCCCAAGCCTTCTCTCCCCCGCCGTTTCTCTCTCCCCCACCCCCAACCAAACAGGCAGCTTAGCCCGAACCCTGGCGTCTGCTCTGCCTCTCTCCTCCGCCCCCCCCCTTCCTTTTCCGGTCAGACTTCCTCCCTCTCCGCTGCGACCTTAGCTCGCAAAAACCCGTCTGCCGGCCTTGCAACTCCGGTTTCCAGCCGGGGTCATCTCTCTCCCGTTCTCCCCCCCCCCCAGGTCTGCCCTCTCCCTCTCCAAAAGGGTTCAGCTCGGAAGAGAGAGAGAAACGCAAGCAAAGATCCCCCGCCGTTGGCTTCGACCTCGCCTCCGTGTGCCTAAAGTGGGGGAACACGAACGAACACACACACACTCACTCACACACACACACGCATACACTCACACACGCGGGGGCAGGGAATTTGCATTGGCATCTCATTGACACACGCATACCCAGGTGCGTCCCTCTGCCAGTCACTCCGGCAAGCCGGCTTAATTTGGAGATCCGCGCCTCCTTTCCCCGGAGAAGGGGAGACCCTGGGGCCTGCTGCTTTGGGAACCTCGAGTTCCCTGCTCCTCGCACGCCACCTTTCCACCGGCGGGGCGAACCCCCGTTTTGAACCACGAACCGGGTCCCAAAACGACGGATGGTCGGCCGCGAGGGAGAAGGCTCCCTCTCCCCCTCCTCCCCTCCCCACCCCCAGGGGCTTCCCTGGAACGCCACCCAGAAGGAAAAACTGTAATGGGCGCAATGTCAACAAACAGCAACACAAAGTGACGGGCCTTGGCTGGGAGGGGGAGGGGAGGGAACATCTGCGAGGCGCTGGGCGCGTTCAGCCTCTGCCCAGCCTGGAGAGAGGAAACTCCCGCCGCTCCTCCCGGTTGCTTTTTTTCTGAGAGGGTCGAGGGGGTGGGGGGGACGCTTGAATGGTTCCCAACCGTCTTCGGAAGCCCTGCATCGCCAGACAAAGGAAGCCCGGCTGCCGCTGCTTGACCGAACCCGGCGCGGGAAGAGGGGATTCCGACTCATCAAAACTATCCCCCAACGGCTTCTCGAGGCGACCCCTTCCTCTCCCACTCGGGGCAAACGGCCTGAAGAGCCAGGGAAGATTTGGGATGGGGCGGTGGGTGGGTGGGATAGGGAATAGGCATCGCCCCCCCCCTCCCGAGAGAGGCCGCGAGGTTGTCTCTAATTTAGTAAAAGTGGGAGACGACCCACCAAACCAAAGAATGAAAATAAAAACGGCCGTGTTGAACCTTCAAATCCTTTTTAAGAAGGATCTGGGGATATTTTTAATTCTTCTTTTCTCACCCGGCAGTGAACTGTTTTTTAAAAATAGACCGCCTTGTCGTTTCCAGTATATTCGCTTCTGCGTTTATTACTGCTGCTGCTGTTTCTGTTGTTATTTATTCGATTACTCTCTTTTTTTTCTCTTCTCCTGTTATCTGTCTTTTACATTAATCTCGACCGTCAACCCAAATATTCACAACTCCCATATGGAGTGGGGTTAGACGCCTTCTCTGCCCCAGATGCAACTGAAAAATTGTTGTACCGCAGTATTTCACTTTCTTTATTTCCCTGCCTCGGAATTTGGAACGAAGTTTAACAATATAAACAAAGCACGGAATTAGAAAAAAAAAATCAACTAGAGGGTTTTTTTTTTGTTAAAGGAAGGATTTCCACTCCTACATTATTTCATGCAGCTTACACCTTTTAAATTATTTTATTAAAATAATTTAAGCCTCCTTAATCAATAACCAAGCAAAAAAAAAATCCCTCCAATCCACGTATCATACAATAGCCTAAAAAGTTCTAACATCCAATTGTCTACAAAACCGCCCTATATATTTATTTCTACACTCATAAAAAGCTGCAGTCAAGCTACCTGGACCCAAAACAACCTGCCTATGTGTGGGGAAGAAAAACAACTTTGACAACTATTTTAGCTGCTTTCCTTTTTATTTATTTTTATTGGCGCACCCCTATCTTTTCCTCCCTGCTCCCTCTCGTTTGTGTTTTTGACGGCATTAATGAGAACAAAAGGAGAGCGACGGGCCTTTTTTCTTTTCCTTTCAGAAGCTCTCCCTCCGGGAAGGGGACGTCTTTCTCTGTCTACTCGGAAGTAAGAGGCAGGGGGATCCGGAGACCTTGCTCCCCGAGCCCCACCGCAGGCCGGAAAACTGGGCTGGCGGGGAGAGAACGGGAAAAGTCCTAGACCCAGATCAATAAAGGGCAGGCGCTTTCCTGCTGCAGGCAGCTCGGAGGTAGCTGTTGTTTAGCTGTTTCTCGCCATGGCCGTTTGCCAACCGCGCCACAAAAGAGAGAAATGAGCCCCCAACACCGGCAAGGAAAATCCGAATGAAATGCAAAGAGCGGCCCTTTCCTTTGTACCGGGCCAACTGAGCCGGGGAGAAGGAGGCTTCCCCTCCAGCCCTCGGCTTTGATATGACTCTGCCGTCCCTAGTTAAAACTGGTGGCCAGAATTAGGCAGCCGCAGGTAAGACAAGAAGGCTCTCTCTCTCTCTCTCTCACACACACACACACACACACACACAAATCCAGAGAAGACGCAGGCCTATTTTTTTCGGGGAGAAAGGGCATCGGGATTGAAAGCGCGGGGGGAGGGGGGGAGCAGGCTCAAGGAAGAGCCCCGGACTTTGGAATGGGCTCCCAGGCGAAACCCCTCCGGGCCTAAACAGCCGCCAGTCCCGGCCGACGAGAAAGAGAAAAAAGAAGACCAAGGCGCCCAAAGAGCCTGGTTACACGGCGCCCGTTTCGGACTTGAAAAAAGCAACCGGCCTTCTCCCCGAGAGGTCGCGGGGGACGCTGGTCTCTCTTTTACGACCTCTCGGGAAGAGGCCAGTTTTCTCAAGGGCCGCCGTCTCCTCCGGCTTTCCCAGGGAAACTTCTCCGGCCCGAAACAGCCCGGGGAGGGAGGGGTGCAAGGGGTGTGCGCGAGCGTGTCGGGGTACGCGTTCTGCCTCCCCTCCCATCACCCATCACCCCCCCCCCCCACGAGAGCTGGGGCCGCCCCACTGACCTGTTCTTGGCGGCCGCCGCCCGGTCTCTCTGCCGCCGGTTCTTGAACCAGTTGCCGACCTGCGTGGGCGTCAGGCCGGTGGCCTGGGCCAGTTCCCTTTTCTTGCTGGGGTTGGGGTAGGGGTCCTGGAGGTACCATTCCCGCAGGAGGCTGCGAGTCCGTTCCTTGAAGCAGTGGGTCTTCTGCTCGCCGTCCCAGATGGTTCGCGGCAGGGGAAACTTCTTGCGGACGCGGTACTTGTCGACCGGCCCCAAGGGGCGTCCGCGCAGCTTCTCGGCTTCCTGGTAGTGCGCCTCCAGCCACATGGCCTGCAGCTTGCCGTGCGACTCCTTGGTGAACTTGTGGTTCTCCAGGATGTGGTAAAGGTCTCGGAAGTTGCCCGTGTGGAAGGCCACCACCGCTCGGGCCCGCAGGATGGACTCGTGCTTGTTGATGGCTTCACATGCTCCGGGCGCTACCGGCAAGGACCACAAGAACCGGCCCAGCCTCTCGATGTCCCCCGTCTCCTCCAGCGTCTCGCAGACACTGGCCACTTGCTCCGGGGAGAAGTTGAGCGTAGGCAGCTGGAACATGGACGGCTCTTCCGGGGCTCCCCGCGAGGCGCCTCCTCCTCCTCCCCCGCCACCGCCACCGCCACCGGCCGCTCCGGCGCTGCACCCGGTGGCGGCGCCGCCGCTGCCGCCGCCGCCGCCTCCAGCTCCGGAGCTGCTGCTGCTGCCACCAGTGGCCAGAAGAAGCGAGCGGTGGTGGTGGTGCGGGTCGCTGGGGAAGTTTGGCAGAAAGAAATGGGTGGGATAGAGCTCTAAAGGGGATCGGAACACCATGGGACCCAGCCTGGCGGACGGGGGAGGGGCTCGAAAGACAGAGAGCGGGCGAGGCAGAGGGGGAAGGAAGGAAGGAAGGAGAGGAGGACGAGAGGAAGGAATCGGGATCAAGGCGAAAAGAAAGGAAGGCAAGAGGCAGAAGGAGGAAATGAAAAAGAGGAGAAAGAGGGGAGGGAAAGGGGGCTCACGCACCCCACGCGCATCCACACCCGCATAGAGACCCTCATCCGAACCCCAGGCATGCACACACACACACGTAGACTCACACTCCCCCCCCCCGCGCGCACACCCTCACTCCCACCCACCACCTTTCACACGCACGCAGGACACTCGCACTCACACACCCTCACCCACGTACAGGCGGGCATCTGCGCGCCGGCTTGTTCGCTCAGACACCCACAGGCACACGCACTACACACGCACACACCTCCAGAGCCAGAGCGGCTGCCGCCGCCGCCGCCGCGGCGAAAACAGATTCAGTGATTCGGCCGCGATCGCCCTAATGACAACAGCCTCATAATATCTCTCCTAAATCCACCGTGAGTGCAGCGCCGAAGCATTTTGTTTCGCTTTTCTATTGGCCTGGCGGGTGTCGTTTGGCGTCGCCATAGCAGCGCCCTGCCAATCACTGTCAGCCTTGCCAATCATCGGGGACTACGTAAGAGAAAGGGCTCTTACCGCTGCGCCCAAAGGCGGGGAGGAGGGGAGTCGGAAAGCAGAGGGAGGGGCGGAGGAGGAGGAGGAGGAGGAAGGCGAAGGGAGGAAAGCTTGGGCGCATTGGTGTGTTAATCTTGGCAAGTCCTAATCTGAGCATTTCCACTTCTCTCGAGGCGTCTCCCCCTTTCCACCGGCAGGTCTCTCCCCCCCCCCTCCACCCAACCGCCTCCCCCACTTCCCTAAATAAATAAGGCAATAAAATGTACAAGGGCCGGCGCTGCTACTTCTCTGAAATGAGATCCAGGATTAGACTCCGAAGCTGACCGCGGCTTTTAAGGGAGCCCCTTCCCCTCGTTGGGAAGCGAGGAAAAAGGAAGGAAAGGGGGTGGGGGGTGGGGAAGGAGAAGGAGACGACCGGGGCCAAGTGGGGATAAAAGGACTCCGAAGGGAAACGATTTACACATGATTTGCACGTAGTTGCCCTTCATTCTGCCTATCTGAGCACTAATAGCGCCGGGGAAGAAAAGCTAGATGAGATCATTAGGCCCATCCTCAGGCCGCTGACCCCGCCGGGAGCAGACCCAGGCTGGGGTGGGGGGTGGGGGGTGGGTATGGGGTGGGGGCGGTTGCGAGGCTCGAGAGCGAAGAGCGGGAGCTTCCTATCTTTTCTTTCCCTCCTTTGCTCCCCCACCCCTGCGCTGGGATTTGCAGAAGTAACTTCCAAAGGGAAACTTTATTCCCAAGTCTGGGCTTTGGGGCTCTGGAAGCAGAAAGCGCTTCTCCCCGGCCAGCCTGGCTTGGAAATGCCGGAGCAAAATTCCTGGAGGTCGGACCTTTGCGGGGTTCGTAGGCGAAGCCCCCTCCCCCCCCCCTTTACCAGGCAGAACTTGGCTGAACGGCCAACCTGCCCAAATTGGCCTCCAGAAGCGCCGGGCCTCTCTATACGGTTGGAGTCCCTTTCCATTTGGGAACAGCCCAGCAATTGTATCTCTGAAGAGCAAGAAATGCTCCCCAGTTAAAAAGCTTAAGGCGGAGAGGGGCTGGTTGCTGGATGGCGCCTTCGAAGGCTAGCTTTCATTTCCCAGCAGCTTATTTTTGCATCCCTTTCTAGCTCTGCTCTCGCACACTCCTCCCTTTCTTGGCTCTTTTGTAAACTCCCTGGATGTTGTCTAGGCGTTTTACACCCGTCCGAGCAACCGCGCATCCCAACTATTACTTTGGATTTCGAGTTTCTTTTAGTTCTCAGTATTGTTTTTAAAAACACAGAAAAGCAGTAAAATGCTTCGTAAAATATTTGTTTTAAAAAATCTTCATATTTATCCGTGCATGTTGTATTTGCATGTATGACCGCGCACAATGTATACAATACATATATATACATATAAGATGAAACCAAATTGCTGAACTCTTGACATTCCCAACAGCTAAGCCGGCCTTCTGTGGTTGCCGTCCGCCTCCATTTATCCTTAGGTGCGTTGCTTTTAAGGCGATTTTAATCGGCATCTTGAGCTGGTAACTCCTTTGTTTCGTTTCGGCGGCGATGGAAGTGTGATTTACAGAGATTTGTACGGGTCATGGATGTCTTTCCATCCTTACTGTGTATATTTAGACAGGACTTTGGTTGGTGTTAAAAAGTGTATATTTTGAATGGGTTCACACACAGTAGCAAACAATAGGGACATTGTCCAGGCATGTAGAACGCGTATTGAAACGCAGCATCCAGACTTCTCCTAATCTGCCCTCAATAAAGCTGAAATAATTATCCTAAGCCGCCTTTCTAGAAGTAGAAAAAAAAATCATGGAGGAATTCAAAACTTGAAGAAGAAAAAACAACCCAACAACTTTGCTCTGCATTCCGATGCAGATCTAGAAGGGCGACAGGGAAGAGGAGAAGGAGGGGGGGGGGGGTGAGACCGGCCAGCAGTCCAAACTCCTTGCAGTCATCAATAGGGTGGCAGGAGGGGGAGGGAAGAAGTTTTGTACAATTAAAATGGGAAAACCTCGCGTGACTTGGCCTATTTGAAAGATACATAATCATCATAATTCGAAATGCTGCCGAGGAGAGAGAGAGAGAGAAAGAAAGGTGGGAGAGAGAAAGAGAGAGGGGGGGAAGGGAGGGAGAGAGAGAGAGAATGAGAAAGGGGGAGGTGGGGGCCTTAGCCGGACACCCAAACTGGCTGGGATCTTTTCACCGAGCAGCTTCTCTGAAATAAATGCCAAGTGGCAGATGAATAAGTCCAGTTGGGAGAGCTATTGGACTGGAAGATCCTGCTGACTGGATTAGGCGTTCATCACTCTTCCACCAACCTGTCAACAGGGGTTCATATTCCCAAGGAAAACAGCCCTTAAGTTTTACTGATGTACTTTAACACTTCTGTTAACAAACTAGTCCGGGCGGCGGGTCGGGAAGGGGCGGGTGGCGCTTGATACCTTCTCACCCAGCCCTCTTGTCCCTGTCCCGGTGTCAGGTTTCCATGTAAACGCAGAACAGGGAGATTTTGTCGAGTTATGAAAAGCAGGGATTGTCCACCCAAGGGTTTTAGCCAAAGGTTGGGAGGTGGGAGCAAACTTTCCGTTTCGCCAAGGGCAAAAAGATGAACAATACAGGGGCTCTGGGGAAAGAGGACACCTGCCTCGGTCGGTACCTTAACATTTCAGGCGTCTTATCTGAAGGATGCGCGCGTGTGGCTCTGTGTGTGTGTTCATACACACCTTGCCAGTTCCAAGAGTCTTCTGAGAAAAGTCTCCAGGCGGCACCCCTACTCTCTCCGCAAGGGCCTCGGGAATTGTCCTGGCGTTGAGGATCCTCCAGTCAGGCCATATGAACTGTAGAGCGCGTTGGCTCCGGCTCAGTTCTGACCTCTTCCGAAATTCAGATGTTTTGTTTTTAATTTAAAAAAATCTGTTCTTCCATATAAAGGGGGGGGGGAGGGCGGGGGAGGAAGCTCCAGGCTCTGGGATCTAAACGAGCTTTGCCGAATTGCGAGGACTTTCTCAACTGCACATACGTGGGTTTGACTTGGGCTTCAGCGGACGGGGGGACTCAAAAGTGACCGGCACCCCTAGAAACAACAAAGGAGAAGTCGGAAGAGTTTCAAATACAGAGACAAACGACTCGCGAAGTTGGGTTGATGACTCTTTTCTGCAGCGGCATCTCCTCGCTCTCCTTGGTCGAAAGATGCTACCAAATCTGGCTTTTCGGTCTCCCTCACCCATGCCACCAAGAAGGCTTGGCCCACTCACCCCCACCCACCCCTCCAGTCCGGTCGTTTCGCAGTAAATGGGCATCGCCAGGCTTGCTTGGCGATGCCGCCACAGCCTGACCTGAGCGTTTCCGAGCTTAAAACAGGTTGCAAAGGTCCATTTTTAACGCACCCGCCCATCCCCGAAGCCGCCCACCTTTTTTGCTCAGCTTGGCCGCTTGACCCCTCCGACTCCCAAAGGGCCGCCGGGTGATTTTAGACATATTTTTGGGATGCCAGGCCTCTGAGGCGCTGTCCGGGGGAAACCAAAGGCAACCTTTAGGCATTGTTGTGCCGTGGAGAAAAGTTGGGGGTTGCCTAGCGGTGCGGCGATGCTCTCCATCTCCCCTCTAAGCCTGTTAGGGACACATTCTCATGTCCTTAAAGTACAAGCAGATAATTGTTGGCGCTCCATCTTTGTGCGAAGGAGGCCAGGGTGTAAATGCCTTTTAATGACTGCAGCTGCTGGCTGAAAACTGTCAATGGAATTGGCTAATGCAGAGCCCCCGGAAAGGGGGGAAGAAAGAGGGGGAAAACGCTTTTGGGAGCGAACTGCTGAGCGCCGCTGGAACCGAAAGGGAGCTGGAAAGGGCGAGGAAGGCACTGGCAGACGACAAACAGGAGGAGGAAGAGGAGACGAAGAAGAAGAGGAGGAAGGTCTAGTTGAAGGAGAGAGGGAGAGAAAGAGAGAGTGTCCCGGCCTTCCACCTCTATCCCAGGGCCATCGAAACCTGCCTTCTGCCCTCCAAATTCTCTTCCGGATTCTGTAAGTCCTCCCTCCCTCCGACCCCATATTCAGCTTCCCTAGAAAACGCGTTTGGTTTTTGGGGTCGGGGAGTCTCATCATTTCGTATTGTCTGCCGTGCTCCTGTTTTCTTTTATGATCTGCCGGCTTAACGGTTCCAAGAAAACCTAGGAAAAAGTCGCCCCGTAATCGACCCCTCCACCCTTTCCCGAAAAGCCAGGGGGACGGTAGGGAGAGGAAGCCGGGGCCCCCAAAGCTACCGTGCGCCCCCAGCCTCCTTTCCCGACAGGCGGGACTGTTTGTGTGGGTCCCTCCTGTTCGTCGGGATGGAGCCTGGCACCCTGATCTCCAAGCGGAAGTTAATTCCCAGGAAGATCCAGGGGGCGCCTTCCGACCAGAAGGCGCCTCCGCCGGGAATCGGTGAGAGCGCTGGTCCCGGTCCCTCTGCCGCCGCCTTTCGAGCAACAGGACGTTTCCCTTTCGCCGGGAAAGGGTTCGGGGGATGGTGGGGGACCGCAGGGCAGCTGGGCTGGAGCTCGTTCCCAAACGAGCAGCCCTTGAGGGTGGCCGGTTCAATCGAAGCGGGTGTGGGGCTGAAGTGTAGGTAAAGGCGCCCAACCGTCGGTTGGAGGCGACAGCTTTACGCCTCGGCGGTTACGGTGCACTAATAAAACGGGGCGCCAGATTCTTTGGCTCTTCAGTGATAGAAGCGCGGCGATCACTGGGGACTTTTACTCCGAAGACAGCCTCTCCGAACCGCACCGTCTGCAGGTCGAACGAAATGTAAGAAAGGAGGGGCGGAGAGGCGAGGAGGGGGGAAGGAGGGGGAGGGAAGGGAGGGAGAGAGAGAGAGAGAGAGAGATTTCTTTTCTACTGTTTAGTTGATATTTCTGTCTTCCAATCCTCGTCTTTCTTTTAATCCTAATTATGTTCCAAAAATCCTAGCTGGTGGGTAGGAGTTAGATTCGCCTCTCTCTTTCCTCTCCTTTTAGCAATAATATTGTTCAGATTGGTTCAGTCAAATCCGGGGCTTCCTCGGGGGAATTTTAAATGAGCTGGAGAAGAGAGGTCGGAAAGGGGAACGTTGGGGGAACGGGTGGGGGGGGGAGCGGGGGGGGAGAGAGAGTCCAAAGAAGAGAACAGTTCCATCAACCTCTTTCACGCACAAACCTGTAAAAACGTTTTATTGTAATACTTCACATTAGTTACTTAGGAAGCAATGAGCATGGGACACGTGCAGTCTTTAAAATGTGTCTTTCCCCGTGTTTTTTTTAATTGATTTCGGAAATTCCCGAACCCTCTTAAAGCCTGATCCATTCGGCTACTGAAATTAAGGCCACTTGATGTGAAGAGCCAGAAACCCAAGGCAAATAACTCTGAGGGACAGGATGGAGAGTAGGGAGGAAAAGGAACGGTCTGCACTATCAAGAAAGCCAGTTCCAAAGGTTTGTGGTGAAACTTTGCTGTATCCCTTTTCTGCGCGAAGTTATGTTTACACAGAATATACAAAAAAATGCCTTGGACCAGTGGAATAAGAAAAGGTTTCTTTCAAAATGACATACAATTATTTCCAGCGATATGGGCAAGGCATTCTGCAAGCAGAAAACAAGTCCTTGTTCCTTGGTTAAGAATGAAGAGTCGATTCTTTTGGGGGATGCTGTGGGCTGTGGTCCAGCAGATTTGTGGGGCACCAGGGTCTGAAAGCAGATTGTGGACCGTGGTTTTCTGTGAAATAAATCCTTGTTGCCCTTTGTTTGAAGGACAACCCACTCAGGATAGTGGAACTTAAGTTTCTTAGTGGATATATCCTGTTGCCAGGTGCTCCTCTAACATTTTCCCGGATTTTCCCTTTGGAAGGCTGATTCTCATTCTCTCTCTCTCACACTCTTTTCACGTGGCATTTTGGAAAACAAACAAACGATCCTGAATACGCATTTCAAAGTATTATCGTCCACCCTCACCATTAAGGACAATTGAAAAATAGACTGACTTCAGACAGCTCTCTGATTCCAAGTAGACAGGCAGGTAGGTGAGCAGGTTCACCGAGGTTATTCCAACTAAGAACCGGAGGAAGTTGCAGTTCCGATATTGGTTTCATTGCGTTGAGGGGTGCTTATTCCCATGAAGCACAGCTAAAATGGCAGAAGCGCGTATGCTGGCAACGGCCTTAATGCAGAGCGCAGGCCTGGCTGTTGTCACAAAAGGAATCTGTGTCTACTCGGGAACAAGTGCTGTGGGCATTCCTGGCCACCCCAGGGTCTAGTTAGGTCTGGCTGGAATTAGCTGCCCCTCCAAGCAAGGTCTTGTTCCTGATCAAACCTCCAGGCCAAACTTAGCTCTGTTTACACTGAAGTAAACCCCCACCCGGGTCCCGTCGTCTCCTAGTATTCCCATTTAGGATTACAGCCTTCATTTGGAAACGGTTTCCCTGCAGTCTTTTGAGCGCTGTTTAATGTGTTTTTAATCAGGCGTTAATATTATGTTAAACCATAAGTACACTTCAAGTGAAAGACACATGGCAAAAATGTGCTTAAAGGCTGCTGCTATTGAATAGGCACGGAGAGCAAATCCCGGGGAATACAGTGTGCGAATTCCTTGAGTAATATAGAAAGGGAACCGCTCCCAGGGAAAGCTTTCATCTGAGGCAGAAACTGTAATTTACCTATGTAAATTCTGGAGCAAAGATAGAGGCAGGTCAGGGAGGGCGCAGTCAGTCAAACGGCCTCTTGCGTTGAGAACGCTTCGGGGTTCCCCTCTCTGCCTCGGCCTCCAGTTTTCTTCTTTCCTTCTTTTCCTCCACTAAATTAAGACGTTGCTCCTTTTTCCAGTCAAAATAGAACAACCGCAGGCCAGGCCGAAGCAATTGACTCGGGAACAATTTAGTCATCAGGGAAACTGCCCAAGCTTTTTTTTTTTTTTTTTTTTTTTGCAAACTGTAGCCTCGAAGGCCCCAAGGGGGTCGCCCATGCAGGAGGCCCTCCCCACGTTCTGAAGAGTTTCCACTCAGTAAAGATGCTCTGAAGCCCAGCATGCCCAAGATATTTGCGGGATGGGGGGGGGGAATGGGGGAAAAGAGGCTGCCAGAAAGACCAGTGCTAAAGGAGAGGGAGGGAGAAGGGGGGAGGGAGAGAGGTGTACTTTCCCCAAGTTTCAAAAGATCCCAAACCTGCTCCAACCAAGGATACGATTTGTTCAACTTTTCTATATAGATCCTCCAATTCACGTTGCCAAAGGGCAAGTGAAGATAAAATGTTTTTTTTCCTCAGCGCCTGATAGTGAGGGGCGCCCTCTCAAGGCCCTGCTTGCAAAAAAAAAAAAAAAAGTTCCCCTTCCCTCCCAACCCACCCCTCTCATAAATTCCCTCTGGTCTCGGTCAGAAGGTATGGGGACCTGCTCTGAGTCCCTTCTCTTTAGTTCGTCTCCTGACCTGAGAGGCAGGAGGACAAAACTCAAGGGAAAGCTGGAATAAAACTAGATCCTGAAATACACACCTGACCCCCGTTCACCCACTCTGGTTTAATCACACACACACACACTTTTCCAATTTAAGGAACCAGAAAAATGGTTCTACACCTCCGCAAGAGATCTAATAAATGCATGCCTATTTATTCTAAAATAAGTCTAACTGTCCCATGGGGTTGTTCCTTAAGATGTTCGAGTACGGCTAACTTTCAAACCCATTAAAATCCGCAATAGATTTAATTAATTTATAACATCATCATATTTGGATCTCAATCTTATAAACTCATTAGCCCCTTCAATTCTCCCCAAAACTTTGTGAAGTATAATTAGAAGAAAAAAGATCTGAGCATCATTGAGGATTTTTTTAAAAATGGAAAGAACACATTTGAATTAAATTCAGCTCCCACCCCTCTTGGATAGTTCCAAATGATGTTCTTAACACCCATATCAATATATATATATTGATATGGGTGTTAAGAACATCATTTGGAACTATAAACTATATATATAGTTATAAACTATAGTTTATAGTTTATATATATATTTAAATTTTCTCCTTTTCGGCGAGTTTTTCCGGATCCCAATCTAATCTGCAGATCTTTGATTTCTTCATGGTCTCCCATCCAAGTCTAAACTACACCGGAAGCTGCTTGATGTTTTAGTGTACAGCGAGGCCTTATGTGCCTGTCCAGATTACTCTTTCCCCAGTTTAATTTTTCCCTCCCCTCCTCCGCATGACCTCAGGCACGAATTATTAGGTGGTAAATCTAGTTTATGGCGTAGTCGGCTATGAACCCTTTTTTTTTGCCTCACAAATTTAGCTAAGAGGTGGAAACACACGAGTCCCGGCGTCTGCACAAAACCCTTAGAAGTACTGAGGAGGGAGCAGGACCTTCGAATCGGTCCTATTTCCAAGTAGGCGCCTGAGACACTGATTTTCGTTAGATGTGGGCCATTGCGCTTGTGAGAAAGGTCGAGGACTTCCGCCGCGACAAACCAAAGAAAGGAGACATGGCCCCTTTAAAATGGGGGGGGGGGGGTGTCAGCATTCCTGGAAGAAATTTCACGGCCGTTCAAATCTCTGCAGGTGCTTTTGCTTTCTCGCTCTCTGCGAGGAAGGGACTCCCAGTTCTTCCTTTACGAACCAAATCGTGTGATTTCATTGCATACATACATACATACATACATACATACAAACATACATACAAACATACATACAAACATACATACATACATACATACATACATACAAACATACATTCTTGCCCCCCAGTCCGCTTGCCTTCTACTTCAGCCGTTCCCCCCTCCCTCTGGGTCGGCACTTTAAAAACAATTAGTATTGCCCTATTCTGGAGGTAAATTATTCAAACGAACGTTTGCAAGGACCCCGGGGGCGAATTTGGCCGTGGCGAAAGGTTTGATTAGCCCGATTTCCTTCCCCTCCCTTCTCTGCTCCCGCCAAGCCGTTCGCCCGCCCCCCTCGCCCCCCAAAGCAACAAAGGCTGGGAGTTTCGAAGAGGGCAGCGCCAATTAGTTGCTCCGTCTTCTTCGGGGCGCCCCAGTTGGAGGAAGCTCGGTTGCCCCGGGCTCCATTACCATCCCCGGGGTGGGCAAAGCGCGAACAAGGCAAGCGCGTTGGGTGTCGCCGTATCTGCGTTCAGGGATTCTCTTCCCCCCCCCCCCCCCCAGGTCAGGGAAGCCAGCGGCGGCGGCATTGGGGAGCGCCAGCTAACGAACAGCGAGCCCCAAAATGCAGATGGTCACATTGGCTTATCCGTCTCTCTCGTCGGCCTTCAGCTCTGTCTGCATATTGATTCCCGTAGCCACATTCGCACGTCCTTGGGCGAAAAAGTGGCCGACCTAACAATTGACACGGGCTCAGCGGAGGTTAGAGACGTTCACGAAACCGCAACGTGCAGTTGTTCAGTTCAAACTCTCCAGCAAAAAAACCTCCCTGGCTTTTGCCGGGAGAAAAGGAGAGCGAGGCGAAGGGGGCGTTTGGGTTGTTGGTTTCCTCGGTCTTTGTTGGCCCCAACCACTTTTGGTTGGCTTCGCAAAAACGCGGGGAAGGCTTTGCTAGGGGGGTGAATATGCTTGGACGCCCCTAAACTCTCTCGCTTCCTCCCTCGGTTGGGTCTCAGCTGCTTCCACTCCTGCAGACTGAAGCTGCGAGAGTCCCTGCTAACAGGGATTTGTCGGTATCACACTGAGCGTGGCTTGCCTGGGCACCGGCTGCCTTTCAGGTGTTTTCCACCACAGCTTCTCTCGCTCCTAGAGAAAGAACCCGTGGCTACTTGGGAGTGATGGAAATGACCACCCCAGGAATTTGGAGGTCGCCCAGTGGCGGCGGGGGGGGGGGGGAGGCTGCTCTCAAACGTCCTTAGTAAAAAGTCAACAATCCTAGACGGCTGCTGGAACCAGGAAAACAAGCAGCCAAGAGGAAAAATTAGAAAAGAAGGTGGGACTTGGATCAGAGAAAAATAAAATAAACAAGACCAACTATAGCGCTCCTAAAAGTGGAGAAGAAGTAAAAGGAAGGGGGAGAGGAAGACGGAAAGTACCTACAACTATTTCAGAGGAAATCCCTCTCGCAGAAGAAGAAAAGCGGGCAAACTTAGGAACACGAAGAACTTCAATGCTGCTTCTCAATATAAACTAGCGTGAAACTAAATCTCAAAGCTGTTCTGGAAACCTTACTTGGAAATACGGCGTTGATTTCAGAATCTCTACACTTGCAAGGGGGGAGAACCTTTCTTGGTATGGTCAGGAGAAATCTTTTAAAGGCAGGTTAGGCAAGATCTTCGACCTACTTTAGACCAGTAAGCATACATAGTTTATTGCCTGGATCCTATGCTGAGCCCACAACTCGCCCACTTCTAACGCGTACATTGACCAAAGTCATGGTTTAAAGTTGTTATTCCTACTCTCCTCTTCTGTTTGTTTTTATTAGCACCCCATATAAAACGTATAAGTACCCTGTACGAATCCTTCAAGAATGGTATCCTAAACCTTTCACCAGAAAGGAATGCCCGATGAGCACGATGGGAATTGTTTCTAAGTCAACCTAAGTAGCGTTTGCATTGCAATAAGCATTGGGGTTCTGGATAGAGTCTCTCCCCCCCCACTTCCTGTCCACCTTGGATAACATTCTGTGATTAATGCTTGCAATCTCAGCTTTTCAGAAACTGTTCTGTGACCAAATCCTTTTTTGCAGACATAAGGGGGGAACGTTCCGGAGTCCACAGCAGACTGAAATACAGTCCGCTGCTTTTGACTGGAATTCTCAGACTCTTTCAGAAAATATGTTTAAATGGTAAAGTGATTTAAATTACCCTGTTTACCAAATCGAGCAACTTTAAACTGCGTTGATTTCAAAAGAAAGTATCTCGTAGTCCTCTCACTGAAGCCAATAGGAAAGGAATCAAGATAACCGTGATTTTCTGTGGTCTGTTCCTTTGCAGAATTCTGCAAAATCTTCTCCTTCCTGACCGGTCTCAAAATCCGTGAAATGACAATGAAGAATTGAGTCACACTTAATCAACTATCTATATTTGATTCCCCTATGCCTGGAGCTGTCAAATATTCCGTAAGGACGGTTCAAGTGCAACAGTTCATATGTAACAAAGGGGCAACTTTGATCGTGTGAATCTTCCTTCATAAGCACAAACACATAAGGAGAGTTTTAGAGAATCAACCTTGGATCCCTGAGAATCCAGGTCATCTCTTTATTCAGGGCTGAACAAATATTTTACTAGGTCTCTGACTGCTTCAAATAAAGAGCCATGGGAATAAAATCAGAGGCCTAAGCAAACTACCCAAGTACCCACAATTCCAAGTTAATCAATGGAGGGACTTTAATGAAGAGTCTGTGTATTGAAAATAGAAGGGGACTTTAAGTGGAAGTGTTGATAATATTGTTAAGGCAGGGTCCTTTGTGTGCAGGCGCACCAATGTTTATGCATTAAGTACAACTGGATTAATAATTAAGGTTATTTTACAGGATTATATTTATTCACAGAAAGGAAAAGAGCAAAGAGGCTGTGTATGCGAAGATAGGTGAACAGATTTATAGAGGATATATATCAGTACATAAGGACAGCTTCTAACACTAATGCTTCACAGAAAGAGCAGGATTTAAACTAATTTAAGACCTCATCGATTTTTGATTTTTGTGAGATTTGCTTCCAAGAAATATCTGAGGAATCATTTGACTGCGGGTAGCTCTGGAAGTGATGGCAATAAGGCAAAACGGTGCCTGGACTCGGGTGGGAAATGGAGGTTTCTATTGATAATAGCGTCTTAAATAAATAGGTCCATGCTCCCATGTCGCGAGGGTTTTATTTGAAAGGACATTTCTGCATTCGGAGATCACTGTCATTTTGTCAAACCGTTTTCTTTCTTTTTCTTTCTTTCTTTTTCTTTCTTTCTTTCTTTCCTCTCTTTTTTCTTTTTTCTTTTTTCCTTCCTTCCTTCTCCAAAAAAAAAAGCTTGCAGATAATGTTAAATTTATTGAATCGAGGGAAGAAAAGACAGAAGTTTTAAAAATGGAGTGGAGGGGAATCCGGGGGAACTATATTAAGGGAAAAAAATGAGTTTACTTTAAGGAAGAAAAGGTAGGTAGCGCGAGGTCGGAGATTTCCCTTCTAGCTCCAGCAGGGCAGGAGGCGCCCCTTGCAACGGCTCGGTCCCTCGCCAGCACAAGCAGAAGAACCTCCGTGGGAAATTACAATAGGCGAAGAATTAATCCACCTATGTAGCTTTCGGGGACAACAGTACCGGGAGAGCTTTATTTATTTATCGTTAAGCCAAATCCCTGGGGGGGGGGGGGTGTTGTTGGGGGGTGCTAGGAATGCTTGGGCCCAGGAGAGGGTTTCACCGCCTTTGCGGCGCGAAGGGTTCAAGGCGTTCTCCGCCAGACTTTTTAAGGCAAGTGTCAGGGAGAACAAACGGAGGGGGGTGAAAGAAAAGACCGGGGACCTCTTGACTTCCTCACGGCTGTGGGGGGAAGGGGGCGCCGGAAGGGCTGCCTGGATTTTATGGGGGATGGGACGGAACCCCCTTGGCAGAGCGGACGAAGCTGGGGAACAAAACCCCGCCACTTAATCCAACCAAATTCAGGAGAGAAGTTGAGCCCAAACGCCTGCCCTTCCCTCGGCCGCGTTTGAGTAAGCCACCCGGGGATGGAAAGTGGTAGGCGAGAGGAGCAGGGAGCCCACTTTGGGGGGGGGGTTGAATCCCCCCTCCCTTTTCCCTAACACCAGGAGCATCTCAGAGGAGGGCAGAGACTGGCTCTTTCCTCAGCCGTCTGCATTTTAGGGAGAGAGACAAATCTTCAGTATAGAATAGTGTTTCTCAACCTTGGCAACTTGAAGATGTCTGGACTTCAACTCCCAGAATTCCCCAGCCAGCGAATGCTGGCTGGGGAATTCTGGGAGTTGAAGTCCCAGACATCTTCAAGTTGACACGGTTGAGAAACACTGGATAGAATCAGTGTAGCTCAGGGTTGAAATGAGGAGGGGTCCTTGGTGCTCTCCGCGCTGGCTTGTTTGTCTCACAGACGTCGCGTTACCCAAACTAGGTAACATCATCAGGGCTAGCAAGGAGTACAAAGATCTTCGGAAAGGCTCAGCATGCTCTGCTTGTCTCGAGGCGCCCTTACCCGCCGCCCCGGGCTCAGGAGGGTCCCTAAAATGCAGGGTGCGCGAGGCGGGTCTCTCCGCGGATGGCGCTGTCCCTGTAAACCGGAGGGGCCGACAAACACCCGCTTACTAGTCGGCGCTTGGCTGCTTACTCCCCGTTGAGTCTTGGGCCTGCCCATTCCCGGCTTCGGGGCAAGGGAGCCTTTTGTAAGTTCCCTCGAAGGGGATCCTTTGATAGACGTCGCTGGGCTCGGCTCTGCGGCTGCAAGACCAGCCAAGCGCCCAGGGATTCAGAGCGCGGTCCCGCGTGAGAAGGAGCACCCTCGAGGCAAGCAGCTTTGCCCGAGCTGCTCCTCCACCGGGCTGAACTTTCTGCTTGGGCGGAACCTCCCGGGCCGTGACTTCAGGGTGCCTGGAAAGGGGCTTGCCAGCCGCCATTAATTTTGGGGGAGACCTTTCACTCCCGAAATGGGACCGAGCTGCAAAACTATGAAAGTAAGTGGGAGGCAAAGTTGAGGAGGGGGATTCATCCCAGCGCCTTTTTCTGCCAAGATTACAGCGGACTCTGACATTTCCTTCAATGGGCTTCAGGTCTCTTATAGGGAGACAGGGGTGGGGGTGGGGGGAGAAGAGGAAAGGGACCTACCATTTACATCAGTGGTTCTTTAATACAATTCCTCATGTTGTGGTGACCCCCAACCATAAAATTGGTGTCTCGGTTCCTAAGACCATCGAAAACATGTGTTTTCCCGATGGTCTTAGGCGACCCCTGTGAAAGGGTCATTCGACCCCCAAAGGGGTCCCGACCCACAGGTTGAGAACCACTGGTTTACATGATTACTCAGCACATTATGATCTATAACTGAGAAGCCAGACATGCTGACAGGCAGAGCGTAAGCACCTCCATCGACTTTAATGAGGCCGTTGTTGTTAGCTGGGAAGTTTTGTCCTACCCATCTTGACCCTGTGGACCAATGGATCCTCCAGGCCTTCCTGTCCTCTACCATCCCCTGGAGTCCATTTAGGCTCACAGTGACTCCATCCAGCCATCTCCTTTGTAGTCCTCCCCTTCCTCCTTTGCCCTCAATCGTTCCCAGCATTAGGCTCTTCTCCAGGGAGTCCTTCCTTCTCATTAGGTGACCAAAGTATTTGAGTATCATCTTCAGGATCTGGCTTTCTAAAGAGCAGTCAGGGTTGATCTCCTCTAGGACTGACCTGTTTGAGGGTCTTGCAGTCCAAGGGACTCGCAGGAGTCTTCTCCAGCACCATCGTTCAAAGGCCTCAATTCTTTGACGCTCAGCCTCTCTTATGGTCCAACTTTCACAGCCATGCATTGCAACTGTACGGCTGTGAAATTTGGACCATAAGAATAATAAGAAAGGCTACTCAGGGATAAATAAGTTGTGGGCTCTGATCTATCAGCCCAACTCGGGGCTATTTTAGATAGTTTTTAAACTGGGGGTTTTAATTTGGTTTTAGCATAAGATTGTAATTTAATATGTTTTTAAATTTTGTATTTATCGTTTTGTATGTTTTTAGATTCCTGTGCGCCGCCCTGGGTCCTTCGTGGAGAAGGGCGGGATATAAATATGATTAAAATAAATAAATAAAATAAACTGCAAGCACATTTATTTTAATGTAGTTGTGTTTTTGCTTTTTTTTAAACCTAAAACAAAAGAGTGGGGGGGGGGCACAATTTTAAAAAGTGCTTAACTTTGTTGAGTGGAAGAAATTGCTCAACATTGCTACTGGAAGGGAGAGAAAAAGATCCTTATCTTCTCTTCCTTATACCGGTACTTGTGATGATTAATTTTGGCATCTATCTGGCTGTTCCGAGAGATAAATTATTGTCTTTTATCTCTGTGAGTGTATACAAATAAAATATAGAGGGCTACTTAAAGCAATTACCTCCAAATTCATTTGGAGCAACAAGTAAAGGCAGAGAGTCCTACTTACAGTTCCAAGGAGCCGCCAATCCCTCTAGGTTCAGTGAGGTTCATTCCCAGGTAAGGGTATTTAGGATTGCAGCTGTAGTAAGGGTTTGTAGTAAGAGTTGTGGTAAGTGCCAAAGGCTAAGTGCCAAAGAATTGAGGCCTTTGAACGATGGTCCTGGAAAAGACTCCTACGAGTTCTTTGCTGCAAGGCGATCAAACTGGTCAGTCCTAGAGGAGATCAACTCCGACTGCTCTTTAGAAGGCCAGATCCTGAAGATGAAACTCAAATACTTTGGCCACCTAATGAGAAGGAAGGACTCCCTGGAGAAGAGCCTAATGCTGGGAATGATTGAGGGCAAAAGAAGAAGGGGACGACAGAGAAGGAGGTAGCTGGATGGAGTCACTGTGAGCCTAAATGGACTCCAGAGGATGGTAGAGGACAGGAAGGGCTAAAGGCTCTTCATGGGGTAGCAATGGGTTGGACAGGACTTGACACTTTTTGCATAGACACAGAGTACTATATTTACACACACACACACACACACACACACACACACACACGTTAATGTATTTTTTGCTTAGACAGATATCTCCGGGTAAAGCCCTTTAGTATTAGCCATCCATAAATGCAAAATCAAATTTTGAAAGTATAATTGTTCTGATTTTGTATATAGGGAAGAAGCCCACCTTACTCGCCCTTTCATATGAGAACAGGTAGTGCTTTGAGTTCTTCAGCTGAATATGGCAATGATCCTCAAGGGCCCCACATCTTGCCAAACAGGCTTCCCACCCTAAGCAGACCTCCAGCTGCTAAGTGACTTCATACTGCAGTGAATCCCCTGGATCAGGTGGAGAACGGATAATCTCAGCCTCCCAGGAGATTTTACAGGGAGAATCGATGGGTCAACCAGGAAAGGAACAGATCAGAACCAGGTGAAGAGGAAGGAGTTGGTGGTGTGTCAGGAAGGAAGCCTGAACTGCAATTAACAGTAGGCACTGGGTTTCTCTGCATAAGGGCAGGAGGACTTGGGCTAGGTAGGAATGGGGTTGGAGAGGAGTTGGATTGAGGGCCAAGGCTGTGCCAAGAAAACTGAATTACCTCAATGGTCTTTGAAGTTAAGGGGAGCCAAGTGGATTGGGAGACAACTTACTTCCGACTTCCTGGACTCAGAAACTTTAACTCAGCAGACTTTTTTTTCCTGGTATTGCTACATCACCAATGCTCTGGGTGATAGTAACCAAGTACTTTGGGGCAGAAACAGGCAAGAAAATGAATAATTCAAGAGCATATTTTCTCTAAAAAGGGGTGTACCCTTGTCTTCTATTCCTGTTTGGAAAGCTAACTGGAGAAAAACAAAAACTGTTCAAAAGCTGGTACAATTCTATTTAAGGACAGGGTTTTGGAAGCCTTTGTCATGATCTGGGCAAGATGGAACCCTTAGGGCTGGCCTTAATTTCTAAAAGAGAATTTAGTGTCACATCTCATTTTGGAGAAAGTAACTTGTACAAGCAGAAATCTCTAATATCAAAATAACCAAAGATATGTTGGGAGAGAATCCCTGCCCAACACAGATTAAATTGTATTTTTAATGCTAGTTTTGGCTTAATTATGGGTCCAAATCAGGTTAACAAAAAATGTTTTGTTTTTTTTAAAAGTCTAATTTTTAAGCCAATCTGAGGAGGAGAATATTAATACTAGAATAAACTATTTGTAGCTCATGGTTGAAATGAAGGCCATTGGTGCTTTCTGAGCTTGGCTGTTGCTTGTAATAACCAAACTCAAAGAGTACCAAGGACCCCTCAATATTAATATTTAGGATGCTTATAAAATTTAACTTTATAAGAGTTATGCTGGTTTAAGTTACCTTTAAAACAATCATTGTCCAAATATGTTGGACTACAGTTCCCATTAATTACAGCCAGTGGATCTATTGGTTGGAAATTTGGAAGGGGCAGTCCAACACATTTGGATGCAACAAGGTGGGGGAGAGGATTTGAACTTTATAATGAGATGAGACCATATTACATGTTAGGCATGCTAAAAATTATATCAATTCTGAAGTTCCAGTAGAAAGACTAGACTTAGGGTATTTGAGATACCAGTAGATAGAATTGAGGGACTTAGAAGGCAGGTTCTCCCAAAGTGCCTAAACTGAGTCACTTGTGTATGAGGAAGGTGGATTAGGTGGTCCCTTGGGATGGATACTTCTTCTAGGTTTAGTAATTCAGGCCATCCTCATGTATCCCCATTCCAAGAGTATCAACTCTTGCTTGGGAGCTGCCCAGTGACAATTAATTGGCCACTGTGAGAACCAAAATGCGGGGCTATGATGGGCTTTGACCTGATCCAGGGCCAACAGTACCTATATTGTTCTGTTCTAACTTAATAGGTAGGATACACTCCCTGTCCTTTAACTCTAGCATCACAAGATATGAATTAGATTGTTGAAGTGAGCCAGATAAATCACATAAAATGTAGATGAGAGAATACCCAAATATAAACATAATTGATCCTTCATCAAATACTGACTCTCCATTAGCTGGAGTTGTCAGTATTAAATGAATAATTTTCAAGAAAATGCATATCTTACTACTGGGCAGAAGACCCCAATATCCCATCCTGCCATCAGTTATTATGTATGTTGCTAGGACAAAGTAACAAGCTTTCTTTTACTCCTTTATATCAAGAAAAAGATGCATCTCTGCTCCCGATTTCTGTTTCATTTGGGTTGGAACATTCCTCAACCACCACACCTATTAAGTGCCAAAAGGATGCTGCATCTGTCCAAGCTTGCAACCCGCATGAAACTGGGATTAAGGGAGGCATTCTGGTCCTAAAGCAACTGATAAGGAGACAAGCACATGTGCTTGCATCAGGACTTTGAGAAGTGGTCTGTTGTGAAAATGGAGCATCCATTTTACATGATGCAATGAAAACAGCAAGGAATACATTGGTACAACCTGTGGTGAATCCTTGGGAATTGTGTTCCTGCATAAGGTGTGGTTAACAGATTGTACAGTACATATTAAACTGAAACTATTTTACAGTTTAATGTGATGGGTCTGGTTCATGCAATACACTAAGATTTGTGGCTTATTTAATTTCCTCATCACCTATGTAGTTCATTCATTATAGTTAATGGTTTAACATGAACATTGCCTGTAGCTCATTTATAATTTAAGGTAAAGGTAAAGGTTCCCTTCGCACATATGTGTTAGTCGTTCTCAACTCTAGGGGCCGTGCTCATCTCCGTTTCAAAGCTGAAGAGCCAGCATATCCGAAGATGTCTCCGTGGTCATCTGGCCGGCATAACTAAATGCCAAAGGGGCATGGAATGCTGTTACCTTCCCACCAAAAGTGGTTCCTATTTTTCTACTTGCATTTTTACATGTTTTCAAACTGCTAGGTTGGCAGAAGCTGGGACAAGTAATGGGAGCTCACTCAGTTACGTGGTGCTAGGTTTTCGAACTGCCGAACTGCCAATCTTTCTGATCGACAAGCCCAGCATCTTAGCCACTGAACTATTTAAACATTATGAATTTAAACATTTATAAAGCTTAAATTCATCCCAGATTAGTAACTTGATGTTATTCTCCAGTTTTCCTTTAGATGGTGGCCAAGTTAGGACATTTCCTTCCAGACTAGTCTTACACCCTTCCTTAACATACTAAGAAGCATATCTATCTCCCACCCTTGGTAACTAATTCCTAAACCATTTTGACATGCAAGAGGAAACTGGTGCTTTGCCTTATACATCCTTCATTGCATTTACTCAGGAGTAAGCCCTTTTAGTCCATGTAACTGATTGTCGACTCGATGTGCACATCATTGCCCTGCTAGGAAGGAACTGATTGGATCTATGCAGTTATGTTAGGATCTGGGCTGCAAAAATCCAGACACTCTGTAGTTCAGCATATACTGTATATAGTTTTCTGCAACTTCTGCAACAACTTCTTTGTTGCCATTTAGTGGACTTCTGGATTTTTGCAGCCCAGATCTACCAGCCCCAATTATATAACTATGGTGATAGTGCCTTACCCCCAACCCTTCCACATCCTACCTTTTCATAACCAGGAGCCTGAAAAAAAATACTGTTATCTCTTTCTTCCAGGCAGACCAAACTTTGTGGTGAATGGATCTCCTGTTCCTCAAGTTCATATAAGGTAAAGCAGAATTCAAGGTGGGCTGGAGTTTGATCTCTTGTGGGTGCAAAGGGACTCAAGACTGATAATGAGCTTGACCTCCCCCCCTCTCAAGCTCAGCCTGGGCACCTCCTTCAGATTTCATTTGTTTTTCTATTCATGGTATTCTATTTTAAAATTCAAGGTTTGGCTTCCTCTAGATGATCTTATCTCCAAATATTATATGGGGTACTTTAAAAAAAATATTACCATATATACTTGCAGATAAGCCAATCCACATATAAGCCAAACTCAATCTAAAATTCTTGGCTTATCCACAAATATGTACTATGGGTAAATAGGTAAGTACTGCCTCCAGGTCTACAATGAACATACAAGCCCTTCTCTTTCATAATAAAATGAAGCTTACCAGAAATAAAAGGAAATCAATGAACAGGTGATTAAGTAAACTCTAAGCTACACCTGTATTGCATTAATAATGAAGATTTACCAACTGAAAGCAACAGAATGGTGAATCATATTGTTCCTCTGAGATAATGCTGATATGGTTCTAGGGTGGAGATAACTAAGCTGGTCTTTGGCCAATCTTTTAAAGGTTGAGGGGATCTTTCTGGAGAATAGCTCCCCTTCCTCCCAAAGTGGATACTGGTTTCACATATCATAGTAAGCTACAGTTAGCTTAATAATTGGGTCTGTTCACACAACTTGCAAACTGTAAACTAATGACAATGGTGAGATGTGTGTAATGTGTTCAGACAAACAAACCTTAGTGCAGAATGTGAATTTGTCCAAATATGTGACCCATTCAGATCATATAGAGGTTTTTTTCTTCCCCATCAGGAGTCAAAATTCTAGGAGTCCTTCTCCCTTTATCTTCCTCTAGATGCTCATCAATAACCTAGTCTTGATTCACTTGCTCTGCATATATATTTCTACTGCTTAGAAACATCAAATGTTTTTTTTCATATTGCAATGTGATCAAACTGACCTATAAACAGCCAATTTGTTCCTCTCTTGTGCTGGTTTAAAAGGTAAGATTCCTAAAATCAAGATCAGTGTCATAATTCAGCTACTCACAATGCACTTTGACCCTTGGCTATCTCCATATAAGATGGATTTCATGAAAGCAAAGAGTCGGGCATCTGTATTGTTCCATCATTCAAACAAAACATATCTCAGGAATGAAGTTTCTCTAATTAGGTTACATAAACATATTCAGTGAACAATCCTGTTCTATCATAGGACATTTGTTGTTTATTTTGTCAATAGGACTAAGATTTTGACCTTAATTTGAACCATTTTTCCTTCCTGTCCGTAAGTCTCATTGAAATAATTAGCATTTCCTTCCCAAGCAACATATGTGTTATGCCACCCTATATCTAATCCAGAAATAGGCTCCTTGGCGTTAAACTGTTCCTTGGTTAAGTATTTTGAGCAATGAGAGTTAACAATATAGCAGCTGTATTCCCAAAGTATGTTTAAGCAAATCAGAAAAGGTCTAGCAAATACATTCACATAACATGCTTCAGCTTCATTTGATTGCAAATTTAGTTCTTTTTCTCTAACATCAAACTTCACATTTTGCCGTTTATTATGGTACAGTATGTTACTAAATAGTCAGAGAAGTGATAATAAATTTCGAAGTTTATTCTTCTTCCTCTACTTCTGTCTTTATTTCTTGAATATAGTTTCTGAGGTCAATAAGGAAGCCTAGTGGCTATGATTCTTTTTCCTCAAAGGAGTTAGTTGCTATTTAGACCAGGGGTCTCCAACCTTTGCAACTTTAAGTCTGAAGGACTTCAGCTCCCAAAGCTGGCTGGAAAAGTCTGGGAGCTGAAGTCCTTCAGATTTAAAGTTGCAAAGGTTGGAGACCCCTGATTTAGAAAACTCTTATTTCTTAGTAGTGGCTTATAGAGTAAAGGTGAGAGGATGCATAGATACATCCTCTCACCTTTTGCCTGTTGTCAAAAACTGGGCTACCTCTGTCCAGTGGGAAGAAAGGAAGGAAGGAAGGAAGGAAGGAAGGAAGGAAGGAAGGAAGGAAGGAAGGAAGGAAGGAAGGAAGATTCGAAAGAAGGAAGATTGGTAGAAGTTAGCATCTTTGTGGGAACATATATGGAAGGGAAGTAAAAGAGAGGGTGACTCCCCTGCAGAAGAGTAGGAATCGGGCAAGCTGGAGCATAAGGAGCTAAACAAGATTTAGCAAATTTTTGATTACAGTTACAAATGTGTGGACATACAAATATAGCATATATAGAGAAAAAGAGAGAGGTTTGAAGCTTAAAGCAATGTAAGAGTACGTGTTTGTATACTGCTGGGAATTTCAAAACAAATACAGATAATTTTAGTATGGTACTTATTCAGAAATATCTATTTAGATCAAAGCCCTAATGTTGTTAAGGCATGTTTGTTGAGGAGTTCAGTCTGCCTTGAAATAATCTGGGCTTTTCTCCTTGCCATCTTGACTGTTCTGGCACACACCCACATGCATACCCTCTGTAGACTTCCCTGCCCATTTAAAAAAGAGCCAAGTACAAGCACCTCTTTTCTGGTCAGGTGGCTATGCTTCCCAACAGAGCACTTATCTCCAGCCCCCAACAACTTTGTTCCCTAAGATTGCTTGCGGCATGTATGCGACATCTAGAAGCATTCCTGGCAATTAGGGAAAAAAATGTTTCATATTTTGGGCACCGTTTGATGGCATGTTACAGCCCCCCCCCCTTTTAAATTAGAATTGGAGGTGTTTTTTTAAATAAAAACATTAAAATCAAATAAAGTATGGAACTTGGGATATTTCTTTGGTTCCCAAAGCTGGTGTCAATTCAAGCACCTGGGTACAAGATAAAATGGATCTAAATAAGTAGATATGGTGAGCATGTAATTTAGATATTTTACCAAGTCAGAACTTTAATAAACTTGTTGTAAAATATTTATTAAGGTGTTCTGAAGCAGAGGAATTAAGTCTGTGCCTTTGTACATCAAAGCTTATTAGGAAACAGGCAAGGGATTTCAATCTTGTGATGTGCCAACTCTGTACAAGAACTTTTCTCAATCTGGTGCCCTCCAGATATACTGGATGACAGCTAACATAGATTATACCTGCAATGTTTTACATTGAAGCCATAGACATTTGAAAGACACCAGGTTGAGGATAGCTACTATCGACATTTATTGGGACTTATTTAAGGTTTATTTCTAGAAAGTGGAATACAATTGAAACCTACTTCTCTCCCTCCCCCTTTCACTCACATATGTTTTACACTAATATTTGTGACTCCTGCAATTACTAAATTAATAACAGGCATTAAGGCAGATGTCAAAACGTCTTGGAAATGTTCATCTGGGAATAATTGAGAAGGTAGTGGGATGCATTATCTGGTGCTGTAATGAAATATGCATGAGGAACAGCTGCTTAAAGGTGGCACCTCCTACACTGCATTAAGTTAGCAACCTCCCCCTACACGGCTTGTTCCTGAACTGTGGCCCATTCACTTTTCATTGACTCTGGTATTCCATGGTTGGAAAAGCTGATTGATGACTGTCCGCAGCATCTCTAGCCAAGCAGAAGCATATTGTTTGTGGGCCAACAGAGTAAGAAAGACTATATTCCACACAGAATAATCTGGGAAAAGAACTCCTAAAGGAAATAAAGGTCTTCATATAGTGTAGCATATAGTCCCATATAATTCAAGGTGAAAAGGTGAGTTGGGCTAAGAGAATAACTAGCTCAAAGTCACTTAGTTGAATTTCATGCCTAAAGGTGGGATTAGAACTCACAATCTCCTGGTTTCTAGCCTAGTGCCTTAACTGCTAGACCAAACTGGCTCAGTTATCTCATTCTACAAGCAGAGTTAACTCATCCTATAATGCAGTGTTTCTCAACCTTGGCAACTTGAAGATGTCCGGACTTCAACTCCCAGAATTCCCCAGTCAGCGAATGCCTGGGGAATTCTGTGAGTTGAAGTCCGGACATCTTCAAGTTGCCAAGGTTGAAAAACACTGCTATAATGTAACATGAACTAAATGTAAGCCATAGTTTGAGGGATTTTATATTCTTAGCATCGTGTTTGAGGTTGGTAGGAATTGGGGTTGAAATAAAGGGCTTGGCTATGTTATAGGTGTTGCAAAGCTGTTGACCAATCTTTGGGACTGTGCTGTTAGCTTTTCATGGGTTTCCATTATTATACTGCTCTCACAGAACATGGCTTTCTCTGATTCACTTGCATCATTTTAATTTAATTGTTGGAGATATGGGAGAGATTGTAACAAATAACTTTGAAAATTACAGAAGCGGCATTTTTATTGTATTTTCTTAGACAAATAAATAGTTGGCTTTATTATATAAAAATGGTTCTCACATGTGTTATGTTTTTATTATCTAATACATTATTATTAATACAGCACTAGTATTTAATTTAAATACAGTTTAGTTTTCTCCATCAGTCTGCAAGGAACCTAAGCCCCACTGAACTCAAGTAACTATTTTTCTGAGAAAAAGAAAGTCACCAAATTTATTTGTTCCCTTTAGCTTAAACTTGATGGCAGAAGTGACGAAACAGCAAACTTCTGTTGCCTATCAACAAACTGAGATTCAACTGATGAAGATTTGTCAGCCTAGGTATGTAAGAAACCCACATTTGCTGAATTTCTGTATACAATCTAACCATTCATGCCTTATAGCATCTCCTAATCCAGGGGTCTGCAAAGTCGGCTCTTTTAAGACTGGTGGACTTCAACTCCAGAGTTCCCCAGCCAGCATAGCTGGCTGGGGAATTCTGGGAGTTGAAGTCCATCAGTCTTAAAAGAGCCGACTTTGCAGACCCCTGTCTAATCCATACAGTAGCAGATGTGATTTGAGTGTAGGACAGGAATGGGAAACCTATGGCCTGCTGTCTTACTGTTCCTCAAGCTTGTATATTTATCACATCTGTCCCCTCCAATAATCTGAGAGAGCTCTTAGCAGCTTTATAAACATACAAAATTATTAAGACACCCATCCCGTTAAAATTACATAGAATCTGAAACATACAAACCAGAAACACTCAAAGATAATTTAAAAAAAGAGACATCAAGTTACAAACACACTTCAACACATCCTTTTATTCAGCTGCTCTCACATAATGGTCAAAATAAGGTCTAATTTAAGTTTCATTGGAAGGCCATTCCAAAAGGCAGGCACTGTTGCAAAAAAGCACTTCCAAAAGCAGGGAGCCACCAAGTGCTTTTCCTAGAAGATCAAGTTGGTATGATAGAAGGTGAAGGAAAAGTGGGAGAAAATATTGGCAGTAGCATTGCAGCTTCTCATGATGGAAGCAATATATTCTAGAGAGGGACCCAAGAGGACTGTGCAGTCCTGAATTAGATGGGAGAGGGAGGAAAAAGTTCAAGGTAGCTAGAATCTCCCAGGGTATATCGGATAGATTAGAAGGTTATAACTTTAGTTTGACAAGTTTATGCCCATTAGGTACAAGGAAATAAAGATCTGGACTAGAGTGGATCTCACTGTGTCATCTCTAGGACTTTATCCTGACAGTTGGGTCGAAGTGGGCAAATTTGGTCCTGAAGATACAGTAGCATAGAGCTATGCTATAAAGGGCTTTATAGATTCATACCAGCACTTTAAATTATACACAGAAGCCAATAGGAAGACAATGCACAACCCACCAGAGAGGAATACATTCCTGCTAATGAAAGCCAGGCAATGCATGGGTTACTTTAAAGGCAGCCCCATACAGAATACATTAAAGTAATTTAGGTGAATGGTGTCAAAGCCTGAATCACTGTAGGAAGACCCTTGCACTCCAAGAGGGCTGCAACAGGTGGAATGTGGCAAAGCAATACCCTGTTGCAGATTTGCCTCTTCAGAGGTAGTGTTTCCCCAACAGGGGGAGCCACTGCGGTTGCCCAAACATCCCAAAGGACAAACAGTGACTCCATATTGCTAAGACTGAACTTCAGTCTGTTCTCTCCAAACCCTCAGTTCCTGCCCACTATAATTACAATAGTCCTTGACTTACAACTATAATTGGGACTGAAAAATTAAGTGATGTGGTGATTAAGTGAAGCAACAGGTGACCGTACCCCATTTCATGACAGATTTACTAAGGGGTTAAGCATCAGGTGTGATGTGTAACCTTCCCTGCCGACTTCCCCCTTTGCCTGACAGAAGCAAGCTGGAAAGGCACAAATAGTGATCATGTGACCCCAAGGCACTTCAACCCGTGTGCCAATTGCCCAAAATGTGATCATGTAACCCTGGGGGTGGCTGTGATAGTTTTAAGTGTAACGACTGGTTGTAAGTCACTTTTTATAGTGCCCTAATAACTTCAAACAATTGCTAAACAAATGGTTGCACTTTGAGGATTACATGAAAACTTTGCTTGGCAACTTTATCAAAACACTTTGCCACTGCTTTTCTCAATGATATTTTGGGTTTTTTGCTTCCTATGATGTTCTATACCGCTGGCATGCGCTGGTGGTGTCTTATTCAGGACCGATAGATCCAACTTGAGGTAGCTTTTGTAGATCAGCCACTTTGGCTAGATATTCCTACCCACAATGATTGGGCTCTGCAGAAGTTGTTAAACTACAACTCCCAGCATAGTACAATCTGCATGGGCAAAGGATCATACTCTGTGAGCACTGGACAGAGAATAATACTGAACACATCCCATAATTTGTGGCATCCTGTTTCATTACAGATAGTGTTATTCCTATCCTGAACAATGTCCTGAAACAAAACATTTATGGAAATTTTACAGTGCCCTTTCCTTATTTTACCAGCATTGTTGTTGCTGAGCTTTCAGGTCAAGATTCAGGGAACAGAAGACAGTGTCTCCCATGTCTTCTTAAAAGTCTTAATGCCCTATTTCAATTTGTACGTTCCAGGATGATAATCCTTATGTAAATCAGGCAGTCTAACTGATTAAAAATAAATGACCATTAAAAAAGAACAATTATGAAATCAGCATTAAGCTAGCTAGATTTCTTGGGGCCAGTCACTCTCTCAGATCAACTCACCTCACAGAATTGTTATGAAGAAAATAGGAGGAGAAAGGAGTGTTGCATATGTTCATCAGCTTATGTTATTTGTAAAAATAAAGTGGGACACAGATAGATAGATAGATAGAGAGAGAGAGAGAGAGAGAGAGAGAGAGAGAGAGAGAGAGAGAGAGAGAGAGAGAGAGAGAGAGAATGTCTCTATTAGGAAAATTCTAGGACAATTAGCTTTTACTCTCATTCAAATCCTCTAATTCAATAATGGTATTTTTAGCTAAGAATGTATTCTAAGGACCAATATTGAAGCAATCCTCCTCACTGTGCTTTCACTGTGTTGAGACTTTGAAGGGTCACTAAACAAATTGTTGTAAGTTGAGGACTACCACATGGTAGTCCTCCTCCGTAGGAATATGTAGGGAGGGATCATGTATCCACCTGAACTTAAGAAGCCTCCACCAGCTCAGCCGGGCTTCCAGGTCCATCTGAAGGCCACAAGTTCACCCAGGGGTAAGGAACCTTCTCCCTCCTGGTGACCTCTTTTGTCTGCTCCCTTTGGAGCCTGCCTGATGCTGGGACTGCCGCTTCCTTCCTCTCCGGGGACCTGGCCGGCTTTCACCCCCTCCCTGCCTCCCTCTGCGTCTCACGCAAAGGCCAGGTTTGTTTTTCCAGACTTTTTCCCGGACGGGCCCCCAAAAGGAAAACAACTCGGGGTCGGGCCTTCTTCTCACAGGGCGAGAGGAAGAGAACGAGCGCTCCAGAGAGCCAGTTGCCCCAGCCCGGGGAGTGTTTGGAGAGGATGTGGGCGAGCGCCCCACCCAAAGTTTGTCTAAAAGTAGCCCGCCTCAACCTTTGGTGACGGAAAACCGGCGGCTTGGCTCCTCCGGAGTTCATGACCAAGCCAGGGGGAATCACCTCTCACCTCTGCTTTCTTTAGCTCGGTTGTTTGGGTCCCCTTCGTCCTATTTTTCTCTCTCTCTCTTTCTGTCCTCAGGCGTCCTCCCGACGGAAGGGGAGGCCGGCGTCAAGCTGAATCCCGGGATTGTTGCGAGGAAGGGAGCGCAGGCGGTCAAAGGCGAGGCGAAGACGCGGGGAGGCCTTTCGCCCATGGGCGCACCCGACGGCGCGCGTTTCTTTACTGGCGGAGAAGGGAATTGTGGGACTTTCGTTTCTACGAGTCGTCGTCGTTTAGCGTCGGACCCTTTTTTGTAAACAGTCCGGTGGAAAGAACGAAGCCCATTTCTCTTGCTATCCCCTCTCAGTCCGCTGTGTTATTCTCCCCCAACCCCCCCCCCCCCAATCCCGTAAAGAGAAATTTACAAAAGCTGCCTAACATTTTATGTACCGGCCGTATAAACAACGTTCCGCGAACCTGTCGTATCCCCACCCCACCCCCTCTTTTTGCCCATAAAGTGCTTCAAAGGGCGGCGTTTGAGAGATTGTATGCGAACAGGTGTTTTAATGGTATGATCCTGAGCGGGCTTTTAGGGGCTTAAAAGGAAATGGCCACAAAGGGAAGGAATTGGCTTTGCTTCTAAAACGAGCCCGTTTCTCGGGAGACAAGTAGCGGAGGGCAAAGAGTTTTGTCACTTTCAGATGGCTGTCGACCCATGTCTTTACACGGGTTCCCATGAGCATCTTAAGTATGTTACTCAGGGAGAAGCTTCACTGTGTTCAGTGGTGCTTACTCCCTTAAATGTGTTACCCTATATAGGGTAACCTGGAAGTAAGTCTTTTGGGGCAGTGGAACTTACTTCTGTGTAAAAATGCATAGACTGAGGAACAGAAAGCTATATAAAATACTGGGTCTTCCTTTTCTTTCTTTTTCCTCTTGTTGAAAATGGAATTACTTTACTTAACACCCAAGTGCTGCTAAAACTAGGTCTGCAGCCTGTGCTGATGCAGTTATCTTTAAATATGAGGAGTGCTTCTAGCTCAGACTTTTATGACATTACCTTGCTGGTGTTCAGAATTTTACAGGAGGCGATTTCCAAGCATCCACGGTTTCCCATTGCTTCTTTTAAAATTCATGATGACTTCGAGAGTTCCCACTGTGCATTGCAGCTCAGCGTACCATACAAGTAGTCCTCTCTCTCTGACCACATTTGGCATCAGCCACTCAGTTGCTAAGTAAGGCGCCCATACAATAAAACATCACATTCTGGTTGTGGTCATTTATTTTGGGGGGAGTTCACATGATTGCCACTTGCAATCTACTGCCTGCTTCCTCTTTGGCTTTGCTTGTCAGAAGCTGGCCCTGAAGGTTACCAATAACAATCATGGGACTGCAGGAGGCTGTAACCACCCTAAATGTGTGCTGGTTGCCATGTGCCCAAATCAAAACCACATTACTTACAAGGATGCTGTGACTAATTGCAACTCTGACTGGTTACAAGTTTCTTTTTTTCAATGGTCACCTGAAGAAGCGATCAGTAAGGACTACCTTATTTATTTTATTTAATAAGTAAGGACTGTGTGGTTTATTGAATGAACAATCTGGATTGTGCAATACACTGAACATATAACATCCCGGTTAAGATGATATAAAACACAAAGTAGCCAAGCATTTTTAACCAAGCATATTGTGCAGAGGCAATGCAATGTAGGGTGTGTGTTTTTTCCTGGGCAAACTTGCAGAGGGTTAGATTCCATGTAACCTTAGGTAAGCCTCTTCCTCAGCAACCCTCCAGTCTACACACAAAATTGGTGTGGTGATTCTGAGTTTTCTTTATTTTTTCCCCAATGTTGACATGACACACACGAGTTGTCTTGCATTATGAGCTATGATGATTAACTGCCTGGTGCCATAATTTGGGAGGAGGTAGTATTGCTAAAACCCCACACTGCTTCCTGCTTTTGTTCATGTTCTTTTCTCTTTGAGAAAGTTACAAAACACATTGCTTATCCCCATCATAGTTAACTAAAAGTGCTTGGATTAAAGGAGATTAACATGCCTGGGTCCTGGCCTGATGATTCAATTACTTTACTGTACCTTTCAAGGCTTTCTCAACTTACTTGCTGCAATGTGAGGTACTCCTTCTAGACAAACTCCTGCCACAGTGAAACAGTGGCTGAATACACAGAAGCCAAAAAATGACATGCTTGATCATGGTTTTGCTGGCTTGCTCAGTGATTGTGCTGAACTACCAGAAGACATAGCTGCATACCACAGTGAACAATAGAGTATAACTTCAAAAGTTTTATCACCTGAATAATAATTATCAAGGCAGACACACTGAGCTGTATCCAGGATTTAATGTTTTTGTGAATTCAGCCAATTCAAGTTTATTCAACATGCTATCTCTAGGCAAAGCATTGTTTATCGTATTATGTGAATATAGCCAATGTTTTTTTCCTTCTATTGCTAAATAGCACTTTCCACATGAAGCGAAAAAGGGAAGGCTTACAAATGGCTTGTTCATCACAGTTTCTTGCATGCCAGTGTGATATTTAAAAAGAAATTCCTAGGTACTTTCTCTGTCCCAGTGATAGATGCAGGGAGAGGTGAAGCATCAGACAATAGGAGGAGGGGGTATTCTACTTACAGAAGGCTTTTTATTAGATGAGATGGCTTCCCTTCAATTTTTGAACCAAGAAAGTGTATAATTGTTGAACATTGCTATAAGTTTGTACTGTTTTTATCTGTATTCAAATAATATGGATACCGTGCTTGGCTTTAGAATCACAGATGTGGCAGATCCAAGGTGATGGCATTAGGTGGGGAAATTATTGCTATTGTTCTCACGTTGTTTTTAAACCTAATGTGCAAGCTGCTAGAGTTTCTTCTGTATTTGAGATGGCATGCAAAGTTATATTAATCAATTGTACTGCTTTCTCCCTTATTCTGACACCATCTGAGGTTAATAAACTCTCTTATGCTTGGGCAAATGACTGCAGGATAGAGATTTGAAACAGAAGCAACAAAAGTAGGATAGGGATTATCAGTGAGTGACAACTCCCCAGTTTCTTACCAGCGCTAGAACTCAGCAATGGAGAAGGAGCCTGTGTTGCTTTCTGCAAAGTTTTAACTCTTTTGCTCTTCCTCCTTGCCTCACCATAACAAAGTATATATCATAAAATAATGGCATATTACTAATATGTCTCATTCCTCCCCTTTTTTGTTTTTGTTTTCTTTCTTTCTTTCAAATTTCAGTGTGCAAGTTGCAGAGGTCTGGGACTGTTAATTTCCATAATGTATGCTACAATTGCATTGGCGATGAGAGTTAAACATTTCAATCTTAAAATTTTCCATAGTTGAAAAATATGTGTATGCGTGTGCACAGTGTAATATGGACTAAAACATAGCACACAGGAATATATTAAATAGATTTCTGTTGCATTAGAATATTGATCCTACTAGCTGAATATTGTCCACAGCCACCTTCAAATTTTGTTATTGGAGACTACATTTATAATCTGCGCATATTGGTGTCCTACTATTGCGTTATAGTGGGCTTCCCAGCTTGCACAAAGAAGCCGTGTGTAACGCTAGAGGTCAATATAACAGCTTACACAGTTAAGTATTTTTAAGTATTTTGGCATATACTTTTGCAGGTTACACTTTCCTCACACCCACGTATGTTCTGATTCTCATTCCTAGCAATGTGGCAGTAGCTGAATGCAGACCCTTTTAATTCTATTTTCTTTCACTATTACCACCGCCACATCTCTTGAGACATTTTCCTGTCAATCAGATACCTGAAATAGCACATATTACCCAGAACAGTTTGACAAATGTCTTTAAGGCCAACCTTGTTTTACCTTTTCTGAAGTTTGCAACAGTTGTACCTGCTATAAACCAGTCTTTTGGAAATAACAAACTGGATCAACAGACACACTATATATATTTGTTTGTTGCATCGCTGTAGACCAAAAAGACGCATATCATAAACATTTAGTCAACTCCTGCACAAAATATACTGGTTACATCTGAGTTATTATTAACATTTTTCCTCTTGCACTTAATCCCTTCTGCTTTTTGTTATAATCCTACCCATTATAGTTAATCTGTAATGATACTGCTTCTGAAGGACCTGTTGCTCACAGTGATGGTAATTTGTTGCTGTGGCAACAACTTTACATCATGAATCTAACAAAATGTCCACTATATTTTTATGGTAGGAGGGACCTAGGTTTTATTGTTCTGACATAGAATAAATTTAAGGAAAGGTTAAGGGTGGCTTTAACCTTCTGAGTAGCTAAAATTTTATCTCTTTGAATTGCATGACTCATTGGTAAATTAAAATTTACTTAGTTGATTGGCTGGTTCCTTTTATTAGACTTATATCAGTTCTTGAAATGAAGTTGTGTCATGATGTGGCCTGGAAAACAATAAAAGGAGAGCAGCAGATCTTGACTAAATATAACTTTTGACCCAAAATAGAAATATTATATATAACCTCAATAGAAGGTCATATATGTGGTCCTGGATTGACCTGTGGAGTCCTTGCTGTTCTCTGAGCTTGGTTGCTACCTAGTATAGTAATGAAAGATCTGCACACAAACAACCAAGTTTAGAGAGCATCAAAGACTCCATATTATATAACCTCACCTGCTCAATCTGGAAAGTTTATAATTGATGTAATGTAATTTTAGCAGGGTGCTGTGCTGCCTATGGAGTATCTTCAGGGTCACGTTTTCATGCTGAAATGAATTTATGAGAATTTCAGTGGAAGAAACAATTCCAAGGAAACTTATTAAGTTGAAATCCCAAATCATCATTCTTAGACTTTCAAGGGACCCTTTCATGTTTAATATAAGTTTTATAAAAGGTTGGAAGGATTTCCCTTGATTTTAAATGAAGTAGTTGTACACTATTCTTCAGATGTTAATGCTTGCAATTGATAAGATCTGATAAGCTTACCAAAAGAATGATTGAACTTGACTCATTTGAAATCCTATCACTGCAGGATATACTTTGCAAAAGGATTGGAAATAGCTAATCTTGCAGAGAAATGTTAGGATAGCTCCATGAGAGACTTCAATGAACAAATGTTCTTGCTTATGAATAAAGCACCCCGAATAAAAAGATTGTGTGAGTAGTGCAGAAACAGTCACATATTCCTCAACGTTTCCTGCAGAAGTCATTTATGCTCATTTACCAGCAGGCTGTTGTTGTTTATCTTTACAAAGTCTGGAAATTATTTTAATTCCTGCACATTGCAAACTCCTGAGAAGAACGTCATCAAGTTGCACATCTTAAAAAGAAATATTTGTAAATGCCTTATTGTCCTTGATCCCCTCCCTGAGAATATTTTACTTTTACTTAGGAAATGTCCCAGGGTAAGTATTACTTAGAAATCTGATGAATAGTGCTAACACTGAATCTACCATTAGCCCTTCTGCATGAGCTTTCTCCATTATTAAAGCTAACAAAAAATTGCTCACAAGCTGAAAGCCAAATTAAATGTAATAGCTTTTATTTATCTATTGCTTTTATATCATTAAAATATTTTTAGTTACCTTTTATAAAATAGCATCCACTCTGATTATTACCTGCCATATCTGTTGAGCCACTTCCTGTGTATTCAGGCAGTAGAAAGTACCACAACATTAGTGATTATGCAAGCTGGTAGAAGGGGAGAAAAGTAGGTTTTATATTGTGTCTGTCAAGATATGTTATACTTTCCATTAACAAAAACATTATTCCTGGAAAGAAGATATGAAGTGTATCTTTCACGAGCACTTTATTAATAATCAATAGTTGTCAAATTAGATATGCACAGCTTTAAGACGTGACGAAGTATAAAAAAAGCAAAAGAAACAGAAATGAATTGAAGCAGAATTATGTCTTCCTGTCTTTTAAAATAACATAAATTTACAGACTGAAAAATTCAGCTATTAAGCTTCTTTAAAAGATTAGCTTTGTTAGTTTAATTATACTTTACTTACTTAATAAATATGTTCCAAGGAAATATGGCATGTTGAAATGAAGTCTAACCAATAGAATAAAATCTAATGTATACCAAAATTCAGACACTATCATTATAATTATTTACAACCAAAGATTCTGTTAACATAAAAGAATGCAGCTTATATCATAGTGTTTTTACCTTTAACTTCAAAAATGCAGAGTACAATTTCCCCCTTCCCTTTTGAGTACTATACATTCCTTTGCTCTGAAAATAAATTCACACACACACAAAATCAGCCAATAAGGGAAAAAGCTAAAATCAAGCTTCTTTGTATTAGAAATACACAGGCTCTGGTACATATGCAGAATACCAAGAATTTGAAAGGATAAATAGTGCCAGGAATCACTTTTATTGTAATAAGAAAGCAATAAATGAATTCTGTTTAAATTGAAGAAAATAATTGGCTGTTACCATTAAAACAAATCAGGAGGTCATGCTTTGGATGGAGGGAAGTACTTGCATTAATGTGCCCATGTGAAATAATAGTGGCATTTCATCTTTAATCTACAATATGGTAGGCACCCTTTCTCAAACCCAGTACACACCGACATGTTGGATGGATCTAGAATGCAATTCAAGTTAGGCAGGTACCCAAATTGTGCTTGGCACACCATCTTATTTCCTAGTTCAGCCTACTCTATTTCTACAAAATCCAACTCCTTTGCAGCAGATGGGTAAAGATTTTGAAACAAAAAAATTAAGCCAATCCCAAGGAAGCTCTTTTAAAGACATGCTTACTAGAGAATAAACTTCTCTGATGAAAATAGGACCCATTTGAGTAAGTATGCATAGGATTGTCTAGCAACAGTAAAAGTAGCCACAAGTCAAACAAACTGTAAAGAACTTAACTTTACTTATAATGTCCCCAATACACTTAGAAGCACTTAGTCAAAATGAAGGTATTTCTCTACTGCAATCACAGTGCTAATATGCAAATTCATATCCAATTTATTTGAGGGTTTTTAAAATTTGAAATTCAACTTTTTGTAGCGGATTGGCCTTTTTTTCAAACCAGCCAGCCAGCCAGCCAACCAACCAACCAACCATCTTTCTTATTAGAAATGTGAGATTTTGGATTAGCTAATCAGATTTTACTAATATGAATAATGTGCACTTATATAGTTATCACTAAAGCTCTATACAAATCAGCTCTGGCTGCCATCTATGTTGTGATTATTTAACAGTTTTAATTGGCATTGTAATGACTTCTCTATTTTTCTTCTGAATAAGTAGTCCAGCCACTTAAAAACAGTTTACTATGCATCCTTGCTTCTCACAATGTTAATTTCACAGACTTTTTAATATAACTGTACACAATTATTTGGCACATTCATTGTTCTTATTGTTTTAAAAGTGTACACTACACGTACCAACGTGTTGGTCCCAATGATTTTAATGGAGCTTGCTCCTATGTTAAGTGGAATGGGTTTGCAGGGTAATAGAATTCTAGCATTAGTTGGGGATCATTTAAGCATTCAACTTCAGCTCCATATTCAATGCAAGAATCCAGGTCAAATCAACCCCAAGAGGTAGTTGGTCAGGCTCTATGAATTAATTTAATATGGTTTAGCAGTAATATCAATTGAAGTAGCAGAATGGGCCACTCTTAACCTGTGAGAACTCCCAGAAGATTGGAGGGAAACAAACACCATCTCTATATTGAAAACGGAGAAGGAGGAGGCCCTATAGCGTCTCAGATTGATTTCTGCACTAGTCATGCTCTTTGACAGATTATCAAGGAGTATTGCTGTGAATATTTGGGCAGGCATGTTGCACTTTACAGGAACCAACATGGGTTTGTCACATACAGATTGTGTCAGACTAATTTTTATTTTTTTGACTAAATACTAATTTAGTGTATTAACTGAATGCCGTAGACCAGGGATGTCAAACTTGATTTCATTGTGGGCCACATCAGGGTTGTGTTTGACCTTGGGGGGGGGCGTGGTGTGGCCAGGGGGCATGGTCAGTTCAACGTCACTCAGAAGGCTTCATTTTCAGTAGCGATGGGCTTCTGTAGCTCTCTGCCACCTGCAGGAGGCTGTTGCCCCAAAATGGAGTTTGAGAGGGCTGTGCGCAGCCCTCCTGACCTCTGTTTTTGCTTGCAGAGACACTATAGGCCAATCCTTTGCTGCTTCCAGGGTGGTCCCACGGGCCAGATCTAAGCACAGTTTCATAATTGGCTGAACAACTGCTAAAGTGTTTAATTTTACAGTTTTAATATGGCTGTTATGCTGTTTTTACTTTTGACTGGGAGTCACCCAGAACTGGTTATAAGCAAAATAGAGGGAACATGTACAGAGTTTGCAGATGACACAAAACTAGGGAAGATAGGTAATAGTTTAGATTAAAGAGAAATAATTAAAAAAGACTTAAATAGTGGGCTGAAATGAAGGGGTTAGAATTTAACAGAAAAGTTAAATTTCTGCACCTGAGTAGGTAACATGTACATGACATGTATAGGATAGGGAAAACATGATTAGGTTCATGTGAAAGGGATTCAAGTGTCCTTGTTGATCACAAATTATGCCAGTAGTGTGATACACCAGCCGAAAAGCAAATGCTATTTTGATCATGGGAAATAATATTGCTCTGTTCTATCTATATCTAGTTCTAGTTCAGGTATCATAACTCAAAAAAGAACAGAGATAAACTGAAACAAGTCCAGAAGAATACCATGAGAAGATAATGAAGGGTATGAAAGCACAGCCCCATGTGTGTGGGGATGTACCAAGGCACTCAAAGACTCCTGGGTATATCCTCTCACACACAAATCTTTCAGGGAAATGGAACAAACACTAATGTGTGTCCAAGACTTGATATCAGTTCGCCAAATGGCCTTGAGAAGGATGAAGGAAATGTCTTGTGTTCATTATAACTAACAGGGTAATTGACCGCTTTGCATCTGGCTACAGAGTTGATATTAAACCATTCTCCAGTCGTTCATTTGGCAGGAACCATTCAAACAAAGACAATGGGAAAGGAAGTATGGACACTGATCAAACAAAGAATAATATAAAATCACATAAAGCAATTATGAAGCACCTCCAGGCAGCAGGTGGTGCTAGACAATTTCCTTGCATTCTATTTTATAATTTGTTCAGTTTTGGAATATTGCAATTCGGCTGCGTATGTGTGTTATTTCGGTGACTAGCAATAACCTAACAATGCTATTTCTGTAAGCAAGTACAAGTACGAACAAAACCGAATGGGTAAAACTGTTTTAATCACACCATTCACAGCAAAGATGTCTCCTTTGTTCTCTGATGCTTCTAAGGATATGGTACATGAGAGGGAAGTTTGAATCAACAGCTTCATCTATCAAGTTTAACCACTTCCCTGGTGTAACATCTGAGCGTGCTCATTGCTTATTCATGTGGAAGTAAGTACGCCCAGCTTGTTCTTCCCAGTTTTGCTACTCTTTGTTGGCTCACGAGGCTCTAATGGTAGCAGCAAATGGCTTCTCAAGTGACATTTGCTGACATTCAGGGGAGTATATTTATCAGCTTTCTTCAGCTCACCTCTATACATGCAATCCATTTTATTTGTGTCCTTCATAGCAACCTTTTTTTCCTCCCTATCCATGCCCTCAATATGATAAATGGCAAGATGGCAAATTTCCCTAGCTGCACTAAAATGTCACCCTGATGGGGGAGGGGGGGAGTCTTTAATGGACTAAGTGTAGCATTTCAGGTTGTAACTTGTCAAGGTGCTGAGAAATTCTAGAGTTTCTCCTTAATCCACAGTTTCTTTGGAACCACACTAGTGTAGGCAGAGAAGCTAATTATAAGTTACACCAGTCAGAGCCGGACAAGCAGAAACCAAATGGAAAACATTTCACGGCAGCTAATTTTATACTTCAATTTCTGTGTTTTCAATACTCTGCTACTTACTCCTCAACATTATAAATGCCTGCGTGCTTACCTGTGCTCTAATTGTATGTGTGCATATAATTGATTTGATTCTTAATTGCTTTGCTTATAATTATCACCAAACCTGCTTTCTTTGCTTTTGTTAATTATTGTTATTCTTTCTTCTAACTATTGTGCCTAAGGCTTCCACACAAAATGGATTATTCAAGGCACAGTTCAAATGCATCGGAAGCACAGTTGCCTGCCTTGATGATCTTACAATATAAATAGATTAAAGAAATAAGATTATTACCTCTGACATTCAAATGAGGAGCTGAGCCTCAATTCCAAAGCATGGTGCTTTGTACAATTCCCATTCATTTCATTGTGCTGTTGGTATATGTGTCTGAGTGCATTTGTGTGTCTCTAGGTATTAATGAATTTCTGCTTTAAATAATTACATTCCGAAATCCAGTCATGCATGTAGCTATTATAAAGATATTGATATCCTATCTTCCCATTACCAAAAATCTCCAAATAACAGACTTTGGAGTTCTCCAGATCTCTTCAGACCAGATGTCAGAGGGCAAAACTATATTCGTTGATTCAGGTGCCTCATAGAATTTAATTAAACTCATTCGCAAATAGGAATTAGCAAAGTCCAAGCACTGTGAATGTTGAACATAGATTTATTCAATTTCCAATTTAAATGTTTCAATGCAGTTATAAAAAAAAAACTACATGAGTAACCATGACCCCCAAAATACAAGATGAACCATGACGCATGGGTCATCCTACCTAAACAGAGAAGCAGAATTACCACAGCAGGCAAAAAAGCAGTGGGAACAGGCACAGCTTCTAACTTCCTGCCAGGTTCCCTATTGACTTTCCTTATGGGAAGCAGGCAGGGAGCATTGGAAATGATGATTACATGACTGTGGCTGCATGTGGCAGTACAGCAACATGAAACAGTCCCAGCGTTGCCATATTTCAGTCCCACAGAGTCATGGGTCCTAGATTTTGGACAAATTCTGTAAATTAGCCCACTTGACAAATACTAATTGAAAAACTGTTGCCTTATTAGCCACCGTTTTGCACAATTGAGGGTTACAAATAATCAAATAGATCTGAGAGTTTTAGTTGTGTATAAGTTGTACTTTCGAATCAGTGCGCATCCTGGTGACTGCCTGGGCAAATCCCTTTGGTATTTTTGGTAGCATATTCAAAAATGGTTTGCCATTGCCTGCTTCTGCGGGATCGCATCCTGCCCCATACATCCCTGCGGCCGATCCGCTCCCACAGAGAGGGACTTCTCTGGGTGCCGTCCACCAGGCTATGCCAGCGGGCGACGCCCAGGGGAAGGGCCTTCTCTGTAGCGGGTCTGACCCTCTGGAACGACCTTCCCCCCAAAATTAGAACAACCACGGACCTCCGCTCCTTCCGTCAAAAATTAAAAACACATTTCTTCTGCTTGGCCGGCCTGGGATAGCTTAACTGTTTATAGGGTTTTTTAGGGGTTTGTCTTAGTTTTAACATGGGATTTTAGCGCAGGGTTTTAGTTTAATTCTTTTTAATACTGTATTGTTTGTAGTTTTTATATGTATTTTTAATTTCCCTGTGCCCCGCCTCAAGTCCCTTTGGGGAGAGAGAGCGGGTTATAAATTAAATTATTATTATTATTATTATTATTATTATTATTATTATTATTATTATTATTATTATTCCTAGGACTGAGTGTAATTGGCGCAAGGTCATCCAACTGACTTTGTGCCTAATGTGTGACTTGCATTCATAGCCTTCCAACATCTTACCTGGTCTTTTAAATTTAGCAACATATATAAACACCTTAAGTTGTAATACAGCCTTCACTAACACAGAAAAAAACTCTAAATATCCGTAAAGTTCATAAAATATAACTTTCACCAATAGACTTTATACAATCAACAAAATAAAAAAATATTTCATTTTATCCCATGTTTATTTTTTTAAATGTTCAACAATCAGCATTTATTGTCATTTACAATATTACAGAATTACAAAAAAATCAGTTTTGTGTAATCTTATTTTTTATGTATGGAATATTAAAAATGTAATTATCCTTTCATTTTCAAGATGGGATGGGACCAATAAAACCTTTTTATTGTTTCTAAAATAAATTATTAAAATTCAAAAGGTATTGTATTATCTTTTTAACTCTCAACTGAGTTGAACTCCTAGTGAATAGATGGTGCCATCTTTGCATTTTCTGGCAGTGATTTGCCATTGTCTTCTGAAATCCTAATCCTAAAAATCCTGATCAAGTCAGAGCAAGTTAACTTATTGCCTAGGTGTAGCCATATCTGCTGCTTTGGAACTATTTGCAATTTATTAAGTGAAATTCTGGATACAATTCATTCTGTAAATATGAGGGTGATTCAATAAATAAGGTGAATTTTTCTGTATAAGGACTTTTATACAGATAGAAGCTTACTTTTTTTTTAAATTTTTCAACGTAGTCTCCCAGCACTGTCACACACTTTCCCCATCTGTACACAAGCTTCCGTATTCCCTCAGCGTAAAAATCTTTAGACTGATGTCTCAGCCAGTCGCTCACAACACTTTTGACTTCACCGTCACTTTCAAACTTTGTGCCTCTCGTGAACGCTTTCAAGGGACCAAACAGGTGAAAGTCTGAAGGGGCAAGGTCTGGGCTATAAGGGGGATGAGGGAGCAGTTCCCAGCCCAGCTCGTTGATGGTCTGCACTGTTAGGCCTTTGGCACCCACCTGCAGCTGACCTTCGAGTAGCCAAGGTCATCATGGACAATTTTGTGTGCTGTCCCAACAGATAAGCTCAAAGTCCTTGCAATGTCATCCACTGTCACCCTTCTGTCAGACTGAATGAGGTCATTGACTGATTCGATCACCTCAGGAGACCTCACTTCTGTAGGCCTCCCAGGCCTGCCTTCATCCTCAACACTGCTCCGTCCTTCTTTAAACAATGTAGCCCACTTGTAGACATTTTTTTGGCTGAAACATGTGGCACCATACACAGTTGACATTCTCCTATGAATGCACCCTTCAGCAACCAAAAACTTGATAACTGACCGCTGTTCAATCCTGGAGCATGCTTCTTGGTCGGCCATCTTTGTTAATCGGTAAAACTCTCAAGGTTTTTTTGTAATCTGCATAAGAAATTAAATCCATGTGAAAAAGTAGTAAAACACAAAAAATAAAAAAAGTAAGCTTCTATCTGTATTAAAAGTCCTTATACAGAAAAATTCACCTTATTTATTGAATCACCCTCGTACACTTCCCCTTTATTGGTTATGTATATATTTCTAGTAGCAAATATATCTCACTTTAATCAAGATTTAATTGAAGCTTGGCTAAAGAGCCAAAACAAACCTCCAACCCCCCACCCCCAATCCTTCTTTCTAATATATCATCCCTAGAAAAGCCACTGCAAGTAATGCTTTCTCTGTCGCCCTGTTTTACAATGACTCCTATAACAACATGTTGAATCTCAAAGGACCCATGCAAAGGTCGTTTTTCCAAGACTTCAGCTTGGCATTCACTACCATCATTCCAGATATTCCTCCCATTAAATTGATTCAGCTAGCTGTCCCTGACCACACTTATCATAAGTTTTCTAACAGATAGGAAGCAGCAGGTGAAGCTAGGCAAAATCACATCAAATCCCTGTATAATTAATACAGGCGCACTGCCAGGGCTGTGTGGTCTCTCCACTACTCTTTTCTCTTTATACCAACAATTGCATCTCAAAGGATCTCTCTGTTAAAGTACTGAAGTTTGCGGATGATACAACAGTGTTTGGTCTCATTTGAGATGATGACAAATCTGTATACAGAAGAAAAGTTGAACAACTGATCCTGTGGTGCGACTGGAAGAATCTTGAACTGAGCACACTCAAAACTGTAGAGATAATAGTAGATTTTAGGAGAAGCCTTCCTGTTCTACCACCTCTTACCATGCCAGATACACAGTATCAATAGTAGAGACCTTCAGGTTTCTAGGTTCTATAATATCATAAGACTTAAAATGGACACTTAACACAAAAATGTCATTAAAAAAAGCACCACAAAGAATGTTCTTCCTGAACCAACTCAGAAAACTCAGATTGCCCAAGGAACTGCTACTACAGTTCTACAAGGAATTATTGGGGCTGTCATTTGCACCTCTATAACTGGCTGGTTTGGCACAACAACCAAACAAGACAGATACCAATTTCAATGGATAGTTAGGATTGCCAAAAAAAACAATTGCAACCACCCTGCCTTCTATTGAGGACTAGCAGGTGCTAGAAAGAGGACTGTGAAAATATCAATAGATCCCCTCACATCCTGGACATAATCTGTTTCAACTTCTTCCTTCAAGACAACACTATAGGGGATTGCATGCCAAAACAACTAGATACAAGGACAATCTCCACCCCCCATACCATCTATCTGCTAAACAACTAATTTCCACAACTCTGTCTACGCCTTGAGATGTCAAATCACCTAGTAGGGTTCTATTACTATTATGCTCCTTATGTTCCCTATTACCTATTTCCTTAGCTTCTGATTATAACTGTTGTATGTATGTATGATTTATGTTGATTGTTTTTATTTAGCATCCTATTATAATTTATGTTGACTGCTTATTTAATATCTTATAACTATCACTGTTGTATCTTATGATTGATGATGATGGTATTTTATTATTATGATCATGATTTATCACTTGTTGCATGTATGTACAATAAGAGCTTATGCACCGAGACAAATACCTTGTGTCCAATCACATTTGGCCAATAAAGAATTCTATTCTATTCTGTTCTGTTCTGTTCTGTTCTGTTCTGTTCTGTTCTATTCTATTCTATTCTATTCCATTCCAAACCTTGACAATTAAATAATTAATAATGCAGATCTTCAAACATATCAAGGAATATAGTATACACGATAACTCTTCAAGGCATTCATTTCAATATGCCCTGGGTCCTTTTGTAGGAGAAGGGCAGGGTATAAATTTAATAAAATAAATATTACATTTAATATATACTCTCCTTTTTGTCTTCAAATCCTGGAAATTTTTACCTCACTCCAGTCAAATGTTGAAAAATGAGAAATAATTTAGATACCAACGCAAAGAAAAACAATTGTTTAGAAAAGAAGATTGTCTGTTTCCCCTGAGTCATAATTTTGTTGATGCTTTTGGAATGTGGAAATGAAAAGAATGTAAGGGGTGTAGTTCTCCCTACAGACTTAAAAACTGGCAGCTGTCATTTTATTTGATTTCTCCATTAAGTGCCCATCCATCTGATCCTCCTGTTGCCTATGAAGGTCAAAAATACTTAATTGGTTTAGGATTGTCTCCTTTATCCTGACCATGCAGTAGTTGTCCAGTTTGTTCCTAACTAAAACAGGATTAAGAAAACAGAACAAAGAGCAAACCTTGAGAAGGAGACCAATATGGAACTGTCAACAATTAAATGCTTTGGGTGGGGGGGAAAGCAGGCCTGTTAACTACAAGAAAAATTACTACCATGATGCATTTTAGAGAAAAGGGACAATCAATGGTCAAAACCAAATATTGTTCCTCTGCTTTTTCCTTTTTTAGATAGGAACCAACATTTCTGAGACCCGATGGAAGCCTCAGACATTAGTTTCTATCTTCTCCTGGGAAATGTTAGATGACAACTATGGTTATAACAATACCATGTGTCAGTTCAATAGCAATCCCTTCGCATATCTGCCATAATAATGATTGTAACTGTAGTGTGCTTTCCAGAAATTCTGACATATGAAAGTAAAATGATCATTATTATTACTATGTTGTCCAGAGTTTATTTTAGTGAGTTGGGTGGCTGTATGTATATACGTGATAAATAAATATTTATTAATTAATTAAAATGGTATTTGTTTTCTAGGACCATTGGTAACTGGTTCCATTGGGAAACTTACCTGCCTCTTGGAAAATCTTTTAACCAGCAGTATAGGTGCATTTTCTTTTTTGGAAACCCTCTATATATTCACATAAAGTAAAAATAATACATAAATAAAGATGCACAGAGAGAGTAAGACATGATCATGAACTGTTTAGATATTCTTTCCAAACAATTTTCTGAATTTTTACCCTTTTTGTTCATTTCTGTGCATGCATGAATGACACCTCAGTTTTCACCTCAATGTATTTTATAGATTTTGTTTCTTTTATTAACATTTCTGTGTTGAGTTACTGCTAACAGGTTACAGCAGCATACATAATAGAAAACACATGCTTAAAAACAAGCTAACAATATTCAACAATTTGCATTACAATGGCACTAGATGGTGTTCTGACACAATACTTTTGGCAGTTGAATTCAATAGTTTAATATGTTGGGATTACAACTCCCAGAATTCCCTGTATGGACAATGACTGGGAAATAGCTGTAGAGCAAATAGATTTGGGAGACTGCTATTAGTGATGAACAAATAGGGACTGAAATTTTAATGGGAAAAACAGAGTTCTCCAAGATTTTTGACATTTCTTAAAATGTGTTTTTTCCTCAAATCTTTCCTAAGTAAACCTTCACTGTTCCAGGCATCTCTATCATTTTGTCATCCATACTGCAAGTTCTCTATTCTTTTTTCTACACAATCTTACTTTTCAGTGGTATGGAAATACATTTTATCACTGAAAGGCTCAGAAATTATTTTCTAAATACAAAGGTCCTACAACTGTCATTTGCTTTGACTCCCTTGTCCTACTCAAGAGAAGTAAATGGACGTACTACAGATCACATGAAATGGATTAAATCTGCTTACACTTTGAGCAGTGATTGACATAAACCTTATTAGCTATGCATATTTCCAAATTTAGCTTCATCACTAATCATTAAAATTATGACAACGTTTTTATGAAAAGCAAAGGCATGGATAAATATATTTACAATTCCTGATTTAGCAGGTGAAGGCAACCATCTAATTCATAGTAGACTCTAATAAAATAATGGTCCCCTGGTGTAGCACTTTAAAATTGGCTTCAGAAACATCTGCATCCAAGCAAGAGTTCTGTAATTCCTTATATTCTAGCATCCAAAGAGTCATTCTCAGTGTCAGTTCTCCAACTGAGAGAGGAAGAAGTCATGGACAGGCTATAGCATACTTTCAGAAAGTTCAATTGCTTTTTACTGTGGGGCATAAACCCCAGGAGATGAGTGAGGTGCAAAAGATAAAATAAAAGTCTTATAGTCTTTTGCTGAGTTTCATTCCCCCAAATTCCTACACCTCTATTTCTTAGGAGTTTTAATCCAATTTTGTATTATCTGTTTTGCTTGCTTACTCATTTATTTGCTTAATTTAAATTAATACAGTCCCTAATGTTGTAAGTTAAGGTCAATTATGTTAGTCAATTAAGGCTGGCATCTAAAGCTCCTCATAGTCTACCTCTGTGATGGCGAACCTATGGCTTGCGTGCCAGAAGTGGCACACAGAGCCCTCACTGTGGGCAGATGCGCCATTGACAGCTGCTCTTCCAGGTTTCATTTTGTGCATGTGCACTGAACAAGTGCTCTCTTCTGGGTTCTGGCACACACATGTGTGCCAACCAGCTGGTCTTCATGCAAAGACCAGCTGGCTGGCGCACATGTTTGCACCAGAACCCAGAATAGAGCAGCTGGCTGGTGCTCATGAGCATAATGGAACATGGAAGAACAGATGGCCGCTGCACGCATGGTACTAGCCAGCTGTTTACTTCTGGGTTCTGGTGCTCTGGCATGCGCATGCACACATGTGCTTGCCGTGCATGGTCCAGTTTTGGCACTCGGTCCTGAAAAGGTTAACCATCACTAGTCTAATTGCAGCTACTGTTTTCCTTGCAGACAGTGTAATATATTCCTCATACAGGAGATTAAGTGTGCTCTTCTTTTTTGGTTTTAGGCAAAGCAAATGGTGGAGTTTGAGAGTTGATAATTTTGCTATGCCTAGGGGGTGTGCGAGATTTCTGCGTTACATTATACTCACCTTTGATCTTCTGCTTTCATTTTAGCTTTTCTGCCTCTGTTTCCTGTTGCTTAGATTTAAGGTGACTGTATGTTTATATTTTAATTGTTATCATTTTTGGAGGAAAAAAGAAAATTCTTTTTGCTTTTGAAAGATCTAATCTAGCAAGGGAGTAGGATAGGAAAAAAATATGGAAACATACAGTAGTTCTCGTTTTTCTCATACTTAGGTAGGAAATCATAGTTTTGCTTTCCCATTACACTTTTCGAAAAACATCCTCAAGTAAATTGGTGTGCCAAATATAAAAGAAAGGCTTGAAACACAGATGTTATCATTTAGCATTCCAACGATACGTTTCATTTACTTATATGATATGTTAATATAAGATGTTTTTAGAAAGTGGGTCAACAAGTTTCAAATGTGGCACAAGAGACTATTGTGTTTGGGAATAAAGGATAAAAAGCCCCATGGTTCCTAAACAAGTTAGTACATGGTCCTATGGCAAGCTAAATAGCAATCTAGTAAGGCAGGGTGGCCTGGAAAATAATAAAATTTGTAAGGTTGCTGCCATAATTTTAAATAGTATAAATGAGAATTGGTCCTATCCTTTGGATTTCTCACTCTAGTACCTCTTAGCCAAGGTATTGGGAAGGCAATTTTGTAGTCTACTTCCTGACCAGGACAGGAATTCTTATAGCATCTCAGACAAGTGGTGTGCAAAGCCTGCTTAAAAACTCTCAGGAATGGAATATCAATGACTCCAGAAGGGCATTTCTAGTGACATTTTTGTAAATTCTTGCTCCCTCAGCAGGGGTAAAATGCTCTGAAGTCTGCCACCAGTTCGCTTCGCTACTGGTTTGCTTCACGCACGTAAGTAGAACAGCAAGGTAAGTAGAATAGCGAGGGGGGTAAAGAGCTGTGCTGCACAATTTAGATTCACTAGGAAGCAGGATTTCCTGCTTTCTAGTGATTAGAAATCACGCGGCACAGCTGATTGTCACACAGCTGATTGTCAGAACTACCAGTTTGCCCAAACTGGTAGCATTTTTTACTATTGGTTTGGGCAAACTGGTCCAAACCAGTAACATTTTTCCCCTGTCCCTCAGTTGTATTTACTTTGGAGAACGTAGACATCCTTGTGCAATTAAAGAAATATTTATTTACTGTATGTGTTTCTTAAATTTCTATCCCAATTTACTTACATTTATTACTTTACTAGCTGAATACCGTGCTACGCTACAAAAGTATGTGATTGGGCTTGATAAATCAACACTTACAGCTTGAAATTAATAAATAGTTACCATCGACCACTTCTTTCCCTTTCTCTCCCTCAGGTTTGGCCCACAGAAGTCTTCCCTATCATATCACCTTCTCTCCCTCAAGTTTGCCCCACAGAAGCTTCACCTATCCTATCACCCTCTCTCCCTCAGGTTTGGTCCACAGCTCCCGCGGAGAGGGCCCGCAACTTGGGCGTCCTCCTGGATCCTCGGCTGTCTTTGGATGACCATCTGACAGCCATGGCCACGGGGGCGTTTTATCAGGTCTACCTGATACGCCAGTTGTGCCCTTCTCTAGATCGTGATGCCCTACGCATGGTCACTCAAGCCCTCGTCATCTCCTGCCTGGACTATTGTAATGCTCTCTACATGGGGCTTCCCTTGAGGTACATCCGGAGACTCCAGCTAGTCCAGAATGCGGCCGTGCGGGGGATCTTGGAAGTCTCAAGATACTCCCATGTAACTCCTCTCCTGCGTGAGCTGCACTGACTGCCTGTGGCTTTCCGGGTGTGCTTCAAGGTGTTAGTAACCATCTTTAAAGCGCTCCATGGCATGGGTCCTGGTTACTTGCAGGACCGCCTCCTACCACATACCTCTCTTCGACCTGTCCGCTCCCACAGGGAGGGCCTCCTCAGGGTGCCGTCTGCCGGACAATGCTGGCTGGCGGCCCCCAGGGGAAGAGTCTTCTCTGTGGCAGGCCCCGCCGTCTGGAATGACTTGCCCCCCGACCTTCGTACAATCGCGGACCTGTGCCTCTTCCGCCGGACATTAAAAACACACTTGTTTCATGCGGCCGGCCTGGCATAGTTTTTAGAGTTTTTAGTAAGGGTTTTAAATCTAATTTTAGCACGGGGTGTTAAATTTAATCTATTTTTATTCTATTTTTACCGTATTTATTGTTACTGCTTTTACTACTTCTTGTACTACTTCTTGTGCAGTATACAAATGTAAATAATAATAATAATAATAATAATAATAATAATAATAATAATAATAATAATAATAATAGAAGCCCTACCTATCCTTTCATCTTCTCTCTTTCAAGTTTGCACCATAGAAGCTTCACCTATCCTATCACCCTCTCTCCCTCAGGTTTGGCCCACAGAAGCCCCACCTATCTTATCACCTTCTCTCCCTCAGGTTTGCCCCACAGAAGCTTCACCTATCCTATCACCCTCTCTCCATCAGGTTTGGCCCACAGAAGCTTCACCTATCCTTTCATCTCTCTCTCAGGTTTTCACCATAGAAGCTTTACCTATCCTATTACCTTCTCTCCCTCAGGTTTGCCCCACAGAAGCCCCACCTATCTTATCATCTTCTCTCCCTCGGGTTTGCTGCTCAGAAGCCCCACCTATCTTATCACCTTCTCTTTCTCAGGCTCCTTTCCAAACTCCCAGCCAGGAGGCTGGATGAGTCACATGCTGGCCATGCCCATGGCCAAGTTTTCAGGTTGGGAGGGGGAGTAGAATGTCTAACTCCTTACCATCAGTGTGTATTAATAATAATATACGAAATACTAATGCCCTGATGATCATTTCAAAAAATCCTTTGTTACCGAGCACCTAGAAGCCAAGAGGAACATACGTGCCAGATTTCAAGTTTGAAGACTTTACAGCTCTGGAGATTTTGGTATTCCTGTGTGAGTGTTTTCGTATTTATATATATATAGATAAGTAACTTAAGGTGGCAAACATACATAATATTCTTCCCCTACAACAACAACTGCTGGGATAAAGTGACTGGCCCGAAGTCACCCAGCTGGCACAATTATTTTAGAGTCTTCCCATTGCTCCAAGCATGCCAAATGTTCAGCAGGAAGAATGTATGTGCCACTGAGAGAAATTTTATGGTAGAAATCAAATAAAATGCACAACTTAGTTTTTCTTACTTTACACAGCTCATCATCTTAAAAAGAAACATAAAACCTCAAACTTGCATTATTCCCGTCTTTCTTAAATCAATATGAAACAGTACATGTATTTATTTCCAGTGAAGGGGATGCATGTTTATTATATACCTGATTCAGACTATTTGAGGAGCTCAGTAATCATGCCTGAAAGCCATATTTCTGTTTCTTATTACAAATATCACAAGCAGATTTTATTAGGTATCATATTGGTTTATATAAACCTGAGAAATTTCCGTTACATAAACCTGAGAAATTTCCTTTATATTTAATGTGGGAGATCATTAATAATTTTTAGCAAAATCCAGATTTTTTAAAAAAAAGTTTAGGATACTATTATGAAAAAGGACAAACCACCCAGAGAAATAGAGTTCATTCTCATTTGGCTATTGAAATAATAATAATACAACTTTCAAAGGCAAATATTACATGTTATCGAACTTGGGCAGATAATAGAATCTGCCCAGTTATTATTAATCTAATAATTAATATAAACAATATAAGTTTATCAAATTATCATTTAAAAATATATAAATAGCCTTCAGACTAATTTGTCAATGGCACCTTTTTTAATTCATATTATTTTTATAAATTATATTGTACATTCTTTGCTTATCTCTTCTTCTATAAACTACTCTTCAATATGCAAAAACCCACCTCATCTGTATTGTGCACACAATACTAATGCTCAATACTTGGTCAATATGCAAGTCCTTGATGGCTGGATGTTGGCCTGACATAAATAATCATGTATTCTCTGCACATTTGCAGAAATGCCCTTTCATACATTGGATATGCAAGACATTCGGCCATGCTTTGTACATGTACCTGCAGTTTTCAAGCTGGCAAGTGATGATTTCACTTATCCAGAGCTAACGCTATCATCTTGCTATAAACAGCAATACTGCTGATGAAGCAGTCAGGAGGAATTAACACATGAAGCAGGTGATATCACAATCAGGACAATGCAATTTCATATGTGACTGGGCTTAGACTGCCTTCCTTTGTACTCAACATGGCTTGATGGATAGATGGAGCAGTAAAAGAGATGGCTTTTAGATTACTTAGGTTGAATCTATCCATTGATCTGCAGAGCCCACACCTACCTTTTCTAACTACAGATCTAGCCCATGATATTGAGAAAAGATATTTTTTATGTTTCTCAGTTGGGGGCAATTTTTCCATGAATATCAGAATAACAGAGTTGGAAGGGATTTTGGAGGTCTTCTAGTCCAACCTCCTGCTCAAGTAGGAGACCCTGTATCATTTCAGACAAATGGCCAAGCTCTTTTAAAAAAACTTCTAGTGATGGAATACCTACAAGTTCCATTGGTAAATTGTTGTCACTGTCAGAAAATTTTTCCTTAATTCTAGTTTGCATCTCTCCTTGATTACCATATTTTTCAGAGTATAAGATATTCTGGAGCATAAGACGCATCTTAGTTTTTGGGGAGGAAAATGAGAAGAAGAAAAAATTCTGCCTCTGCCTACCAGCGTCCATGGTATTCAGCTCACTAACTTCCTGTCAGTATGTGAGAGTTCATGACTTAGAATCCATGGTGACAAGCTAATAGGCATAGCATCTAAGTCAGCCAATGTGGGCTGTTTGGACTCTGAAACAGTATTTGCTGTGTGAGCAACGAGGAGACAGGAAGGAGTCTGGCTTCAGTTCAGCTGAGAACTGAAAATGAAACTGCTTGCGTTTTTCTTGTATTTATTGCTACTTGGAAAAGCTGCTTTTGATATTGTATTGTATATTATTTTTATTTTGAATCCTGCTGAATCAGTTACTTGTGCGTGCTTTCTGAATGTGATTGCTGCTGCAAACTCTGACCAGCCAGGTCAGCTTTAGCACTTATTGCATCCTTGGCGGGTGGATTGACTGCTGGAATACTCCCAACAGCTGTTCCAGGCTGCAGGGATTGCCACAGACCATCGTTGCCATCATGCCTCACATTTTTGGCCTCTGGTGGGGATGGGGATGGCTACATTTCGTGTATAAGATGCACCCAAATTTTCACCTTCTTTTTTTGGGGGGGGGGAAGGTGCATCTTATACTCTGAAAAATATGGTAGTTTCCATCCATTGGTTCTTATCTTACCTTTTGGTGTTTTGGAAAATAGGTTAATGCCCTCTTCTTTGTTGCATCCCCTCAAATAGAATAGGACAGTGGTCGGCAAACTGTGGCTCGCGAGCCACAAGAAGCTCTTTGGCCCCTCGAGTGCGGCTTTTTCTCCACCCTCGTCGACGGCGGGACGCCTTGGGCTCCGGGGATGTGCTCTGGCTGCCCCATGGCCAAGGAGGCAGCCGTAGCCTCCCCAGCCAGCATGCCGGCTGCTCGGCTGCTTCCCAGGGGCTGAAGAGGCTCCGCGGGGGGAGGGAGGGAACTGGCCACTGGGGCGGGCAGGCAGGGTGCTGTGGCAGTGCCCAGCAACATTCCCTGCCCACCCACTCCGCTGGCTGACCCACCAGCAGTCAGTTCCCTCCCTCCCCCCACAGAGCCCCTTCAGCCCCTGGGAAGCAGAGTGGCTGGCATGCTGGCTGGGGAGGCTACCTAGGGGCTGAAGAGGCTCCGCGGGTGGGGGGAGGCAACTGGCCACCGGTGAGCCTGATAGGCAGAAGCCACACATAGGACGGGGACAAAATATCCCCAGAATGTAAAAGAGAAAATACTTACAGAATGTACAGGCCATAGATTTACAGTAAGTTGCACAGTCCTGGCTTTGCACAGGCAAGAATCCAAATGCTCAGAAATCCAATTAAATTTGAGTTTCTTTTCTGTCCTTGCTTGGAGATGGCTTTACTGACTCCTGGATTGCTTTTGGCTGCTCTGTCATAGCTTTTGTCTCCGGGACATGCTGGCCACTCGTCTGCTTTTCAGTGGCTGAAGAGGCTCCCAGGGAGGGGGGGAGAGACAGACACAGAGAGAGAGACAGGGAGGGAGGGAATCAGAGAGAGACTGACAGACACACAGAGTACTGAGAGAGAGAGACAGAGATGGTGAGGGAGGGAGGGAGGGAGAGAGAGGCACAGAGAGAGAATGACAGAGGGAGGGATTGAATCAGAGACAGAGGGAGAGAGGGAGGGAATCAGAGTGACAGACACAGAGAGAGAGACAGGGAGAGACAGAGGGGGAGGGAGAGAAAGATAGTCAGAGACACAGAATGAGTGATTAAGTGAGTGAATGAGAGACAGACAGACACTCACACGGTGACAGATGGGCGGAGGTAGGAGAGAGAGACAGATACAGAGAGACAGACAGACAGAGAGAGAGACAAAAAGAAAAAGAGAGAAAGAAAGAAAGAGAAAGAAAGAAAGAAAGAAAGAAAGAAAGAAAGAAAGAAAGAAAGAAAGAAAGAAAGAAAGAAAGAAAGAAAGAACTTATGACCACAATTGAGCTCAAAATTTTGGTTGCTAAGCAAGACTGAGTTTCACCACATTTCCCAAGTTGGCCACGCCCACCCGGTCACATGACCACTGAGCCACTCCCACAAAATAGGCCACATCTTCTGGCTCTCAAAATAAATTTCAATCATTGTATTGTTGATATTTGGCTCTGTTGACTAATGAGTTTGCTGACCACTGGAATAGGACATTGAAAAGAAATTTTGAAATGATATTGGTAAGAAAGAACCATTAAGGAAAGACTTGGAAGTGTGATTATCTAGTCTAACGACCATCTTTAAAGCGCTCCATGGCTCGGGGCCTAGTTATATGCGAGACCGCCTCCTGCCCCATACATCCCTCAGACCGATACGCTCCCACCGATACCCTCCTCAGGGTGCCGTCGGCCAGACAATGCCGACTGGCGACACCCAGGGGGAGAGCCTTCTCTGTGGCAGGACCAGCCCTTTGGAACGACTTACCCCCTGAACTCCGTACCATCTCCGACCTCCGCCTCTTCCGCAAGTGTCTGAAGACACACCTATTCCAACTAGCCGGCCTAGCGTAGCCTCCAATTCTGACTCATAGATAGTTTTAAAATGGGGATTTTAATTCGGTTTTAGCACAGGTTTTTTAGTCGAATAAGTTTTTTTAAAAAAGTTTTATATGTTTGTATGTTTTTTAATATTCCTGTGCGCCGCCCTGGGTCCGTTTGGAGAAGGGCGGGGTATAAATTCAATAAAATAAAATAAAATAAAATAAAATTCTCTAGTAAATACCAGAGAATAACCTAGAATGATCCTGCCTTGATTTTGTTAATAAAAAAGGGGATAGACAAAAACTTAGAAAGATTTTAAGGATTATGTTATTATACCCTGCTATATTAAAGGATATTCCTGCGATCCCTGTAATGTTTGTCTCTTGGTATGGCCTACCTCAAAGAGCTGACAATCACACCTGCTTTTCATGTCAAGTGTCAGGTTTAGTGTTATTAGCTGCTGAAGAGCTACTGCTGGGCAATGGGGACAATGCTGACTTTTATTGAGAGGCAGCTTCCACCTTCCTTGAAATATTACCTCCATAAATTAGTATTTTATTTAAAATTAAGTATTTTAAATACTTTAGTCCAAGTTATGAACTGAGAGTGTACATAGCAGCAAGTTACAAAGTTATCTTTGGATAGCCATCAAACCTGTCACTCACAACTGGATGAGTGTTGTGATGTACTATATCTCCAAACATCAATTAAATGCAAAGAAAACTTCAACAAAAGACAATCAATGCTGTCTCAATTCTTCATAGAAATTTCAGCTTTAGCTCCCATGTGAGATTCAAGGGATATTTCCACATCACAATGTCCTATTCTAAAATGAGCTTATCTCTTTTTTCAAGGTTCAACAATTGTTTCTTAAGTGGCAAAATTGAAGGGTTTTTTTTTGTCTCTCCTCCCCAATCACCCTTTTAAAGTACAAGAACTAACAGGAAAATCTTTTGCCTACAAACTCTCTTCACCACAATTGTTTTGAAGCCAGACATGAGGCTTAAAGAAATAGGAGCTGGAATAATACAGAGTAGTAATGATCTACCATACAGTTTCAATGTATCTATATAATAATAATAATAATAATTAATAATAATTTATTAAATTTGTTGACCGCTCCCTCTCCCCGAAGGGACTCGGAGCGGTGCACAGGGCTAATAAAACAATAAATACATACATATAGTTAAAAACAAATTAAATATTTCCCTGCGCTAAAAATTCCAATTAAAAAACTAAAATCCCCATCTAAAATTTCTTTTTTTTTTATTGAAGTTTTTATAATTTTTTACAATATTTCACCCAGTGCTGTACAAAACAAAAGGAAGAGTTGGTTTCAAGTATCTTCTATTATCTTTAAGATCTCCAAAATCCACGTTCTCTAGGTACAGGCGTCAAGGCATCCAAAGTTCCAAGTGCATAGTCCACAAATGGCTTCCAAGTCTTCCAAAAGATATCTTTTTTATAAACCCCCTCTCTAAATTTAATATCACACCTCATTTTATCATTTAAGGCTAATTTCCACATTTCACAGTACCATTCTTCTATTTTAATATTTACCTCTATTTTCCAATATCTTGCTATTACAATCCTACCCATTATAATCATAATTCTGATCAATTCTTTCTCATGTTTTGTTAACTCAGGTTCATTAATTATCAATAACAATATAGTTTCTGATCTCAATATTATTATTCTTTTCATCATTTCACCCATCGTTTTTTCTAATCTAAAATTTCTGGCAACCCCATCGAAGAGAGACTATCCTAGGCCGGCCAAGCAGAACAGATATGTTTTTAGTTTTTGACGGAAGGAGCGGAGGTCCGTGGTAGTTCTAATGTCGGGGGGAAGGTCGTTCCAGAGGGCTGGGCCCACCACAGAGAGAGTCCTTCCCCTGGGCGTCGCCCGCTGACAAAGTCTAATGGACGGCACCCGGAGAAGTCCCTCTCTGTGGGAGCAAATCGGCCGTGTGGATGTGTGCGGCAGGATCCGATCCTGCAAATAGCTAGGTCCCGAGCCATGGAGCGCTTTAAAGATGATAACTAGAACCTTGAAGTGCACCCGGAAGACGACAGGCAGCCAGTGCAGCTCGCGCAAGAGCGGTGTTACGTGGGTACACCTTGCGGTTCCCATAATTGCTCGCGCGGCTGCATTCTGGACTAGCTGAAGTCTCCGAGTGCACCTCAAGGGGAGCCCCATGTAGAGAGAGTTACAATAGTCCAGTCGGGATGTCACGAGAGCATGAGTGACTGTGCGAAGGGCGTCCCGATCCAATAGGGGGCGCAACTGGCGAACCAGGCGAACCTGGTAAAACGCCCTCCTGGCCACGGCTGTCACTTGATCTTCCATGGACAGCCGGGCATCCAGGAGGACACCCAAGTTGCGCGCCCCATCCACTGGGGCAAGATGTTCGCCCCCAATGGCCAGTGATGGAGTCAGCTGGTTGAATCGGGCAGCCGGAAACCACAGCCACTCGGTCTTGGTCGGGTTGAGCTTGAGTCCGTTTCTTCCCATCCAGATCCGTACGGCTTCCAGGCACTGGCACATCACCGCTACGGCATCGTTGGGGTGGTTTGGGGTAGATATATACAGCTGAGTACCATCAGCGTAGAGATGGTACTCTACCCCAAAACCACGGATGATCTCACCCAGCGGCTTCATATATGTGTTAAACAGGAGAGGCGAGAGGACCGACCCCTGAGGCACCCCACATGTGAGGGGTCTCGAGGTCGACCTCTGCTCTCCTGTCAACACAAATTGCGATCGGCCAGAGAGGTAGGAGGAGAACCACTGTAAAACGGTGCCTCCCACCCCCAACCCCCCCAGCCGATGCAATAGGATACCATGGTCGATGGTATCAAAAGCCGCCGAGAGGTCTAATAGGACCAGGATGGAGGAACAACCCCCATCTCTGGCCCTCCAGAGATCATCGACCAACGCGACCAATGCCATCTCGGTGCTATGCCCGGGCCGAAAGCCGGACTGGCGCGGGTCTAGATAGTCAACTTCCTCCAGGTGACGGGGAAACTGTTGTGCCACCACACTCTCAACAACCTTCGCCAAAAAGGGAAGGTTGGAGACTGGACGATAGTTGGTTAATAAAGCTGGATCCAAAGAGGGCTTCTTAAGGAGGGGCCTCACCATAGCCTCTTTTAGGGAGGCAGGCAAGGAACCCTCACTTAAGGATGCGTTGACAACCTCTTGGAGCCAGCCTCGTGTCACCTCCCAGGATGCCAGTACAAGCCAGGAGGGACACGGGTCCAATAAACACGTGGTGGCTCGCAGTCACCCATGTAACCTGTCCATATCCTCGGAAGTAACGGAGTCAAACTCCTCCCAAACAAGATCTATCTCGTGGCATCCCACGAGATAGTTCTCGTGGCATCCCACGAGATAGATTATAGATATGCTATAATCATTGCCATTATTATTCTGCTTTATATCCTATCTTTGGCAAGCACTCGCTTACAATACAATAGCAGAGTTGGAAGGGACCTTGGAGGTCTTCTAGTCCAACCCCCTGCCTAGGCTTCATAGCCACTTACTGTACATCTTGAAGTCCTCTGATATTAAGTCAAGATCGGGTGCTAGAGATCCCAGACTTCCCTGCAGAAACTTGGTATGAAGGGAATTCTCCATTAGAACATCTGATCAGATGGTAGGAGGAGGAGGAGTGTAAGTCTTTTGATCATCATCAGTTGATTATCTGGACCCACACCAGTCTGGCTTCCGGCCCGGGCACAGCACTGAGACGGCATTGGTCGCGTTGGTGGATGACCTCTGGAGGGCCAGAGATGGGGGCTGTTCCTCCATCCTGGTTCTATTAGACCTCTCGGCGGCTTTTGATACCATCGACCATGGTATCCTATTGCACCGGCTAGAGGGGCTGGGGGTGAGGGGCACCGTTTTACGGTGGTTCTCCTCCTACCTCTCCGGCCGATCGCAATTTGTGTTGGCAGGAGGGCAGAGGTCGACCTCAAGGCCCCTCACTTGTGGAGTGCCTCAGGAGTCGGTCCTCTCGCCGCTCCTGTTCAACACATACATGAAGCCGCTGGGTGAGATCATCCGTGGTTTTGGGGTAGAGTACCACATCTACGCTGATGACACGCAGTTGTACTTTTCTACCCCGAACCACCCCAACGATGCCGTTGAAGTGATGTCCTGATGTCTGGAAGCCGTACGGATCTGGATGGGAAGCAACAGCCTCAAGCTCAACCCATCCAAGACCGAGTGGCTGTGGTTTCCGGCGTCCCGGTACAATCAGTTGATCCCATCACTGGCCATAGGGGGTGAACATCTGGCCCCCATGGATCGGGCACGCAACCTAGGTGTCCTCCTGGATACCCGGCTGTCTATGCAAGATCACGTGACGGCCGTGGCCAGGGGGGCTTTCCACCAGGTACGCCTGGTGCGGCAGTTGCGTCCCTTATTGGACCGAGACGCCCTTCGCACAGTCACTCACGCGCTTGTGACATCCCGGCTAGACTACTGTAATGCTCTCTACATGGGGCTCCCCTTGGGGTGCACCCGAAGACTACAGCTGGTCCAGAATGCGGCTGCGCGGGCGATCTTGGGAACGTCTAGGTATTCCCATGTAACACCGCTCCTGCGCGAGCTGCACTGGTTACCTGTGGTCTTTTGGGTGCGCTTCAAGGTGCTGATCACCATCTTTAAAGCGCTCCATGGCACGGGACCAAGCTACCTGCGAGACCGCATCCTACCTCATACATCCCTGCGGCCGATCCGCTCCCACAGAGAGGGACTTCTCCGGGTGCCATCCACCAGGCAATGCCAGCGGGCGACGCCCAGGGGAAGGGCTTCTCTGTGGTGGGCCCAACCCTCTGGAACGACCTACCCCCCGACCTCAGAACAACCACGGACCTCCGCACCTTCCGCCAGAATTTAAAGACACTCCTGTTCCATCAGGCCGGTTTGGCCTAAGTTAATTACCTAGCCTTCAGTCTGTATTATAAATTGTTTTAATTGGATTTTAAATGAATTATGTTTTAACTTGTTACATTTTAGCACAGGGATATTTATTTAATTTGATTTTAATTATTTATATTTTATATTGTGTGTTTTAACTTCCTGTGTGGGTCCCTTCGGGGAGAGGGTGCGGTTATATAAATTCGAGAAATAATAATAATAATAATAATAATAATAATAATAATAATAATAATAATAATAATAACAACAACAACAACAACAACAACAACAACAACAACAACCACTTTACCGCTGCTCATCATTCTCAGAAATGTTCTCTGTAGTCTGGTTGAGTTGCTGGGGCGTTGGTTTGGGTGTAATTGGATGTGTGATTATGTATGTGTAACTTGGCCTGGGAGGAAAAAATATCAGAGTGGTCAATTGATCAAGAACTGGATTTTCTATGCAAGCTCTATGAAATGCAGGTTATTGAACAATAACTACCAACAGAGTAAAACACAAAACCAAACAGCATAAAATGTAAGTGCTTGTATAACTCCAATGTAGCCCTGACTTTTAGGAATTTACTTGAGCTTAACCAGAGGGGTAATTGAAGTAAAAATCTGGAAAGGAGAATGAAAAGTGATAAAGAGAGAACTTTGTACAAATTGTTTGCCTCGGGTTAATGACATTGCTGGCATCATCAGTTTCCCATTCTTTATAAATATCTTCATAGACAAGCTTACATTTGCAAAATCAAAGTAAGCATTGAACATGTCACGTATGTAATCCAATCCCCCTCTGTGGTGAGGTAACCATCTGCTCTGAACATGACCTGTCTGCCATCTGAGCTCCAGAAAAGGATGGGTGGATTAAAGCGGCAATTAATAAGGACAAGAAACTTGGGTGTGACTCAGAGGCAGGGGTGGAGAGCTGTCGGTCATTTTCTGTGAGTCATCTCAGTATAACATTTCTCTCCCCCCCCCTCCCCACACCCATCCATTATCTACTTCCACTCCATTTGTGGATGCTGGATAGTGACACTACAATAAAAACCACCTTATTCACAGAGCTTTCCTTTTTTTTAAAAAAGAGACTCATTAACAAAAATCAAGATTTGCCAGCTGTTAAAGCAATCATCCTTCAGAATCAAATTAACCTCTTCCTCTGTACAAATGCCTATGTATGTATCATTTCCTTTTCTTATTCATACTACACCAATATAGTTTGGATCAGCTTTTTAACATAGAAAATATTTCCAATTTATAACAATCTTTTCTAACATGACATTTTACATTGACTTTTCAGTATTGTTTTAAACATACTATTTGTCATTTTTTTTAAAAAAAAATGCCTGAAGTTTCAATTCATTCTTCCTCTTCCTTCTCATCCTGTTGCTCTGCAGGTATCAATATATGATTCTGTTCAATCCCAAAGGGGATGTTGCTTTCAGAAGGTAATCAGGCATGTTAATTCTTGGAGTCTATTTTGCAGGAAGGAAGAGTTGAAAGAGTTGGATGTTTAGCTTGGAGACGATTAAGAGACGCTAGCAACCGTCTACTATCTGAAGGGTAATCATGCGGAAGATGAAGCAGACTTGTTCATTGTCACACAAAATGGTAGGGCTATTTTGGTTAAAATAACATTAGGAAAATGCACCCAACAGTAAGAAACGTTCATGAATTGTTGATGTTAGGACATGGGCCTGGGGTTCTCTTTCCATGAGAGTTGAAACAGTGATGGGATGGCATCCTGCCTTGCATTGAATAGGTTGTTGTTGATTCCATTCAGAAAATAGCCTTCAATGTAAAATAGAGGAACAGCTCAATCAGAGTTATGAGTTCATGGCTGCATTTATGCTGGAACTGTTAGGACATAAGTGACAATTTAATTAACCTATGACCCACGAATTCTCCTATGCCAGTTCCCTTATTTATTTATTGTCCTTCCTCCTATTCATTTTTTACACCTTAAACTCTACCCTTCCTTCCCCCCCCCCCCCCCCCCCCACCACATCTACTAAGAGTAAGAAAAGCACGACACCATCCTCAGGCTAACCATGTACTCAAAAAGAGCACAGGAAGGAAAGTAAATTAGGATGGAAAAGAGAAAAGGTGCCAAAACTCTATCAAGGAAAGAAGCTGATCAGGCAGGAGGTTTTTAAAAAGAGGAGGATACACTGACTTTTTAAATAAAGAAGGAATGGTAGTGGATAACTTCTGACTTTTTAAAAATATTTATTCGGTACGGTTTTAACATGGGTTTTAGCACGGGTTTAAATTAATTTAATATATTTTAATTGATATTGTATTTTGTGGTTTTAATAATGCCTGTGCGCCGCCCTGGGTCCTAACAAGGAGAAGGGCGGGGTATAAATTTAATAAAATAAATAATAAGTATTCAGGGATAGGAAAAGAAAGACTGATGCACCCAAAGTGATATATGAGAGATAGGGTTTAAAAAACAGATTGGTATCTGATGAAATTGTGTAAAGAAGTGGCGAGAAAGTAGAGACAAAAAGATAGCAGGAAATATAAAAGGATGCACTTAAACATGAGCTATGGAAGTTTACATTTAATTCCATTTTGAAAGAGGCGGACAAAGCAGGGAAGTGTGCATAAGAAAACGACAATCAGCACTAGAGAAAACGAACACACAGAGTAAAAATTCAAAACAGATCCCTATTCAAAAGCAGCAGCAGCAAAAGCACAAGGATACAGCAGAAGGATTCCAGAAAATATAGGCTGGGATTAATATTTTAGCAGACGTTGGTAAAAGCTGGATCTTGTGTGAGAAAAAAAAAATTGCTAACATCTCAACATGATTAAAACACTGGAGAACAAAAGAAAAACTGCTGCCAAATACAACTTCAGGACTCCATCCCACCCAGCAGAATAAGTGATGAAAATGTGTATGAGCAAGTGTAATAATAATATGGAGACAGAGGCAAAAAAAATATAAAAAAGGAAATTTGCTTGTACATTTTTGGCAAGCTTCTATGTGAGTCTTCCTTTCTGCAACAAGGAATGATAATACTGGCCTACCTTCAGGATTGTTAGAGACAGTGGTGGGATTCAAATTTTTTTTACCACTGGTTCTGTCGGCATGGCTTGGTGGGCATGGCAGGGGAAGGTTACTGCAAAATCCCCATTCCCTCCCGATCAGCTGGGACTCAGGAGACAGAGAATAGATGGGGGCGAGGCCAGTCAGAGGTGGTGTTTACGGGTTCTCCAAACTACTCAAAATTTCTGCTACCGGTTCTCCAGAACTGGTCAGAACCTGCTGAATACCATCTCTGGTTACATGGTTTATGCAACCTATAAGAACTTGAAAGTGATTAGACAGGACATGGGGGGGGGGGAATGAAGGCACATCTCAAAGATGTTTAATAGGGTCCCTGGGGAAGAGAGAACACCAAAAATGGGTTAATTCACCCTAGCAGTTAAATTTAACCCTAAAAGAATTAAGGTGTGGAAACCTTCCTGGGTTGGGTCAGTTACTGCATGTCCTGGGAACATCTGAAACCTCAGTACATTGGGACATTTTGTCTATGTGTATATATTTTCCAAGAGGGAAAAAACCTATGAAGAATGCACCATTCAGCAACAATGAACACCTTAAAATACTCTGTTTGGCTATGCCATGCTTCCTACTTTATGACTGGTGAATAGAAAGCAAGTGAAAGATGTCATGGAGATTAGACCACATTGTTCAGGTGTGAGGACTTCTAATGGAAAAGATTATAGGTATACATCCAGAAAAGATAAATGAGGACTATTCTGACAACTGATTTTTTTAAAAACCTCAAATCCCCGGCAAAAATATCAAAAATCAAAGGTGTTTTACATGATTGTTGCAATATCCAACGTGAAGTAATCTGAAGATTAGCATTACTTATTTATTAAATTTCTATGCAACCCATAGAAGAGGTATCAATTTATTCTTCAAACCACCTGAAAGCAGTGGATGGAAACTAATCAAGGAAAGAGGAAACCTAGAACTAAGGAGAAATTTCCCAACAGAGAGAACAATAAACCAGTGGAATGACTTACCTCCAGAAGTTGTGGGCACTCCACCTCTGGAAATTATCAGTATGTTTCCCTGAAATAAGTGCTCGGCCTTATTTTGGGGGATGTCTTATTTTTGAGGTGCAAGAGGCAGTAAGCGTGGTCACCTCATGGCTGCTGCTGTGTTGCAATATTTTTGGGGAGGGCTTACTTTGGGGGAGTACTTATTTTAGCGCATGCGTTCAAAAGCCCGATTGGGCTTATTATCCAGCGAGGTCTTATTTTCGGAGAAAGAGGATAAGAAGAGATTGGGCAACCATTTGTCTGAAATCATATAGGATTTCCTTCTCGAGCAGAGGGTTGAACCAGAAGACCTCCAAGGTCTTCCTTCCAACTCTTATTTTGTTATTCTGGATGGCTGTCTGGCTCTTAGAGTCACAAGAGTTGGGTAGGACCATTTTAACTATCAAATACAACTCCCACTATTCATTGCAGGAATTCAAATCAAAGCATTGTGTACTGTTAGCTGGACATCTTTTACTTGAGCATAGACAATGAAGAGAGCTCACCATATGTTTGGATAATTAGTTCTACTCTCAAACTGAGGATTCCCCCCTCCCCCAACATTCAATCAGAATGTTTTAACTTAAATCCATTATAACACCAGTATCCTGCACATTGGAATGAGAAATAACAAGTTTTAGCTTTTTTCTATGTGATACCTTTTAAGTATTTGAAGAGTGCTATCATATGTTTCTTAAGAGAGCTTTTCTCAAGGTTAAATATATCCAGCTCCTTAATCTCTCTTCATATGACTTAGTTTCAGTCTCGGGGTCATCTCTGCCGGATGTGTTCCAATTAATCTAAAACTTTCTTAAAAAATGGAGACTAAGTCTGAAGAAAGCAGAAAATATTGGAACAATTATTTGCTCTATTTGGATAACCCCCAAATAGTGTGTTTTTACTATCATTTTAATAGGGTTTCTTATTATTTTAACATAGGTTAAATTTATTTAATTTAATTTTAAATTTATCTATTGACTGTATTTATATGTATTTTATCCTTTATTATTCCTGTGCACCCCCCTGAGTCCCTACGGGAGAGAGGGCGGTATACAAATCAAATTAATAATAATAATAATTACATTTATGAATCCTATTGCTGATTCATATTTAATTTGCAATCATATACTATTCCAATATCCTTTTTGCCAATACTATTACCAAGCCAGATTTCCCTCATCCTATTCCTGTTCCTATTTACTAATTGAAAAGTCTTGCATGTCTCTTAGTTACCTCAGATAATTATCCAATCAAAGAATTTGATAAATTACTCTGAGAAAAGTTGTTCTTGATAAATTCATGCTGACTTCTGCTAATTACCATATTGTCTTCAAAGTGCTTATATATCCATTTGCTTATAATCCACCCCAGAATCTTCCTAGGTATATTTAGGCTGACTGGTATATACTTTTCTGAATCTTCCTTTTTCCTATTTTACAAGATAATATTTGACTTCCCCTCAGTGCCAGATTTAGACTTTGTAAGATACCAAGCTGTATAAAGCTTCAAGATCCTTGTTAGAAAGTCATATCAGAAGATCTCACTAAAATGCGTTCCAAAATAGGACTCCGGGTCACCACAAAAATTTTGAATATACATACATACATTTATGCACGGTCACTCAAGCCCTCGTCACCTCCCGTCTGGACTACTGCAACGCTCTCTACATGGGACTCCCCTTGAGGTGCACTCAGAGGCTCCAGTTAGTTCAGAATGCGGCCGCGCGGGGATTCTGGGAGCGTCTAGATGCTCCCACGTGACACCTCTCCTGCGCGAGCTGCACTGGCTGCCTGTGGCTTTCTGGGTGCACTTCAAGGTACCAGTAACCACCTTTAAAGCGCTCCATGGCAAGGGACCTGGTTACCTGCAAGACCGCCTCCTGCTACCAAACACCTCCCACCGACCAGTTCGCTCCCACAGAGAGGGCCTCCTCAGGGTGCCGTCGGCCAGGCATTGCTGGCGACCCCTAGGGGGAGAGCCTTCTCTGTGGCAGCTCCTGCCCTCTGGAATGACCTACCCCCTGACCTACGGACAACCACGGACCTGCGTCTTTTCCGTCGGGCCTTGAAGACCTATTTATTTCATGAAGCCGGCCTGGCGTAGTTTTAATTGTTTTTAGTAGGGGTTTTAGTAGGGTTTTAGGACAGGCTAATCATTTAATATATTTCTAACGTATTTATGTTTTATACTACTGCTTTTTATCATTGCCTGTACACCGCCCTGAGTCCCGTAAGGGAGAAGGGCTGTATAAAAATCTAATAAATAAGTAAATAAGTAAATAAATAAATAAATAAATAAATAAATAAATAAATAAATAAATAAATAAATAAATAAATAAATAAATAAAATACATACATACATACATACATACATACATACATACATACATACATACATACATACATATATATGCCTTTTAATTATTTAATAGCAAAGCACCAAGTGAAAAATACAAATTATGCATTTACTGATTAAATATTTATCATTTGGCTGGCTTGATCTCTTTCATAGATTATAACATAATATACCACTGGAAATAATACTTAAATGTGAATCTTAAAGAACTTTAATACACATTAATAACTAACCAATAACTAATCACTTTATTAATATAAATAAATGTAAACTCATTTGCAAACTGAGAAAACTGATATTTTGTAATTTTGTGAGGCAGATTGTGAAACTCTAAATTGTAGGTTGTTTAGTTTGTACCTAAATCTGGTACTGCTTCCTGCAGTCAACTAGCCTGTTCTTTGGAATTTTCTTGAGATAATACCTTTTGAGTTTGGTTCAACATCAACTAGTTTTTTCAGTGATATAACTTGTAAATCTTCTGGTCTCAGAAATTCAAAGCCATTCATATTAAAGACAGTTTTTGTTTTTGTTTTTAGAAGCAGCAGTTGAGACACAATGCTGAGAATTACTCCTATTTTATTTTAGCTTTCTGTTCAACCGGTATGGCATAATTGTGCTTTTTCTGAATGAGACCATGAGAAATGGATGTTAATCTATTTTGAGACAGCAATGCAAGGGCAGAACCTCAGACTGACTCATATTCAGAGCTTAACTGTGGATGAATGGAGTATGAGTTACCAACAGTAACTCATCATGGAAAATGGCCAATTTGCAAATGTATAAAGAAATAAGCACCAGTTTCTGTAGTAGTTACAGAGAAATTGTATATTTTCTTTTTTTTAAAGGCATTTCTTTCCCTTACCTTTACATTTTGCTGATGATTAGGCTATGTGATATATATGACACGGGACTATTTCTGATGAATATATATATATATACAAAATACAATTCACCATGAAAATAGAAGCTAATAACCAACTTCCTTTTCTAAATGTCCTAATCTACAAAAAACCTAATGGCTCCCTGGGACACACCATCTACCACAAAAAAACACACACCAAACGCTACCTAAATGCACAATCCCATCACCACCCTGCATAGATAAACTCTGTAGCCAAAACCCTCATATACAGAACCAAACGCCTAGCTGACAAAGACTACCTAGAAACCGAATTACACTTCCTCACAAATACATTAATATCCAACGTATTCCAAAGAAAAACAATCACCAAACTAATCCAAAAAGAGACACCCCCCAAGAACCAAGACAAAGAACAGGAAAATGGCATTGCCCTCCTCCCATACATTAAAGGTACCACAGACAAAATCAGCAAAATTCTCCACAAGCACAACATCAAGACAGCCTTCAACACCAACCAAAAAATAACCAATATCCTAAGGAATCCCAAAGACAAGATCCATCTAGAGAGCCAAGGAGTCTACAAAATTCCATGTAAAATCTGCCCTGCCACTTACATAGGACAAACCAACAGAAGGATAAGTGCACGTATCGCAGAACATAAAAATGCATTAAAAATCATCTTAATACCTCATCTCTTTATCAACATTTCAAAACTACAGGACATGACACTGACTTCCAAGGGACTAAAATGATCTCCAAGGCTGAACAGCTGAACAGGAGAATAATCAGAGAAGCTATCGAAATAGAGAAGCAACCTAACAATATGAACAAACGTGATGACACCTCCCGCCTACCAGACATCTGGAAACCAGCACTGACCAACAGACGATCCCCACCCTCCACCCAAGCCACCCGAGTCCCTTTTGGGAAAGGGTGTGGTATATAAATTTAATAAACCATAAACCATAAACCATTGAAATTCAAAATAAGGAGAAACATACAAATAAGACCAATCAGCATCAATACCAATCATGATACAGCTGCACAGCCAATCAATCCACTCACAACAACAGTCAGCACTCCACCCCTCCACCAAGATTTAAGGAAGGGTGACGCCTTCGTAATCGCAGACCGAAGCCTTATGTGTGTGAGTGTGTGTGTGTTATATATTTGTGTCATATATATATGTTACGTTTTTTAGCTGATCAATACATAAGTCAGGATAGATCTATTTTGAGCTTTTTAGCTCTCATCAGCTAGTCATTCCCTTACTGGGATTCGAACTGGGGATGTATTACATGCTAGGCAAATGCCTTACCACTTGAGCCACCAGGTTCTCTTCCTGCTCAGGAACAAAGCTAGCCATCAGCTAGCCATACCCTTACTGGGTTCGAACCAGGGAAGTATTACATGTGAGGCAGTTATAATTGCCTCTAGACCACGGGTTCTATCCTGATCAGCTGAGACAAGCGAAATAAGTATATGCTTGTGTCACAACACCCTGGTAAGCCCCAATTAAGGGAGGAAGCATACTGTTTTCTTTTCTGTCTTTCGGCTCATCACCAGAGACCATCACCAGAGACCATAAATATATATATTTATGGATCTTGCTCAAGAATCCGTTTGGTTTTTAAAAGGTCCTATATGCCAGGTTCAAGGACAAAGGACTTCTGATAAACCATGTCTTCTTTTAGTAGGTAACAATGGCTTAATGCACTGCAAGGATCATTTTAATTTGCAGCATTCAAATTTATTTCAATGCTACATAGTGATACTACATAAGGGAGACTGTCAAAAATTAATTTAGTCCTTAGGACTTGCCTGTCAGTGCTATTCAGAATTTCCTCTGTTTTTTGGAAAACTCTAGAATTGGAATTCTTGTAGGATCTTCAGGCTCCAACATCTGCTTACAAAATCAGATTTTCTTTCAGATTTTCTTTATAATTTTGGTCATTAACATTTTAGAGAAATTGTACAAATCTATGAGGGGTCCAAGGCTTATTCCTGAATTTTTGTTTCATGTTTTTTTCTTGAGGGAGAGATGAGATTTTGACAGTTGGAAGCAGCGTTGTTTTTTTGTGCTGAGCTGTAGAATATTTTCTTTCAGAAAGCAAGATGTTATTTCTCTACTCTACTTTCAGAAAAAGATAAAAAATAGTCTTAAATGTTATTGAGCATTTAGATATTACTGGAAATAGTTTTTGTACTACTTAATATGTTATCTTTATTGGTTGTCTTTTTCCTTTTCTACTTTTCATTGACTTTTTATTGGTATTTTAAATTGCGGCAGATAGCTGTTGTTTCTTAAATATTGTAGATAAATGGCAAATACAATTTGACCCAGACTGTGCGATGTTTAGATTAGACCCATTGAAATCAATGAGTTTGTTGTTCATTCTTAGTTATTATTCTAACGAAGTCTGGATCCAATCCTAAAGAATATACCATGTACCATGACACATTCAGCTATTTTGGACTCCATTTTTTCATAGCTAATTATTACTTTGGGCCAAAGGGGATTTTGCTGTCAAAAAAATCTGCAGGATAAAAGGTGTGGAGCAAAGCCTTCTGAGTACAGAGAAATCTGTAATCAATTCCACAGGTGTAGGGATTTCACAAAACTATACAGTTTCTGATTACTTCCTATGACAGGCGCAGTTTCTTGTGTAAATATGAGTCAAATGTCACTAATTTGCCAATTTTAAAAGAATTAAGAATACAACAATAATCCTGCTGTAAAGTGCATTATATCCAGCAAAAATTCTATCTAGATGATCATTCTGTTTCCACAGAGACCAATCAGATGTCAGTGGGAGTCTAAAAAACATCCACCTTCTCTTGCATCTAGTTCCCGCTGTGACAAACAAATGCTAACATGAAGTTCTGAAGCAGGTTATGTAGTAATAATTCTCTCCTGGTTTTGCTTCCTAGTATTTAAATAAGGAAATGCCATGTACAATTTAATCTGTCCTTTCCAACTATCAAACAAATTCTTTAGCTTGATTATACAATTTAAAAAGTTATTTATAACTAAGAACCATGTTAAATACCATAGTTTAGGACAGTCAATCTGGTGTCCTCCAGATGTGCTGGTTTACAGTTTCTAGCATTCTGAATCCAGAATCCTGAACATTCTGAATGTTTTGGGTACATCTGAAGGCTACCAGTTTGAAATGGATTGTTTTAACATAATAGGGATAAGTCCATTATATGTTTATCTGTAAGTAGCATTAACTATGATTACCTTAAAATAATCTACTCCAAACTATGCTTCTGAAGCTAGTTTTCTTAAATAAGCCACAGTTTATATGAACGTTCTCTAAGAAGTCTCAGCCATCTAAAGTTAAGACACTAGTTAAAAAAATAAGAGGATCTCTGAATTTCTGGGAATAGAATTTTTTCTGTTAAACATATAAGTTAATAAGTGGAGAACAGAAACAGAAACTTCAGTTTGAATATGGCTCAATTTGCTATCATTTTTATTGGATAATGATGTTTTATTTAACTTTTTTTTAACTTTATATATTGTATATACTTCACAGTTAAAGTATTTTTACAGTCCTAAATATGTTCCAAAGTCATCATCCTCTACCCCAACCAAAATAAAACAAAACAAAAACCTAAAGCAATCTAAAGATTTTATTTTTCTGAAAATGAAAGTACTTTACTTTACTCTGTTTTGCTTGCCCTTTTTTGGGCTGTCACAGGTCCACAATTTCTTTCCTTGACTTGTCAACCAGCTGTAAGCAAGAGTCTCTGTGGGTTGCACCAGAGGTAGTATTCAGCAGGTTCTGACCAGTTCTGGAAAACCGGTAATGAAAATTTTGTGCAGTTTGAAGAACCGGTAAATACTGGCCTCGTCCCCATCTAGTCTCTGCCCCTCGAGTCCCAGCTGATCAGGAGAAAATGGGGATTTTGCAGTAACCTTCCCTTGGAGTGGGAAGGGAGATTTTACAGTATCCTTCCCATGCCATGCCCACCAAACCATGCCATGCCCACAAAGCCACATCCACAGAACCAATAGTAAAAAAAATTGAATTCCACCACTGGGTTGCACCATAAGATGTTACAGAATTTTGCAGATGAACGCAGGAGAACTTCAGAGTTGAAACCTTCGCTGCCATTTATTTATTTAAATAGTTTGAGCAGCCACCATTTTGTGAAAGTAATTCTGAGCAGTATGTAAGAATTAAAACCAATCTAAGAGAACCTCCATTTATTTAGAGCTGTTAAAATGTTTCCTCCCCAGAAGTGGATTCCTGAACTCATCATGACTAATCAAGGGTCAGAGACCAGAGCCTGGGAATGGTTCGTAACTTCTGGGCAGGTAGGAGAAGGATGCTACCAATAGAGTGCAAGTGTTCCATTAGTTATAGAAACTGTGCGGTCACTTAGATTGTGGGAGGCATGCTGAGTCTGTGACTTCAAATCCCTAGCAACACATGATCTGATGACATTGTGCACTGTGTTGACTTCACATTAAGTACATGAAATCACCTTATTTAGTTAATAATTTTGAGTGAATTAATGACATCTGAAGTCTTACCCTATGTGAGAAATAACTAAACCCTGGCATGGTAGATGCTGAAAACTTCAAAGGTGCTGATGATTTATAGAGGATTAGTGCATTGTGCAATGTCTTGCTGTTGATATTTTATCATTTCAGCCTCATTGGATAAAGCTGTAATGAAGCCAGAAAACTTGGGACTGATGTCTCAGATCAAAAAGTGGAGACAGGAAGGAAATGTTTATGGGAAAATCAGATTCCAAAACATACAAAAATCATTCATGCCTAAATATCCAGAAGCTGGATTCAACATACCGTACCTATGTACAGTTCTTGGTTGAAGGTAGCCAGTTTATTTCTGAATAACACCCAGAGGATGAAGCTGAATAGTATTATTCACCAAGAATACTTCCCACTCAAGGGGCAGTAACATTACTTAGAAAGTCATTTGATTTTATCTTAAAGATGCAATGTGTTTTCCATAGAATATGTCAAATTATGTAATTCTAAATTGTATCAACTAATTGCTTTGTGTGAAAGTTTTATACTATCTTAAAATCCATCCCAGATGCAATTTGCAAACCATGTTTTTTGCAACAACAATGGCTGTTGACTCTCTCCCAAAGCACAGTACTCTATTATACCTCTAATCAATCTCTCCTCTGAGGAGTGAAAGGAAGCACTCATTTTAATTCCACTTTTTCCAATTTGCCCTTCTAATAAGCTTGTCAGTATGTTTGTAATGCAACAGCTCTGATGATTATTTATGGATTTCTGTAGATATATTCAGGCTACTTTCAAAGATTTGGCTGAGGCTGTCAGGTCCTCCTAAAATAACTGTAATTGCAACTTTTAATGGGATCATAGACAAAAAGACTCTATATTAGTGTGAGGTGAAATTAATGAACGCAATAACAACATATTCTCTTCTGGAAATTCTTAGCAAATACTGGTGGTTTAGGGTCCATCCAAGCTTTATGCAAAAGCTTAAGAATTGTCCAAGTATCTCCATTACTATTACTATTTGTCAGCTTTGGAAGCCATATTAACACCGGAAGCTTCCCTGCTGCCACATTCTTTTGCTTGGAAAATTAGGAGGGGGAATTTAGTAGAGGGAATGTAGTTAGACATAATAGCATTCTTCTTTTTGGTCAAGGCATGGCATTCCTGCCTGGAGGAGGAGTGGTTGAAGTGATGTCTCAAGTTGGGATGGATTGTGATGGGACCGTGGGATGGACTGATGGGTGCAGGGCAGAGGTGGGTTGCTGCTGGTTCAGGCTGGATCAGCCAAACCTGTAATAGTGGCGGCAGGAGGCTCCACCCACCCACCCAGACACTGCTGCGTATGCGCAGAAGCATCACACGCATGCACAGGAGTGCATCTAAACTGGTAGTAAAACAATTAGCCACCCACCTCTAGTGCAGGTGCTGGGTTTGGGTTTTTGATTTACTGAGGGAAAACCCGGAATTCTCATATTTGGGTTTTCCCAGATATGCCAGTATAACTACTCAAATAAAAGGGAACTTTGAGAAAATGCCTGTCTCAGAGTTTTTAATAAGGAATAGTGTATGAGGAGTTCTTTGCACAAATGACATTAGCAGGAATAAGAGATTGGATTGGTCTCAAAGATTATATAGTTATTTATTGTAATAAATTTATGTATTTACAATAAATAAACAAATAAAACATTGCTGCCCAAATTTACATATAGAAAGCTCTTTGCATATGTGTTTAAGACAAACATTTCAGTCCCACATAATTCTATAAATGTTGCAAAGAAATCTATGGAAACAAATTTCAGAGAAATAGCACTCAGTTTAAAAAGTTGTACCCATTAACATTAAATGTGGAATAATCCAATCTTAAAGCATCTCAGTATTTTTAAATTGTAAATAATACAGAAGCAAAACCCGTATGGAATTGCTAAAATGTCCAATTCATTATTATTTTAAAAAAGATTAAAAAATAATTTCTGAACATTAAAGTGCAATCAAACACCACAGAAATTATTTAAACTTTCCATAGGGAAGAAAAAAGCCGCACTCTAAAAATGCTACAAGGGTATTGATGTCTATTAAATATTTACTTTTCTCTCTAGCTCACACTAGAAAGAGTAATTTGTGTTTGGCAGAAACTGGCTGCAATTATGTTAGTCAATCCAAAAGCCCAACTTGCTCATGCAAAATGCAAACAAATTAGTTAAAATGGTCTAATTAGCAGACTGAAAAAATGCAAAGCAAGGCTGCCATAAAATGGTGAGCTATCCAAGTATGCTTTTTACCAAATAAACAAAGATGGAATATAAAATGCCCTAATCAGTCCCATACCACTGAAGGCTGCAAGTGCTCATTTAGCAAAAACTTTGCCGAGTCCCTCCTTATTGCTCATACGTAATGCAAATTCATTCTAGAACAATTGAGGCTTTCTTTCAGGGCTGTCCATGTTGTGACCCAGCAAAGCAAAGGCACTCACAGCATATTCTCCAGTTCTTTTTATTGATCAAAGATACTTCCAACAAGAGGGCAATTTGGAAGAGAAATATCCAACAGATTATTTTTGTTTAATTTGATTTACTTCAGTCACATCTCAGACTTAATCTTTTGCATTTCCTAACATCTAAAATCGTGAAATACAATTTGATGATTTTATTTCAGTCAATACATTATACATCGATGTAGACAAAACTGCATGATGCATTCACAATACATGGAATTCATCCTCACATATCCTGGCGCAAATATGCCTATATAATTAATTTTTTGCTCCATGATGTCTTCATAATGAAACTTTTATCCTCTCTCAGCCAGCAAGTGAAGCAGTTGAAAGTCATTTTTAGCTGTTCCAGTTTTCAAGCAATGTTTCCCTTTTTTTAACAACACAATTTTGGTCCCAGATCAGTGGTGGGTTACGGCTCCCGTTGCAACCGGTACGCTGCAATGGGACCAGGCGTCCACCATGTGCACGGGCACAGCCCGTGCATGCGTATCCACTGTGCGCGATGCTCCAGCTTCTCGTTGGAGTGTTGCGTAGGTGCCATACGCTCCGTGCACATGTGCAAATGCCCCAGTCAGCTCAAATAGAGGTAAGGAGAGCGGGTGGGTCCTCCAGAGCACCTTACCGGAACAGTACCTAGTGCTCCCAGCAGGCACCGGTACGCCCATATTGGGGTATACTGGTCGTATCCCACCACTGGCCCCAGATATAATCTAACACATTTCACCTATGAAGTGTTGCTGATGCAGCCTGAAGAAGGAACTGCCCAGATCTTCTGACCATATTGGGCTGTTGTGAGCACATCTTATGCCTGACTGGCAGTTTCCAAAATTCTTGTTTTATACAAATGCGTCACAAATACTAGATTTTGCATTCTTTTGAAATGGCACCAGATCCCAAGAACGCTTGTGAAAGAGTACCAGTGTGTCCTATGTAACACAAAAGGATGATTTAAACCAGGAAAGAGTGCCAGATTCTTCCAGCTGTATGTTTCTGGTTCTGTCAACACTGAGTGCATTATAGGTGTTTAGTTCTTGTGGTAGGAAGAGGTAGTGTCCTTTTGCCACTCCATTCTGACTATTTTGCCATGTCCAGGTGCTCCAGGTGCTGCCTGTCATGAAACAGAACTGGACATTGTGCCAGCAAGGCCATTAGATTGTAGCACTAATCAAGGGTGAAGTTCACTTGACATTGATCATGCCTTCCCAATTATTTTTTCAAATGGTGAAATTAAAAAACGCCTGTAAAGAAAAGAGATAGAAAGAAATCCCATAAATGTAATATAGTGATTAAAATAAAATAAACATGACAAAAGAGGAAAAAACTGAATTAACAGAAAAAAGATCCATATGTGCACTATAATTAATTATATTTAGTTCAGTAATTAAGCTTATCATCTAGGCCAGGGGTCCCCAACCTTTTTGGCACCAGGGACCGGTTTCATTTTAAAGAAAATTCTGCGGACCGGCCGGCGTAGAGGGGGAGCAGGGGGAGGGGGAACAGGCGGCGCATGCACGCGTGGTGTGTGTGTGAGTTGGCTCACTCACCCCTCTAGGGCCCCCAATGGCACGAGCGGCCGCACCTGTGCTCTCCCGCCCCCTGTGCGCGCTCTGCCCAGGGGGTTGCCCCCTCCTCCCTCCTCCTCCTCTCCAGCCCTGCGGCCCGGTTCCTATCAAGCCACGGACCTGCACTGGTCCGCGGCCCGGGGGTTGGGGACCCCTGATCTAGGCCACATATCATATTCACCTTTGCATTTTTAGAATTCAAAAGCTTTTATAATATTGCAAACGTGTATTATAAACAGCAGTGAGATTCCAAATCTTTTCCTACTGGTTCTATGAGAAAGTGCTGTATGTGTGCGCGGAGCACTCAAAGACCAACCTCGGTGTCAGCACTGGTGAGCTGAGCTGTTGTTTAGCTGAGGTGCGGCAATCCGCTCTTCCACGCGAATCAGCTGAGTTAAAAAACAAGGGAATATAAGACAGGGAACAGTGGGGGCAAGCGGGTGAGGCCAACCAGAGGTGGTGTTTGTTGGTTCTCTGAACTACTCAAAATTTTTGTTACCAGTTGTCTAGAACCGGTCAGAACTAGCTGAATACCATCTCTGATTACAAACTCATATTCTGGATCAATTGCTTAAAATCAAAGAGGTTACATTTATTTCCAAGTATATGGAATTACCATCTTTGCATATCCCAGATTTAATGGCACTAAAATTCAGATGGCAGAGTTTTAGAAATATTGTTCAATATCATGTTGATAGATGGATTTCTAACTGGCTGCAAACCACACTAAAGGAGTAATTGTTAGTGAAGCTACATCTACATAGAAGGAAGTAATCAGTGGGGTACCATAAGGCTCTGACAGGCTCAGTACTCCTCAATATCTTCATAAATGACTTAGGGAATAGAAGGGGAACTCATCAAATTTGCAGATGACATTAAACTGGTAAGAATAGCCTACACCCCAGAAGACAAGCTCAAGCTCCAAAAAGATCTTGACAGACCTGAACAATAGGCCCTATCTAATAAAATGAAATGTGGAGAAAAGCAAGGTTTTACACTTGGGCAGGAAAAACCAAAGGTACAAGTATAAATTAGGTGAAACCTGGCTCAAAAACAGTAAATGTGAGAGAGACCACAGAGTCCTAATGGACAATCACTTAAACAGAGTCAGCAATGTAGGGAAGCAGCCAAGAAAGCTAATACAATCTTTGGTTGTATAAACAGAGACATAGAATCAAAATCACGTAAAGTATTATCACATTTTATAAAGCCTTTGTAAGACCATACTAAGCCCAAGCATGACAACAGAACATTTTCAGTACTATCTTCAAATTTGGGTTATTCCATAATGTCAATTTCTCTTGTGATTTGGTGTCAAGCTAATGGTGTAACTCAGGGGTGTCCAAACTTGGGAACTTTAAGACTTGTGGACTTCAACTCCCAGAATTCCCCAGCCAGCGAATGCTGGCTGGGGAATTCTGGGAGTTGAAGTCCACAAGTCTTAAAGTTCCCAAGTTTGGACATCCCTGGTGTAACTAATCACCAATTAATAATCAAATATGCCTGGTATCTTTCAAAACTGGAAATGAAGATCCAAGCTTAGAATAGCTGTACACTCCCCCCCCCCCCCAAATTTCAAAGGTGTTATAAACTTGCTCTACAAATGGGCCCAAAGAAGGAATTAATTCTAAGAACTCTTATTTGCCCTATCAACAAAAACGTATAATAAAACCAAATTATATAGTTGAAATTCTGGTAGGTTGAAATTGCCATCATCCTAAATATAGCCATAATGTAAACAAAAAATATTACAGGGGTGTTATCAGGCCAGAGTTTCTCTCATGAGTTTATCAACACTATCTGCATATTTTAAAGAAGTTAATACTGCAATCTTTCTTAAAATAGACATTCATTTCAATGGTAGTATTCATTTTGTAAAACCAATCTCACCCCAAAGACTTAACGAGAGTTTAATCACTGATTTATATTTACTGAAATTGAATCCGACCATTTGTACATGTTTAGCTCAACATATTGTGATATATGTCAAGAAAAATTGAAACCCAGACATTTTATAGAGTCTGTATAAATTATAAACACATACATGCAAGAACAATTTATATTCAGTGTTGAGTGCCATCGCGCCTTTAATATCCTGAGAATGTCAAAATCAAAGATTTGAGAACCCAGCTCCTGTAAGGTCCCTTGATTCAAAGTTTGATAGACTGAGAGACAAATCTATTTGTAATAACTACTGGATAATAATACCAAATTATAATCTAATAAAATTCAATCTGGATCTCACCAAAGGCCTTTTCAAACAGCTGATTAAGGATACACAGGTGAAACTCGAAAAATTAGAATATCGTGCAAAGGTTCATTTATTTCAGTAATGCAACTTAAAAGGTGAAATTAATATATGAGATAAGACTCATTACATGCAAAGCAAGATAGTTCAAGCCGTGATTTGTCATAATTGTGATTATTATGGCATACAGCTCATGACAACCCCAAATCCACAATCTCAGAAAATTAGAATATTACATGCAATTAATAAAACAAGGATTGTACATAGGACAATATCGAACCTCTGAAAAGTATAAGCATGCATATGTACTCAGAACTTGGTTTGGGCCCCTTCTGCAGCAATTACTGCCTCAATGCGGCGTGGCATGGAAGCTATCAGCCTGTGGCACTGCTGAGGTGTTATGGAAGACCAGGATGCTTCAATAGCGGCCTTCAGCTCTTCTGCATTGTTCGGTCTCATGTCTCTCATCTTTCTCTTTCTGCAACTCAGCTTATTATTATGTCACTTGACCCACTTAACCTTCCAACACTTTTTCTTTTCTCTCACATGCCTCAACCACGAAGTATGCAAATATTTTTCTATCAAACTTCCTCCCTCACCCAACCTGAAGCATGAGAACCTTATACATTCCGAGAAGGCACAGTGATCTCTGCCTGGACTGCATATGGTAATGAACTAAATCCATTATAAGTCCTGACAAGACAAATGTGTTCTCCATTGTGTCCAAAGTCCATCAAAGGTGGATGTCTATGGAGATTCTCAATTATCCAGGTCATGGTTGAAAAAGCACCTTTGGGACACTAAAGCTGAACTTATGCTTTTTCTTATACCAATGTTCTTTTTCTGATACTTTACAGAGTAGTCCTCTTCCTTGCAGACATGAATATTTTGAAGTGTATGGATATTTAACTTTTTAATAACATTTAGCATTCCAACAATAGGTCTTTTATCATTGAGCGACTGTCAGATTAAAGCAGCTATTGTGCAGTAAAGAAGATGAAACACTCCTCGTGTGATCCATATTCTATGTGGTTGATTATAATGGGGAAAAAATAGCAACTATTATTCCTCACATTCATTTCTTTGTTCTTTAGGTTGCAGCAAAGTTCCTCGCTAGTCTGCTCTAGTGAGATCTGTATGTGGTGTAGCTTTCAGATTTCACTGGTAATTTGTTTTTATTTCTGCTTCCAAGATAAATAGCATACTTTTTTTTCAAATGAGATATAAAAAAAAAAAATCCTATGCAGTAAAACAAAAATCTGTAAAGTAATGCATAAAACACATTTTAATAAAGTGCTTTCAACAGTTTGCCACCAGGCGTTATTTAGTTAAGGGCATTCGGAAGAGGAGGAAACTTTCAAAGAAGTCAAGAAGGCAATTTGATCGCAGGCCAGTCCTCCTTTTTAATGTGTGCAATACATGTAAAAAACAATAACGGTGAGACTTTGATCACACAGTGTCAACCACTATCTTAACTTTATTGACTCCTCTTGCAGATGCCCTTGAGAAACATGAACCATACTTACGTGAGACCTAATCTAATGGACATATTATCAGATTCAAGTTTTCATATTTTAGACACAGTAAGCAAAGAACTGCCTTGAAAAGTCTGTAATGTTAGGAAAGTAGAAGGAAACAGAAGAAGTAGATACAATACAATACAATAGCAGAGTTGGAAGGGACATTTGGAGGTCTTCTAGTCCAACCCCCTGCCTAGGCAGGAGCCCTATACCATTTCAGACAAATGGCTAGCCAACATCTTCTTAAAGACTTCCAGTGTTGGGACATTCACAACTTCTGGAGGCAAGCTGTTCCACTGATTCATTGTTCTAACTGTCAGGAAATTTCTCCTCAGTTCTAAGTTGCTTCTCTCCTTGATTAGTTTCCACCCATTGCTTCTTGTTCTTTGGTGAATAGCTTGACTCCCTCTTCTTTGTGGCAACCCCTGAGATATCGGAACACTGCTATCATGTCTCCCCTAGTCCTTCTTTTCATTAAACTAGACACACCCAGTTCCTGCAACCGTTCCTCATATGTTTTAGTCTCCAGTCCCCTAATCATCTTGGTTGCTCTTCTCTGCACTCTTTCCAGAATCTCCAGGTCTTTACATAAATAGCATCAAGGTGAATGGATTCAATTACAGCTGCAGTGGCTTCATTGTTGGAAGACTTGAATGACACTGCAGACAAATCATCCTGGGAAAATCTATCTATTTGGTCACTAAGAATAGGGCACATAATCAATCAGGATTCCACCATCGTTTGGCTAGGTGCTACCAGTTTCTGTAGCAGGTGAAGCAGAAGATAATAACATGGTGCCAAATCATTTAGAAACTTACTGGTCCTAAGCAGCATTTTGCTGTAGAGGTGAGAAGAAGAAGAAAAACTGAATATGAAAGGATTTTTCCAAAACTTGACTGTGAAAAACAGAAAGAAGAATCTTCTGCAATGCAGCTTAGGGATCATCCACCAATTCATACAAATATGTTGGGCAGATGTTAAAATATGTAAGAGAATGCCACAGCATTAACAACAGTGAAAAATGTTGGGTAGTTTGGTAGTAAAATATGAGAAACAAGTAGACTTTGTGCATTTCCCTCCAGTACATTTTAAAACCTGCCGTATCTAAAATCCTGAAAAATCAGGGAATGTTACTCAGTGGTATGTACTTGCTTTGCTTTTAGATTCCATTTTATTCTCTGCCATCTTCATTGAAGAAGGATTAAATCTCTGCCTAAGGTCCTAGAAAGCCACAGACAACCAGGGCTGGCATATATTATAGATACAGGCATTTCATCTGTACATCTGAAAGAACTGATCAAATGCATGTAGACACAGTACGATCATGCATAGCTTCTCTAGCTCTGGGTTAAAACTATCAAAGATAGTTTTGGATGTATGAGTTGGGAAAGAAACCCCCCCTTTTCTATGAAAAAAAAGATTTATATTTATTCATCTTTCCTTCAAGGGACTCAAGGTAATGTGCAGGATTCTGCCTCTAAATTTACACCTCTCTCTTCATTTCATCCCTCCTTCCAATATAATCCCACCACCTACTTAATGCTCTTTGAGAGGATAAGCTGGTCCAGAGTCTCCCTGGGAACTTTTTGACTAAAGGGGATCTAACCATATTCTCACCAGTTCCAATGGTTTCTGTTCTCAGAGCTAATCATTACTGGTAGGTCATGAGAAGGAACTGAATGTCTCTTCCTGAGTGTTTGTCCCTCTTTTAGCTCACGTACATTTTATTTGTGTGGGACGTCATCCAGAAAGGTGACAAATCTGCACTCCGTAAATGTATTAATCTTGCTCACGGCAAGGGGAAGAGGACATTTTGAGGAAGAAAGCCACAGTGGTCTATAACTTCCAAATGAAAAAGAAAGTTTATCTCAGGCTAACAGATGATGGGGTTTAGCAACAGGGGGTAGATCACACCTTCATTCATTGTTTGTGAACATTCCTGACATCCTGCCTGATTCTTTCCCATCAATAGAAAGCTGAGCAGCATGAACTGCTGTACTGGCAGTGATCTCTCAGTGGCACTGAATATCAAGTACTTTATTTGAGGTTTTTCCCTATATAATTTATGCCAGTGCTATGCAAGCCTTGGTAGGCAGACTCACCAAAGAACTCAACAGGAGCTTTTGCATGGATATCAGTGAAATCAGACCTTGCAAAGTAATACCGAGCGCTCACCAACATAGCATGGATTTGTAGCACTCCCTGGAGGATTATAAACCAATGAACATTTCAGCAACATTCTCAGTAGATTATCTTATCATTTGTGACACATAAATGTAGAAGTGAAACTCTGTAGTCTGATTTCAGTGATGTTTTCCATTTACTAAGCCACTTACAAAGTTTTATTCAAACTTCGCTGTATCTTTACAGTGCAGTGATATAAGTGGGAGCAGTGTAGATTAAATGCCAGTTGTAAAGAAACATCAGAACCCAGGCAGAAGTTTCTGAAAATGGATAGTAGAGTAAATATGAAATATCAAAGTAAGTGATGTCTGTGTTAAGAAGCAGAAAGAAAGAGCATTATAGTTTGGAAATAGTTCAAAATCTACAGTTAATCTGACTCAAAAGCTTCTTCTACTTCGCTGTAACTTTACAGTGCAGTCATAAAAAGTCCATACCTGCTCCCCCAAAGCATCTCAATCATATGTCTAATAGTAGTAGCAATAGCACTTAAACTTATATACGCTTCACAATGCTTTTCAGCTCTCCCTAAATGGTTTACAGAGTCAGCATTGTGTCACCAATAAGTATAAGTATAATCTTTATTGTCATTGTACTTATTTACAATGAAATCTGGGTCCTCATTTTACTGACCTCGAAAGGATGGAAGGCTAGGTCAACCTTGAGCCTGCTGAGAATCAAACTGCTGGCAATTGGTAATCAGCAGAATTAGCTTGCAATACTGCATTCTAATCACTGCACCTCAACAGCTCTTAATACACCTTGTGTAGTTGCTTTTTATGTAAACTACAAAGGCATGGGGTGTAGGCAATATTGATAGATTGATAGAACTCCATTTATATCCTGCCTTTTCTCCTAAAACTTAAAGATGCTTTATGTGAGGTGGAGTGTTTCTTCTAAGTTTACCCCAACAACAACACTGGGCTGAGAGAGAATAAACTCTCCTAGTGCAGCCTATGATTTAAGTGATGTGTTGGCTCTTCACAATTATACTGTACTGGTTCTAAAAAGATGAAAAATGAGACAATTTATCCTGAACCATACTGATATTTTTGGGTGAGTATACAACCCTTTAATACCCATTAGCTGGTACATCATCAGCCTTCCTTATCTTCCAGGCATGTTTAACTTTAAATTCTATCATCACAAATCAGCATGGGACATGGAACCTCCAGTTCTTACTGGAGCAAAGTACTGAGGAATGCAGTATGATTTGGATCAAGCTAGGTTTAAAAACTTTTGAGAAAATTCAGCTAGTATACTGTGTAGTAGTCATATTACTGACTGGGACTTATGACAAGGAGAATGTGACTACTTTGATCTCCTAACCTCATTGGTTTTGTTCTGTTACGTATGCTTCAAATTACTTGTTATGATCAATAAAGCATTAAGTGACTTGAAACCAAGTTTAAGTTTGAAAGTCCATATGAATCTCTTCATTATTGTTCACAATCTTTATGATACTCAGAGGCTTTGAGTACCACTTTTGACAGAAAGGTAGGAATTTTAGAATTTCAAGGACAAATTATTTACTAATGACATATATTGGATGGAAGAGGAATATAGACATACATACATACATACATACATACATACATACATACATACATACGTGTATGTATGTATGTATGTCTGTCTATATTCCACTTCCATACAATATATGTCGTTAGTAAATAATTTGTGCATGAAATTCTAAAATTCTTGTACTTACATTTTGTATATACATCTAACACCATCATATTGAGCCATTGAATTACAAAATAAATGATTTTGTAATTCTAACAGTGGTTAGAATGCAGCACTGCAGGCTACTTCAGCTGACTGCTAACTGCAGTTCAGCTGTTGAAATTTCACCAACTCAAGGTTGACTCAGCCTTCCATCCTTCCAAGATAGTTAAAATGAGGACACAAATTGTTGTGGGCAATATGCTGTCTGTAAACTGCTTAGAAAGCACTATGAAGCGGTATATAAGTCTAAGTGCTATTGCTATATTATTCCCTTTTGGGATAAACAGCATTGAAGAATGTGTCAAAGAGGAATAAAAAAAAACAATGGACATAACACAGGAAGAGAATAAGAAAATAGTTAAAGTCAGTGCCCACAAACACTATTACACTTCTCTAAATATTTCTGTCCTTGCAAAGCATCCTTACTTTCACCATGTCTGTTCCCTGATTCATACAATATATTACCTTTTAGTCTTCAAAGACATACTTGTGTCCTAAACATATTACCTTAGAAAATTTTAGAAAACACAAGAATACACAAATATATATTCCATTAAACTATTTTGATCTTCCTTTCTTTTCATATTCACTCTTCATTCATGTATTTGTTTTGTAATTCAGTCTTCATGCATTATTTCTATGTGACCAAATCACCTTAATGAACTTTTTTTCAAAATGGTGACCCATTATTTTTCACCCTTTATTTTAGTGTTTTATCATACACATTTTTGTTTAGAATTCTAAGAAATCCTATTCCCAACTTTTCAATTTGCATTTATGTTTCTCCTAATGGAGAAATCTCTCTTACCAACTATTTTTCTTCTTTTGATAAACATTTATTTTTTGCAAGTGACAACATAATATCCACTATCTTTCAGCATTTGCAAATCTTAACATTCTCCATTCATTTTCCTATCTATTTGATATAATATTTCACCATTTATGTATAACTTTGTAATTGTTCAGTCCATTTTCCTTGACATTTGATACATTAATTTTCAGATCCATACTCTTTCTTGCATCATGTTTTTGAACATTCACTACAAATCAATTTGGTTCTCACCCGACATTTCTACTTCATTTGCATTTAAAAGTGCTAATTTATGTCCACAACCATGTTTACTATATCTAATATTACCACAAGCACTCCTTAAACATATTGTATACTGATAAATTCAGTAAAAAACCTGAAGGGGCATCCATCACACATTTCCATCCTATTTCCAACTCAATATTGAACATATCATTATCATTGCAGTACAAATTTCTAAAGTACTGCTTCTGCTAAACTGTCATGTTAGTTTCATTGAAAATCATTTCATCATTTTTATTTCTAATTCCTTTCACTTTTTTATTTAGCCCTTTTCACCCAGTTCTAAACCTATTATATATTTCAATCAAAACAATTCTACATTTTCTTGTGCTTCTTTTAAATCTTGCTCTTTCTTTGACTATGTTCTATCTGTTTGTCTGTCTGTTTATCTGTCTGTCTTATGGTATATATTTTTTTCTTTCATCCTAGTTTTGTACCATTCTGTCTCTTATATGCATTTTTCACAATCATTTTCATTTTATTTTATTAGACATTGCTCTTTCTTTAGATTCATGTTTCATTCATTCTATCCTGTAATACTTCATATGGATCTTGTATTTTTAATAGATTTTATTTCTATTCTCATGTCTTTCCCTTATTTTCATATCTACATTTGTCAACCCGTTTGGCACGCCAGACTAAGAAATCAACTCCATGGAAAAGTTAAGATTGGCTATAACAGAACATTGCAAAATCACGTTGTACTATTCCTCATTCTTATATAATTCATTAGGAATTAGGAAGGTGTCTGTCTGAGCCACTTCCAAATGTTATCTGTACATTCTGGACTTAAACAAAATACTTTACTCTTTGTTGCCATGGTAATGGAATTTGCATATCTGTCAAGGTTATCCTCCTTACTTTCTCTAAAAACCATTCTTGTCACCACCAATGGTCTGTTTACGTTCAGCACCTTTTAGCAGCTTTGTATCCTTCATTAATTTTCTCAATAGTTCACCAAAAACAATTGAATCAATCATTTTAAAGATGTATATATTAAAGGAAGATTTCTTCCTTTTAACTTATGGGCATATGAATAGATGTGAGTTGATCATGTGTTTGTAATGAACAGACTTTCCCTAAGCTGATACTGACCAGTCACTGTTCTCATTCATTCTTGGATCTCCAAATGGACCCACTGTTTTTTCTGTATATTTGTTATCTTGTTCCCACCAATCCATTCATGTGGGGAAGTTATTTTTTCCTTTGAGTCTATTCAGAATATAGCAAAATTTCTCCCAAATTATTCAGTTTCTTCATGCACCACCCTTAGTCCCTTTTGGGAGATAGGGTGGTATAAAAATCCGATAAAATAAAATAAAATAAATTAACATAATTCAATGGAGCACAACATGCAACCAGCCCCAACTTAGTGAAATCACAAAACCTAAATGATGCTACTTTCGCAATACATATTTTAGTCTGTGTATGACTACACATGAAGCCTCACCTTCACTTCTCCAAAATACTGTATTGATTAATTCTACTCCAGAAGATAAGGCTACTTTCCTTCCTTCCTTCCTTCCTCCACCCTCCTTCCCTCCTTCTCTCTTCCCTCTTCCTTCTTCTCTCTTCTCTTTATGCTTTTTAACATTTACATCTTTTAGATTCCATGTCAAAATTCTAGTTATCATTAGTGAATGAACATGAAATGTCATCCCTAGATAATTTCCTTGGCTGCAAATCATGACTTTGGTTAATCAAAGACTCCTTCTAACAGTGTTGCAAATTATCACATAAACTAGATGAAGGACATAACCCTACCCTATTTCAGAATTAAAACCATGATATTTTAATTCTAGTAGGAAAGAATCATGTCTGTTAAGATGGAGCTCTAATTAAATTAATAGGACTTTTATATTCCTCATCAAAAAGTGGGGTAGTAATCATATATTTCTTCACCTAAACTCCCATCTTTACATTATGCAGAAATCAGATATCTCAATAGAATGACTATAAAATGTATAAAATTTCTTAGAGTGAACACCACTCTAAGAAATCAAGCATCAGGCCATTTTCTTCCCCTCCCCATTCCACATATTAGAATTAGATAGTGTGCTGAACAGTTTATTCTAAATTACCCCCTAATTATCAATCTTTAGGGAATGAAGTCAGCCAAACTTCTATGTATCTGATCAATTTCCTTGACTGATCTGCCTAAATTCAATTTTTATTTTTGAGTGACAAAATGGTAGTAAAGAACAATTCAGGTTTCACTACAAATGTTTCCAAATGATAAATGTTTTTCTGATTTACCCTGTCCTGACAGATACAGAGTTAAAGGTGGCCCTCCAAGACCGAAAATACCACTTGAGGATCAGGGATGTTAGCAACTTGAAGAGGGTGATAGGCACTGGTGTCTACAGGTTATGAAATCGAGTTGATGCGATGTCATTTTGGTTCTCCTGTAGCCTAGTTATCTGTTGCGAAGACTTCATGTGTGATTAGTCAATTTGCAGAAGACAGCAAATCTTATCAGGCACACGTTGTGATATTCCTGTCAACTCAGGAAATATGAATAAGAAATTTAAGATGAGGTGTCACATCTTCATATCAAACTCCAGTGCACTAGCACCTATGACTTGGGAGGCTTCTTCTTTCTTTCCAAACTTTAATATACAAAAAGATAAAGGGAAATGTTTATTTCTATAATACTGTTCTGGTAATGTTTGTTTATGTTAGCATATTTTATTGTTACAAAAATATTTTTGAACATAATAGGAAGAAGAAAAGGATGGAAAAAATCCTTTTAGACAGGTTTATATAAAATAGCAATAGCACGTAGAGTTATATACCGCTTCATAGTGCTTTTACAGCCCTATCTAAGTGGTTTACAGAGTCAGGTTACTGCCCCCAACAATCTAGGTCCTCATTTTACTGACCTCGGAAGGATGAAATGCTGAGTCAACCTTGAGCGGGTGAGATTTGAACTACCGAACTGCAGTTAGCAGTCAGCTGAAGTAGCCTGCAGTGCTGCACTCTAACTCTTGACTCAGTAAAATGCATTTATTGTTAATAAACGGAAAAATTATAAATATTTGCCATCCAGTTTTTCAAATATAATAAACATTTTGAGCTTCAGGAATATAAATAAAATTGTTTATATAGAAGGTTTTACACTCACAAACATACATTCCTCCAGGATTTTAATGACTTTAAAATATTGAATACAAATAGAAAGCATGGTAACAATTTTTAAACATACAGTAAAGAATATTTGTAGAAGAAGCTACTTTGCATGAGGTCCATACTCTCTACTGCTATTTTTCAAAAGGAGCTTATTGGCATGCTGATATTATATTATTAATAAAGGCATTTACAATGGGAACATCTCTCCTCTTTCTGAAACTTAAAATTCATGGTTAAGTTAGAAAGATAAATTGCACCTTGCAAATCAATACAGAGCATAAACAAGGCATATTAAAGGGCTTTGTATGTTTTCTCACAAGGAAGAACAAATCAGCATCTCCAATTTTATCTTCTATTTTCACAAAGATATTTCAACTATACACTAATTTACTGCACTGTACATTAACTTCCATACTGTACGCTGTACATTAATTTTTCTTATTTATTTTTGCAGCAGCATACACAGTCCTTGCTTTAGAAGAAAATGCTTTGTAAACTTTCATAACACTTTTGATAGTATTTTAAACGGGTTTTTTTCTTTCAAGGCTTGAAAACCCACTATCTTGTAATCAAGTTACTTCTATATAACAAGCTTTGCAAAACAAGCACTCTAAAGTGCACCGATAAATATGAAACCAGGTAAACCATGTCTGACTGATGTAAAAACAGAGGAAGATAGAAACAAGCCTGCCTGCCAGAAAGAAGGGCTAAGTTCTCCATAAGGTAAAGCAGAATGAAAACACTAAATGCAAGGTTTGAGTCTTGTCCTTATAAATAAGGCAAGTTTGTGATTAACCCACTTGCTGAAATTCTTTTGGTACTTCAGTGGCTTTCATCTTTCTTCAATAAATGTTAGTAATTCTCATTCCGCGGATTTTCTTCTGAGCTTATCTAAATGGTTCCAATCCAGCCTCCAGCTGAAGTTTGATATGAAGTGAGCATAACTATTACTGCCCTCAAAAAAGAAAGAAAAAAAAGAAAAACTGTCACATAAAGATTGCTTAGATTCTGATTTACTCTCAATAACTTTCCTGAGTCTCAAGGAGAGAGGAATGTTAAACACAGTCATTCCATTCTTTTGACCAACAGTGCCGGGGATTGAATCTGGAGACTGCTGTAGGCTTGTGCTTACATCTCTGATGTGAATTGCACTTATCATATGTTTGAGGTCAGCTCTAGCATATAAGGTGTTCCTCAACCTTCAATGGCAATTGTGTGTGACTGCATCGCTTAGCAACAGCAATCCCTGCAGTCCTGGTTGCTGTTGTTAACTGAATACCATGGTTGTTAGCCAGGGCAACTTCCTGCTGGCTTCCCACAACCAAAGTCAGAAGGGAAGCAATCAGTAGAAGGGAGTGGGTGTGAGTGTGGAAGAGGATCAAGGAGGTTGTGCGAGAGGTCCAGTGTAGCAGGGCAGAGCAGAGCACAGAGGGGGAAATTTACTTCAGCAAATTGCAATCTTTCCTGCCAGCTTCTCCTCTGACTTTCTGGAGAAGTCAGCATGGAAAGTTGCAAATGGAAATCAGGTGATTATGGGGCACTTGGCAGTCAGTCATAAGTGTAAATGGGTTGCCAACACCCATATAATTATAATGTGATAGGGATGCTTAGATGGCCAGAACTCTGAGGTTGATTGTTTGACACCTGATTCATTTAGTGCCATCATAATTTCGAACAGCAAAACAAAACAACAAAGTCAAGAGCTACCTGTAACAAACAAGATGTACTGATTCAGATAGGATCATACCCCCGGGTTTCTACACAACCATAATAGTATGCTTATCAGATCTGGATTTGAAAAAAATGGATAGCCATTCAATGGCAGAAATGCCTATATGGATGGTCTCAAATTTTGCAAACCAGGTAGGTAGCTTTACAGACAAGGAACAGAAACAGAATATATAAGAAGGGTGGACAAAAGATAAATCCCGTGTAGGGCTGCAGGTTCAGTCTGTTGGAGAATTATCCTTGGTGGCCAATGATACTCTCCTAATGGAATGTTCTCCCTCCCCACTTGAAGTGAAGTCAGATCCATCCCTACTTACTTTCCAGAAGTCCTAAAGAATTGGCTTTATCATCAAGTCTGGGCATCTCAGGGACTAAGAAAATCTTGAGGTGGCTCCATAGTTAATCTAATCTCTTCATTGAACCAATTTCATTGTAATTTTATTACAATATTATTACAATGATAATAAAGATTATTATTATTATTGTGTGCTGTGTGCTTTATATACTTTTTAATAATGATTTAATTTTGAGATGGGCAGGTATTTGATATATAAATATGAAAAAAAAAGTTAGAGGGCAAACAATTTGGCAATCATCCCTGTCACCCACAGTATTGGCTTTATCTACAAAGATCCTTCTGTCTATGTTCACATATATCAGGGAAGAAAAGGAAAGAAGTGAAATAACAATTTAAGTTTAAGCAAAAAGAGAGAAAATGCAGAGTAATTTTGATGGCAAAAATTGTTTTGCAAATAGATGAAGACGACTAGGCATTAAAAAAAACAAAATTAAAAATAAAAGCAATTGGATGATCTGGATGAAACTGACATGAGAGAATATTGGAAGAATTTTAGACATTCCCATTTTAAAGTAGAATTTAAATGAATAATACAAATGTTAGTAATGAAAAGGAATTTATAAATGTTGTGAAAAATGTTCTAAGTACGACTGCTCTAAGTGCAACAACATTAGAAACCTATAAAATATGTGTTTTGCTTTGTGAGTTATTTATCTGTTTGTAAAGTCCATAGCTCTGCCTGCTACTGGAAGGATACTATTATTATTCCTCCATAAAGAAAAAAAGACAAGAATGAATGTGAGAGACTACAGAAGAATTAATCTGTTACGTGTGCTTGGGAAAGTGTTTGGCAGAATTCTGATTGAAAGGATACAAGACAATAGGCAACATTTGGGAAGTGTGGAGATCAAATTTTTGATCTTCAGAAGATCATTGAGAAACATATTAATATGTGAAACATAGAAATGTGAAAAATACATATGTTGATATAGAAAATTTAAAAAAAATGATAATTATGGATTATTTGTCATACATTCAAACGTATGTTGCCAATGTAAGATTTATGAATGGAAGTAAAATGTGTGAATAAATTAAATGCTTAAACAAATCATAGAGATGTAAATGATAAAACAATAAAACATAGGAATAAGAATAAATGGATGCTGAATGAATGTGGAATATGTACTTTGGTTATCATTAATAAACTAGCTTATCATTAATAAGTATTTTGCAATTATTTTTTAATAAATGGGTTTCATTTTATTTACTACCCATGAAAAATATTAAAATTGTGTCCACGCAGCATTTTTACCCTGAATGTAATTATAGAGTCCTTTCTGAGACATTTAACAGAATAATAGAATAAAAGAGTTGGAAGGGACTTTGAAAGCCTTCTAGTCCAACCCCCTGCTTAAGCAACAGACCCCATACCATTTCAGACAATTTCTTGTTCAGCCTCTTCTTTAAAATCTCCAGTGATGGAGCACTTCTGAAGGCAAGCCATTCATTCCATTGGTTAATTGTTCTCACTGTCAGAAAATTTCTCCTTAGTTCTAGGTTGCTTCTCTCCTTGATTAGTTTCTCCCCCTGATGCTTTGGATAATAGGATAATAGATTAGAAGCCATCCCTGGACCCGGCTTTATTAGAGAACTATCGTCCCGTCTCCAACCTTCACTTTTTAGTGAAGGTTGTTGAGAGTGTGGTGGCTCAAAAGTTTCCTCGACACCTGGAGGAAGTTGATTATCTAGACCTGCACCAGTCCGGCTTCCGGCCCGGTCACAGTACCGAGACGGCATTGGTCGCGTTGGTGGATGATCTCTGGAGGGCTCGGGATAGAGGTTGCTCCTCTATCCTGGTCCTGTTAGACCTCTCAGCGGCTTTTGATACCATCGACCATGGTATCTTATTGCACCGATTGGGGGGGTTGGGGCTGAGAGACACCGTTTTACGGTGGTTCTCGTCCTACCTCTCTGGTCGGTCGCAATGGGTGTTGGCAGGAGGGCAGAGGTCAGCCCCGAGGCCCCTCACATGTGGGGTTCCTCAGGGGTTGGTCCTCTCGCCTCTTCTGTTCAACACCTACATGAAGCCGCTGGGCGAGATCATCCGTGGTTTTGGGGTGGAATACCATCTGTACGCTGATGACACCCAGTTGTACATATCCACCCCAAACCACCCCAACGATGCCGTTGAGGTATTGTCCCGGTGTCTGGAGGCCGTACGGGTCTGGATGGGTAGTAACAAACTCAAACTCAACCCATCCAAGACCGAGTGGCTGTGGTTTCCGGCACCCCGGTTTAGCCAGATAAGTCCAACACTGGCCATTGGGGGCGAACAACTTGCCCCCGTGGAGAGGGCGCGCAACTTGGGCGTCCTCCTGGATTCCCAGCTGTCCATGGAGGACCATGTGGCAGCCGTGGCCAGGGGGGCGTTCTATCAGGTTCACCTGATATGCCAGTTGCGCCCCTTACTAGACCGGGGGGCCCTTCGCACAGTCACTCAAGCGCTCGTAACGTCTCGGCTGGATTACTGTAACGCTCTCTACATAGGGCTCCCCTTGAGGTGCACTCGAAGGCTACAGTTAGTGCAGAATGCGGCCGCGCGGGTGGTTATGGGTGCCCCAAGGCAAGCCCACGTAACACCTCTCCTGCGCGAGCTGCACTGGCTGCCTGTGACCTTTCGAGTGCGCTTCAAGGTGTTGACCACCATCTTTAAATCGCTCCATGGCTTGGGGCCTAGCTATATACGAGACGGCCTCCTGCCCCATACATCTCTTCGTCCGGTCCGCTCCCACAGGTGGGGCAATGCCGGCTGGCGACACCCAGGGGAAGAGCCTTCTCTGTGGTGGGCCCGGCCCTCTGGAACGACCTACCCCCCGACCTTCGCACTACCTTGGACCTCCGCCTCTTCCGCCAATGTCTTAAGACGTACTTATTCCAACAAGCCGGCCTAGGATAGCCCCCCGCTTCTGACTTTTAAATATAAATTATAATTTGGTTACGGTTTTAATAATGGGTTTTAGCACGGGTTAATTAATTAATTTAATATATTTTTAATTGATGTATATTGTATTTATGGTTTTATATAATGCCTGTGCGCCGCCCTGGGTCCTAACAAGGAGAAGGGCAGGGTATAAATTTGATAAAATAAAAATAAAATAAAATAAGATTGACACCCCCTCTTCTTTGTGACAGCCCCTGTGATAATGGAACACTGCTATTATGTCACCCCTAGTCCTTCTTTTCATTAAACTAGACATACCCAATTCCGGCATCTGTTCTAAGTATGTTTGAGCCTCCACTTTTTCTAGAGTTTCAACATCTTTTTTTATATTGTGGCAACCAAAATTAGATGCAATATTCCACGTATGACATGTATGGTCTTAGCAAGGCGTTATAAAGTGGCATTAACACTTCACATGATCTTGATTCTAGTCCTCTGTTAATGCAGCCTAGGACTGTGTTGGCTATTCTGGCAGCTGCTGCACACTGCTGGTTCATATTTAAGTGGTTGTCAACTAGGAGTCCAAGATCCCTCTCACAGTTACTAATATTGAGCCAGGTACCACCTATACTATGCCTGTGCATTTGATTTTTTTTGCCTAAATGTAGAACTTTACTTTTCTCACCATTAAATTTCATTTTGTTCAAGCCTCAAGTCCCAATGTTCAAGTCTCTCAAGATCCTTCTAAAATAATTTGCCATGCCCACATTCGCTTAGTATGCTACGCAAATATAATTGCCCAGGTTATGCTGCCTTTTTCTTGCTTTCTTTTCCTTTCTCTCCCTTGCCACATGTATGTACAGTACTTCTATTCACATTCAGCTCATATAGACCATCAGAAGAGTACGCCGTGTGGGGCAATGGCACAAGCCTATTAGAATGCAAACATTCACTTCCAGAATTCAGTTTATATAACCTTGGTCATACATTAGAGGGTCAGACCACTCTGACATCAAACTCTGTGCTTGTTCAAGTGGCATGAAAACAGATGGTGCTTCAAGTAACAGCGAGGAAACGATGATAAACAAGACTTAATTCCAAGGCACAGTGTTAAGGATTTGAAACAATCTGTCGCACCCAACCAAGGAAAGGTCTAGCTTTAGCTGCAACAGCGTGTTGGGAATTTCACAGTGCTAGGGGCAAAGTACACTCTCTCAGATGATTAAAGACTGGTATCTCTGAAGCATAGGGGACGATACCATCTGATGAAGAGTTAATAACAAGGAGCTTGGTGATTATCTGACAAAGTCTCAAGATATCGGAAAAAAGTCTGTGAAAATGCAGTTGGGGGAAGAAAGCTTTGACTGCAGAAGGAGAGGAGAAACAACTCTCCCCCCCACAACACAGTAATTTTAAGAAATATCTGAGAAAGATATATATTTAAAGACACACACACACCCAAACATATAAGAAAAATTGGACAAGTTCCTCACACATCTCAACAGCCTACACCCCAACATACAATTCACTATGGAAATAGAAGCCAATAACCAACTTCCCTTTCTGGGCATCCTAATCTACAAAAATACCCAATTGCTCCCTGGGACTCACCATCTACCAGAAAAAAACACACACCAACCTCTACCTAAATACACAATTCCATCACCATCCTGCACAGATCCACTCTGTAACTGGGTATATCTAGTTTAATGAAAAGAAGGACCAGGGGAGACATGATAGCAGTGTTCTGATATCTCAGAGGGTGCCACAAAGAAGAGGGAGTCAAACTATTCTCCAAGGCACCTGGAGGCAGGACAAGAAGCAATGGGTGGAAACTAATCAAGGAGAGAAGCAACTTAGAACTAAGGAGAAATTTCCTGACAGTTAGAACAATTAACCAGTGGAACAGCTTGCCTCCAGAAGTTGTGAATGCCCCAACCCTGGAAGTCTTTAAGAAGATGTTGGATAGCCATTTGTCTGAAATGGTATAAGGTTCCAGTTGGACTAGAAGATCTACAAGGTCTCTTCCAACTCTGCTATTGTATTGTAACTCTGAAGCCAAGACCCTCATCTCCAGAACCAAACGCCTAGCCTACAAAGACCACCTGAAAACTGAAAACACTCTCACAAATGTATTAATTTCCAAAGGATTCCAAAGAAAAACAATTACCAACCTAATCCAAAAGGAGACACCCCTCAAGAACTGAGACACAGGACAGGACAACGGTATTGCCCTTCTCCCTTACATCAAAAGCACCACAGATAAAATCAGCAAATTCTCCACAAGCACAATATCAAAACAGCCTTCAACACTGACCAAAAAATAGCCAACATCTTAAGAAACCCCAAATACAAGATCCAGCTAGAAAACCAAGGAGTCTACGAAATACCATGCAAATCTGCCCTGTAACATACATAGGACAAACTATCAGGAGAATAAATGCATGCATCACAGAATGCAAACATGCAGTAAGAAAAAAAGAAAAAACTTCCTCCTTCTACTAGCACCTTAAAACTACAGTACATGAAATTGATTTTGAAGGAACCAAATTAATCTCCAAAACTGAACAGTTCAACAAGATAATAATTATGGAAGCCATCGAAATAGAGAAACACCCCCACAACATGAACAAACATGATGATACCTCCTGCCTACCAGACATCTGAAAACAGCACTAGCCAACAAACGAGCCCCACCCACCACCCAGGCCGTTACAATACAAAAGAACAATGAACACACAGCCAGCATCAATCAGCACCAATCTATCTATCATGATACAACTACACAGCCAATCAATCCACTCACAGCAACAAAGCCAGAATTCCACCCACCCCCCCGCACCAAGATTTATAGAAAGACAGCAGCTCCAACATTAAGATAAAAATAAAAGATAAAAGGCCTGGAAGAATAAAAAGTGCCTTGGGAAGAACGTCTCCCCCAAACAGTCATGCACTAAATCTCAATATAAATGGAGAACTTTGGAGCATGATTTCTAAGGATGATTATTGGGTGCAGATAGGAACATATTGGAAGGTACTGATACTGTAGTCTAAAAATGAGAAAGGATTTTTGTAGTGCAGAACTTTGATTATACACCCAGGAATGAATGAAATTTAGTGCCAGTTTCTGTCAGTACTGTAACAGCAATATTCATAACCACTGAACTTTACCACTTATATGCTTATGAATTGTCAGAAAAAAATTAAGAATTTCTGTGGCTTGAGCTCCATCAGTGGCATTACTAGAGATTTTTATTTAGCACCACTCCATGCCAGATAAGACATTTGTATGTCTAATGAGAGAGGACTATCGCCATCACTACAATAATTAACTAATGCTTATGAAGGGACTGCAACCTTTCAGAGAACAAAATTAAAATGTTAATTTAGATCAGGGGTGTCAAACTCAAGGCTTGCAGGCCAAATCTGGCCCATGGGGTGCTTAGATCTGGCATGTCCGTGGTTTTGGGGTGAGATATCATCTGTACGCTGATGATACTCAGTTGTACATATCCACCCCAGACCACCCCAATGATGCCGTCGAGGTTATGTCCCGGTGCTTGGAGGCCGTACGGATCTGGATGGGTAGTAACAAACTCAAGCTCAACCCGTCCAAGACTGAGTGGCTGTGGTTTCCGGCACCCCGGTTCAGCCAGATTACTCCAACTCTGGCCATTGGGGGCGAAACACCGGCCCCCGTGGAGAGGGCGTGCAATTTGGGTGTCCTCCTGGATTCCTGGCTGTCCATGGAGGACCATGTGGCGACCGTGGCCAGGGGGGCGTTTCATCAGGTACGCCTGATGCGCCAATTGCGCCCCTTACTGGACCGGGCTGCCCTTCGCACAGTCACTCAGGCCCTCGTGACATCCCGACTGGACTACTGCAATGCTCTCTACATGGGGCTTCCCTTGAGGTGCACTCGAAAGCTACAGCTAGTCCAGAATGCAGCCGCGCGGGTGATTACGGGAGCCCCCAGATGCTCCCACATAACACTGATCCTGTGCGAGCTGCACTGGCTTCCTGTGGTCTTTCGGGTGCGCTTCAAGGTCTTGACGACCATCTTCAAAGCGCTCCATGGCTCGGGGCCTAGTTATATGCAAGACCGTCTCCTGCCCCATACATCCCTTAGACCGATACGCTCCCACAGAGAGGGCCTTCTCAGGGTGCCGTCGGCCGGAAAATGCCGGCTGGCGACACCCAGGGGAAGGGCCTTCTCTGTGGCGGGCCCTGCCCTTTGGAATGACCTACCCCCTGAACTCCGCACTATCACCGACCTCCGCCTCTTCCGCCGGTGTTTAAAAACACACTTATTTCATCAAGCCGGCCTAACATAGCCTCCACTGGGACAAATATTAGACAGTTTTAAATGGGGGATTTTAATCTGGTTTTAGCGCAGGTTTCTGTCATTTAATAGGTTTTTTAAATTATATTTGGTACTATTTTGTATATTGTTTTAAATTCCTGTGTGCCGCCCTGGGTCCTCTCGGAGAAGAGCGGGATATAAATTGAATAAATAAATAAATAAATGTGGGGCTGCCCTTGAAACAGCAAAAGACTGGCCAGTGGTGCCTCTGCCAGCGAGAATGGAGCTTGGAGGGCTCCATTTTCACTGGCAGAGGGTTGCAGGAGGTCGTAGCAACATAGTGACATCCAGCTGGTCATGCCCACACTGGCCATGCCCACTCTAGCCACACCTACCTGTCACCCGCCTTCTAAGACAGTGTGAGAGAGGAATGTTATATTTTCCCGTGACAAATATTTTACTGTCTGTATGTTATTGGCTGAAGTGGCTGTGAATTGAGACATAAAGTCCCCAGCTACCTTCTATCTTCCCTCCCAAGATTCTCATATATGTTCATTATTCTGGAGAGAAATAAAAGCTACTCATTGGTAATCCCCCACCTTGGAATAGACAAAAATAACACAATATAGAATAAGGGACGAATTTTCTTTATTATTCATTAGACTGTATTCACTGAGAAATTAGCAGTGAATGAAGAATAATCCATTTGCTTAAACCCCCCCCCCCCCATTCTTACAGTTCATGCACCCATTTTTTTTGTCCCAATAATCGCTGGTGAAATAGATTTTTTTTATCTGTATCTATATCTATTAACAAAAACTGGCAACTCTCATGGCAAAAGAGTTATTTATTTTAAGATTTCTTATGTGGGTATTTTATATCTCCCACTGTTCTTTCTCTTTCAGCTGATAATTTCATTGTAATCCTTTTCCCCCCACTTCTATTTTCTTTTGGCCAAAAACCATTACTCAGTTGAAACCATCTAGTATTGCACAGCAATGAAACTAATCCACATGTTAATATTTAATCCAATTTGTCTATTAGTCAATTAACCTTTTAAAAAACATCTGTGATGAGTTATTTGCCCTCATGTTCTTTTCTCCTTTTCTTTTTTTCATATGAAGATAATAGATATTGTACTGTTCAGCACAATTAGAATCTCTTCCCTTCATCCTCGTGTTGTATGATGGAGTTATTCTGCTCCTTGCATGCTTTGGTCCAAAAGCGAAATGATCACAGCAGTGACATTTTCAAAGAGTTCCAGTCAAGATTATTCCATATATGATGTTTGAATGGAGAGAACTCAATATTATAACTGAATCCAAATATTTGCATCCATATTTTCACCTTAACTTAGTATCAAATGTTTTGAGTTTATTTTATATTTACGTAGTCTTAACAACTATATTGTTGAAAATAAAGTTGGAAGATGAATTGAACATAATAAATACTCTAAACCAGTCATTTATGAATAACACAAAGCATGACATTTCAATCATATGGAAATCTGAACAGCTAATTGATGTGGAATGAAAAAGACTAAGTTATGTGAAATTAACTGGGCTAATAACTATCAAGGATAAGTTATAAAATAAGGATTTTATTAAAGGTGACCGATTTTTAGAACATGACAACTTTTAATAGTAAGTCTATTTAATACTTGAGTATCATAAGCATAAATAAAAAAATAAAAAACAATCTTATTTTAAAAGTAACACTCCAGTCTTTAATTAGATTTTCATATGTGAACTATTACTTCTGAATATAAGATGGTCTGGTAAATGCCACACAAAGGGATTTTTTAAAACTAAAAACACCTGAAATCTGGAATTTAGATTAAAAAGATTCTCAGAAAAAGTAAATTTTAATAAATAATCCACTGTCAAAAGCTGAAGGCCTCATTATTATTTTCATGCAATTTGTACATTTCAGAATAATTTATGTGCTGAATATCATGTGATAGAAAGTCAAGGTGGATGTTATTTTTGTTACAGCCAAGCTGTTTTAAAAACATTGACAATATAACACCATGATTTAAACAGGTAAAGCGCAGACTCCCACAAAAAAACAAGGCCAATTACTTGTTTACCACCAACAAACGGTGTAGTATTATTAAAACAATCACTATAGAAAATGCTCATTGCAAAAGAAAGACAAATAAATCTTTTGTTGAGTTGTTCTAGACAAGGCATCAAAATAAAAGTCTTTTTATTCTTGAGAAATATTTTGAGTCAAAACAAACAAACAAAATTAGGCTGGGGGAGGTGGAGATTAAAAGCACAATATATATGTATACTTTTCTGTTATATTGTTTTTTTTACTAACAAGGAGGAGAAAAATTAAATATGTATATCAAAAAGGAATTATAAATACCATCAACATAAAACGGAGCTCGCTCAGAAGCTGAAATACACCAAGTAAACGAGATGAAGAGTGGGAAGTAGAGGATAAAGGTAAGGGAAGAGGAGAGAGATAGGAGAGAGAACTAATTGTTAAGTGAGAGATTAATTTAACAATCAGGTGAATAACTTATCAACTGCAGTGATTCACATAACAGCTATGGTAAGGAAGGTCGTAAAATGGGCAAAACCCCGCTTAACAAATATCTCACTTAACAACAGAAATGTTGGGCTCAATTGTGGTCATAAATTGAGGATTGCCTATATAGTGTAGAATAGCTTTCTTTAGGTTTTTATCAGACCAGTTACTTTTCCCAGTACCAAAAACAAATCTTCTCTAACAAATTGGTTCTCAGTGACTTTTTGCTCAAACCAGTGTTCAACAAAATTCTCTCTAGTCCATTCTTATCCTCAGAGAAGAGATGTGGTTTAAGAATTTTTCTTTGCTTTCAAGTCTTTCTCTCTTTGCACAACCTGGTAAACTAGATGAAAAGTCTGTTGGATGATTTGTAGCCCATGTTATGACAATCTAGCCACAATTTTAATGTGCTGTGTGAATCAGGCCAGTACATTAATCTGTGAGATAATTCATTCTGTGTGCATAATAATTTATATGAACATAGCAACCTGCTTTTGTTAACCACCTTTAGGAATTGGTGTAATATGTAAGCAGAATACATAGTACATATTATAGTGAGTACACCATATTAGCCTTTGGCTTCCAGAGTGATTTAGTGTCTGGAACAGAGGTGGTATTCAGCAGTTCTGACCAGTTCTGGAGAACCGGTAGCAGAAATTTTGAGTAGTTCGGAGAACAGGTAAATGCCACATCTGAGTGGCCCTGCCCCCATCTGCCTCCCGAGTCCCAGCTGATAGGGAGGAAATAGGAATTTTGCAGTAACCTTTCCCTGAAGTGGGGAGGGAATGGATATATTTTACAGTATCCTTCCCCGGCCAGACCCACCAAGCCACGCCCGCCAAGCAACACAATGCCCACCAAGCAACACAACCAGTAGTAAAAATCTTTGAATCCCACCACTGGTCTGGATCTCTTTCCTGAAGTGCCATCTATTGGATCTCTTTTTAAAACAGATGTAGAGCTCTGCTGATTCCATAAGGCTTCATTTCCCTAAATAACTTTCTGTTATTTCAGCCATCAGTTTCAGCCATGGGTCTTTTTTCACCTCTGTCCTCTCAGATACTCAAACCAAAAGATCAACATCTGGCCTTTACCAGCTGATGATGTTCAACTGTCAAACTGATATTTTCTCCTTGCTCTATTATTATTCTGTCAATCCAAATTTATGAACCCCTTGTCCAACTGAAATTGAAATGTATGCTAAGCAGCAGTTTGGAGTCTTCATCCCATAGCAGCTGTTATTAAGGCAGACACACTGTCAAAAATTCATCAAAAATTGGCACATCTAAGCCTTGACTAGTTATAAACCTATTTAACTATTGCCTATATCCCTTCACCTATCATGTACCTATTGTATACTGACATGTGGTCAGTAATCTGCATTCCTCTCCTCCCCTTTACTTGGGGGATATGTATATGTGGACTACCTTAAATAGGTGGTCACCTTAGTAAAGTTAGCCACAGAGGTCCTTATCTACCTCTCCCAATTTAAATAACAGAGAAACTTCAAACCATTAAATTCTTTATTGTGGCTGTGTTATGTATGTGTATGTGTATGTGTATGTGTATATGTATGAATGTATATATATTGTGTGTGTGTGTATGAGAGAAGGGGGAAGTAGGGAAGGGGGAGGAGAGAGAGAGAGAAAGAGAGTCCAAATCTCCAAAGTAACTTTCATAGCAGTGGTAGCTTTGTTTTTTCTTTAAGCAGCAGCTGAGTAAAAGGAGGGGACTTGGTTTTTTTTATCATGGCATGGGTCTTATGAGAACAAACTCAGCAAGTCTTCTCAAATAATTGTGCATTTATACCCATATACTTTAAAAGCATTTTTCCCCACCAAGATAGGTTTTAGACGTGCTGGGACTGTTTATTTTCGGAATCCCCAGACAGTTTAGCTAAAGCCTAGGAATTTTGACAGATCTAACCCATCTGAATGATGAAACAGTATGAAAGTCTAGTTTAGGAAATCATCTTCAGAGTTGCAAATATTTTTTCTGACTGACAATGTTGTCCTAGATTCATTTAAAACTTCCTCAACAAATAGAATATAAACATCCTTCTGCAGATCAGTTTAAGTTTTCTAGTGAGAAAGGACAAAGCAGTAACTTAACATTGGAATATTATTTATATTTGTATTTATTCTTGGGAAAATTAAATATGAAACATTATAGGCATTAACAAGAAGAATACTGTCAGAGCGGCTGCAAAGGGGCAGAGTGACATGATAGCCGTGTCAGGGGTTGCTACAAAGAAGAGGGAGTCAAGCTATTCCCCAAAGCACCTGAGGACAGAACAAGAAAGAATAGATGAAACTAATCAAGAAGAGAAGCAACCTAGAATTAAGGAGAAATTTCCTAAAGGTGAGAACAATTAATCAGTAGAACAACTTGCTTCCAGAAGTTGTGAATACTCCAACACTGGAAGTTTTTAAGAAGAGATTGGACAACAATTCATTTGAAATAGTACAGGGTTTCCTACCAGAGGAAGGGGTAGGACTAGAAGACCTCCAAGGTCATTTACAACTCTTATTCTATTCTAAGTTGCTAGTGAAGAGGTAGATGTCAATCTTCAGAATACTGATGTGTCACAAAACTATATAATAATACTGAAAAACATATATTTGAGTATACATGGTGTAGTTTCAGTAGCAATTTCTAAGTAGTACATTTTTTGAGGCTATTTATTTATTTATATTTATTTATTGGATTTCTAGACCGCCCCCTCTCCCCGAAGGGACTCGGGGCGGTATACAGGTAAAATTAAAAATTATCACAATCAACAATACATATAAACTAAAACCGAATTAAATAAGCCTCTGTACAAATTTATAAAAATTAAAAACTTAATCTTAAAACCAAATAGATAATTTAAAATCACAAACTGAGGCGGGAAGCATGGAATTAGGCCAGGCCAGCTAGATGAAACAGGTGGGTTTTGAGTTTCTGGTGGAAGGAGCGGAGGTCCGTGGTCGTTCTAATGTCAGGGGGAAGGTCATTCCAGAGGGTCGGGCCCATCACAGAGAAGGCCCTTCCCCTGGGCGTCGCCCGCTGGCATTGCCTAGTGGACGGCACCCGGAGAAGTCCCTCTCTGTGAGAGCGAATCGGCCGAAGGGATGTATGGGGCAGGATACGATCCCGCAAATAACTAGGTCCTGTGCCATGGAGCGCTTTAAAGATGATAACCAACACCTTGAAATGCACCCGAGAGGCCACAGGCAGCCAGTGCAGCCCGCGCAGGAGCGGTGTTACGTGGGAGTATCTAGTGACTCCCAAAACTGCCCGCGCGGCCGCATTTTGGACCAGCTGCAGCCTTCGGGTGCATCTCAAGGGGAGCCCCATGTAGAGAGCATTACAGTAGTCTAGACGGGACATCACAAGCGCATGAGTGACTTTGCGAAGGGCGTCCCGGTCCAATAGGGGACGCAACTGGTGCACCAGGCGAACCTGGTGAAACGCCCCCCTTGCCACGGCTGTCACATGGTCATCCATTGACAGCCGGGCATCTAGGAGGACGCCCAAGTTGCGTGCCCGATCCACAGGGGCCAGATGTTCGCCCCCAATGGCCAGTGATGGAATCAACTGGTTGAACCGGAGCGCCGGTAGCCACAGCCACTCAGTCTTTGACGGGTTGAGCTTGAGTCTGTAACTTCCCATCCAGATCCGCACGGCTTCCAGACACTGGGACATCACTTCGATGGCATCGTTGGGGTGGTTTGTGGCTGGAAGCCTTAACAGTCAGATTGTTTATGTAGTCCAGGAAATCAATGGATAGTTATCAGTTTAAGTATTCACTCAGGTACACTTTTGAACGCTTCCTGTCAATATTTCTGTAGTATCTAAGAATAATGTTAAAACTATTTACCACTATAGGACATGAGAGCATCAAATCCATCCTTGGTGTTTATGAGTGATTTATGAGCATGCTGCTCGTTTTTTTGGAACTAATTAATTATGTCATGGAAAAAGGATTTACCCCCTACTTTCCCTCAATCCTTGCTAATCTTGCATTATGGATAGAAGGGGGGAAATGAAGCAAGCATTTAGCAATCTCAATTGTCTGCAGTTCTATTGCCAAAACAAAACTGAATTGCAAAACAAATATAAATCAGGCAAAAGCTTTCACGTATTAGGTGAGATTTCCCTATGAATCATTTTGAAATATTAGGTGTATTTTTTCCTGTTACAATTACCTAATGTTCTTCCTGAAGTAATATAATTAAAAAGCAAAATTTTGTTAGGGTTTTGAAACAGTCTTTATGAAATCTACTCCTGCCACTGCTAATTATAATGTACATCTTAATATACTTCTGCTAGGCCTGAGCTGGAGATAACAGTCCTATATGGATTGCATTTGGCTAGTGCAGAGAAGGAAAAATCCTTTATCTTATCTCAATCTCCATACAACAACCAGCCTCTCTTCCAATTCAGGCCTAATCTTCTTAGTAAATAATACTGATATTTTTCACCATAACAAAAATGGAGCTGCCAGATTCCTCTCGATAACGCCTCTCATTTACACACCATTCTCTGTCAAAATCTGCCTGATTTTACTTAATCTCTTTAACTCATCAAAAATATACTTTTTTACATTCAATCATGGTTCATTCCTTGCTATCAAATAATATTACTATAAATAAATCCAGCTAGCTACACTTCGTCTGAATAGATAGAGAACCATTTTCTCATTATCCTTTTCTTTAAATAATGGCAAATTATTTGTTATAGTATTGAATTTTGCTATGAAATTTGGGATTTTCAATCCAAGTAGCCTGAGATGAGTGTTTAATTGTTAGTATATCCAGAAGGCATTCTATTTTTTTTAAAGTTACATTTGATATCATCTTAGTTCACTATGTTTGAGGACAGAGTATTTTGCATCCTTAAATTTTCTTTAGTTAATCCCTTACCTACAAATTAGACATTATAACCCATTTCTTTGAATCATCTTTCGAAGTGATTAGACTGGATTATTTAGGATTATGATCACATATAGATAGACATATATGTAATTTCTATATTCATGCTAGGAATAATATAGGGGCAAGTTAACATTCCACATTGTATACGCCAATTGCAAGCTAGACTATAAAGATGCGATCTCTATATGAGTTGAGCCCCTGTTCACTTGCTTCAGTAATGGATAGTTTTGGGGGTAAAAGGAAAATCTACTTTCTGATTCTTCTTTAACTCATCCATCTACCGTGTCTGGGGCAATGTAGTTTGATCAACTGTAATCTTTTTCCTAGTAGGGCATTCTAAAATTCTTGGAGATAGTAGAAGGCAGAATGGGCATTCAGCACAAGAGAAGGAAGCAGTTAGATTCTCTGATATATCTGAATAATGTAGCATTTTTAACCTACATTATTGTTTGATGTTACTATAAATTATATCTCAGTTGAATGATTTTTATAATTCTGCTGAAGTATTCTGTTGGATTATAGAGTCATGAGCGATCTATCAAAGAAAAGCCAGGATTTGGAAGATAAGGTCTGTTACTTCTTCAGTGCTTTATGCCTATTTGCATTGGGTTGGCACTGCATAGGTTTCTTTGTGTTGTTCTTAAAAAAAAAAAGGCACATTGAACAACAGAATGGCTTTTGCTCTCTCCTCTTCTGACTGCAACTGGAGGTTCCTTCATTTTTTCTTGTTCCTGACCATCACCATGCTATCATTAACCTATCAAAGATAGCTGATACTTCTTCCAGTAATTTTAAATCCAATTTTTATTTCTTCTAGGGTGATATTTCTTTTTCTTTCTTTGATTCTCAATAATTACCAGAAGCAACTTAGATATAAAACAATAGCTTCATAAACTGCTACTGAGCTTTCCATAAATATCCCAAGCTGCCACTCATTCCATCACCTCATAATTTATCACAGCTTTTTTCAACTTGGACAGCAAGTTCCAGAATCTAAAAGCCTGAGTGTTTATTGATCATGATCCAGAATCCTGGAATTACCCTTTTGGTTTGATCCTGAAAAATTCTTTGTATTTTCTTAATAACAGCCACAAGGGGGAAATGCCTTATGGAATTGACACACAATAACATATATAAACAAAGCAATATCATCAGAAAGAAGATATATGGCTGAGGAGTTGTATAAAAGTTGCATAAACTGCAAACCTGCTTATTAGGTAACAGATTCTGTACAACATCATGCAAGTTATGTTTAGAAAATGTCTCCTTTCAGTGCTTGTAAATAAGACAAGCAGATACTAGGATAACTGGGCTTCTAACTGGGGAAAAATCAATAATCAATATGAATTTCTTCTGAGATATATATTAGCCTGAGCAGAGCATAACAGAATTGAAAATATTCGGGATTTCCAAAATATCACTTGAAAGCTTTTCACAGACTACGTGAAAACCAAAAGTCCCTTCGGGGAGATAGGTTGCGGTATAAAAATAAAATAAAATCAAAATAAAAAATAATAGCTAAAGCAGGGTGGCACATTCTGAAGTATCAATGAACAAGAGTCAAACTTTTGCATGTAACTAAAAAGCTCTAGCTGAGTTGCATATAGTTTCAACACTATATAGAGAGGATGCATCAGGATTGAACTCCAGTCTGAGGGCAGAGTTTGCCTGCAGTACTTCATTCTAAGCACTGCATCACCGTGGCTCCTTTTTGACAGTTGACAGTTTCGACCACTGTCGAAAAAGCTAGATTGTTATAAGCATGAGAAAAGTGGGAAGGAACAGGTTAAGGTAAATGGTATACTGGCACTACTCCCTTTCAACACACAATTCGCCTCTTCCGTCGAGCACTTAAAACACACTTCTTCCATGTGGCCGGCCTGACATAGTTATGTTTATTATTGAATTTTTAGCTGGGTTTTTAAATTAAGTTTTAGCATGGGTCAAATTCATTTAATTTAATTTTAAACTTACTTGTCTGTTTATTTATATTTTATTTTTATTCCTGTGCACCGCCCTGAGTCCCATTTGGGAGAGAGGGCAGTATAAAAGTATGAATAAAGTAAAGTAAAGTAAAGTAAAGTAAATAATAGGAAATTGACCAAAGTGACAACTGAACCTTTTTTCTATTATTCCAGTAGGACAATGATTTTCATTAACCTGAGAGAAAGATGTTGGTATAACAATGCCCTCTGTTCTCTTCCCAGCAACTATCACCTGAAATAGCCATCTTACTGTGACTAAGAGAGGCCTCTATTCTGGGCCTCTAAAAATGGAATCTCACTTGCACCCCAAAGTAGTAGTAGCTGTGGTGCTATCTACTCATTCGACTACCTCATAAATCATAAAGCATAGCAGCTTTTCTCAACTTGGACAACAACTCCCAGAATCTAGAGCAGGGGTGTCAAACTCATGGTGTCACGTTGTCATCACATGACATATCTCTACTTTTTTCCGCTTCCCTCATGGGCCACGAGTTTGACGCCCCTGATTTAGAATGAGCGTCTGTTGATCATGTTGGATGAGAATTGTAGGAGGCATCAGAATTAGGAATGTTGATCTATAAAGTTAGTATTGACAATACAGAGAGTGGGAAATGAAATAAACTCTGAAATTCAAGCCTTCATTAGTTCCTGTATAGATTAACATAAAGTATATAGTATACTAATTTAATAGTAAAATTACTATTAGTATTATCTTTAGTACAGTATATTATATACATGCCAGAAAGCTGCACAATATTGTCATCAAGACTTTTCTATTCAGTACTGAGTATTTGATAGAACAGGATACGGCTAGATTTCAGAAGCAAGATATTTCTATTCCATGAAAATAAAATAAGCATATCATTAAATTAAGTGAGGTATTCTTTTGAGAAGATATATGGGTGGTGGGTTGGAATGGCCCCGGCGTCACCTACATGCACATGTGCGGTGCACGCATGCGTCGCACTTGCCTGCGACGCTTCTGCAAGCCTCTGGAATGCTCCAGCTGCTCGGTGGAGTGTTGCACAAGCGCTGTATGTTCCATGCACATGCGTGGAAGTGCCAAAGGCATTATGGACAGGTAAGAAGTGAGGGTGGGTGGGTGGGCCCTCCAGAACACCGTACCGGAACGTTATCTGGTGCTCCAGGCAGGCTCTGTTACGCCCGTACCGGGGCGTACCGCCTGCAACCCACCACTGATACATACTTATACAAGGTTGCACTATGATACATATTGGTAATTAATTTGTATTATTTCTTTGTTTGCTTTGCTTTCATAATCCATGGCATCATTCACATTCGGGCACATTCAGAAGTAGATTCTAAGACAGTAGAAATCAAGGATCTTTAACAATATTATCAAATAAAATAAAGCATCAATTATAAAACTGAGTATTTTTAAAATCCATAAAATAGGCAAATTTGGTATAGCTCCCTAATATGTTATTTTACAATTGCAGCAAAATATAAATTTTGGTTACTTATTGAAATCTTGAAAGTAAACTAGGATTATGATTTTAGAACATTTATTCTTATCTTAAAAACAATTAAACAGTACTTCAAATCAGATATAAGTTAACTTATTTAATGAAACTTTCAGATTCTATTTTTCAACAAATATATACAAAATTTGATATATACATGTTATAAATATAGTAAAATATGTAGTATGAGCAAAATAAAGATCCATAAATTCTCTCCCTTAGCAAATATTTGGGTTCTCCTTTGATGTTAGATCTTTTACAATGGCAAGTAAGTATTTCAAAGTTCTAGGCATACATCTGAAATGCTTTGTTATGATAAACTAATTAAATTCCTTCTGACCCCATGCAGTTCAAGCAGAACAACTTCCTGCCTACTCCACACTGTGTCACTTTCTCTTACGCTGTGTCATATAAAACAAGATGATATTTTGCAACCTGCCATGATTTCTGGCAATTAAGTACCAACATGCATTGTGACAGTGGCTTTTTCAATATTAAAAAAAAGGTGGGGGGAGCTGTTAAGTGATTTCATTAGGATGGAAGGAAAGGCCAACAGATGTAATATACCTAGGTCAGAAATGCATCCTGTGTCTTTTCCTGCTAAGTCTTCACGAGTCACATCATTAATAGTATAAGGAGACCTCTACGAGTTGTAGAAACAAAGGATCATCTCTTGCAAATTAGTTTGAAATAGTAGTCTTTTTCATTTCTAACCTTAGAAGACACCACATTCAACTTAATCTTTTTATCTGGAGAATATACTTCTATTTTTAGAAGTTAATAGGTTACATAGGGTTCATTCACACTTTTTCCTCCCTGTTCCTGCTGGTATTGGTTTCAGGATTTATATTAGTTGCTTATTGATACGTTCAATTTCCTTTTTAGTTGCGTGTTGATCATCAGCTGTTGGATTGCCATAGTTACATTTATTAAATGGTGGTTTAATCTAAAGTAAATAGTGCTGTGTGTACTAGAATTACCACTTACAAAAATAGAGAGGCAATAGAAATTACTGGTAACAGAAAGAAAAGGCTAAAAATAATTCTAAATAAAAATGGAATAAACATGAGAAACGTATACAATGGAGGAAAATGTTGCAGCTATAATTTTGGTCTGTTTGGATGCATACTTATTGTATATAATGTAAACCCTATCATACAAAATGATAGAACACTAACTCCCTAGTTTAAATATCAGCCCTGTTATAAATGTTATGCAATATTATTAGCTTCCATAGCTGCTGAATATTCTTTTTCATCAAATATTTAAAGAATACTATAGAAATTTATTGTTCTAATTGATTTACTCTGTCGTGCATATTTACTGCTATTTTATGCCTGGTGCCATATTCTGAGATATGGGTAGCCAATGCTATCTTTGCTTTACATCCTACATATGGGAAGGAAATCGCTATACTTTAGGAATAAGTATATAAAATAAACATGATAATGCCAAAATATCCCAATTGTGTTGTATGGTAGTGCCATGCTGATGTATCTTTATGCAAATAGTAACTCCGTTTATCCCAAAGCCTAAAATGGATTGGTGTCCCGTAGGCTATTTGGATAAATGAAATTGCACTGTAGTTCATTTCATTTCATTTCTCCAGTGCCCAGAGTAGATAAGGCCTATCTTGCGGACTGGAAGAGGTCACTCAAGAGCAACTAGGTAGTGGTCTTTCTTTTCCGCTAGCCACTGCATTTTGAATTATTACTGCAGCTTATTGCTACATTCAGAACCATTAGAATTCCTCATAGCATCATGTTAATTTTTCTAGTTATTGACTATCCAACAATGCGGCAAAAGGAAGGAGTTGCATAGTAAGTGTCTCTGCTGGAATACAGACATATCTTCTAGCCTTTAAAATAGTCTTTCCTTCGAGGTCTTCAAGGTCACACTTTGTGTTCAGAAAAACAACACTTTGTATTACAACCAGTAATATGTATTACAGTGAAAACAGTTCTGTTAAAAGAGAGGAAAAATTATTTCTTTTATCGCGTGTCTATCAATTAAAATAGATAACCTTGATTAAAAATTTAGATTGGTTTCCATTTGCTTTTCACTTTTCAACCTTATGATAATGTATTAATTGACGTTAAAGCTGTAAATTAACGAAGAATACAGTTGCTTTTCAGCATGTTTGTGCTGTTCAACTAGAGTTATGTTGGTTTTCCTACCACACTCAGCATGCTGTGTTCTTCCGTGCAGGAGGGGGGAAAGAATCACTTACCTATTTTATGCTGATGGGGAGTTTATGGGCAGAAGCATAAATACATGAATATCCCTTGAATAAAAATAGTATGTGTCTTGATGCTGTATCACTTCAGTTCCCTAATTTTCTATTAAAATGCAATGAGCAAAACAGCTGCCAGAAGTTCAAGTGTAGGAGACAGCTTCTCAAAATCAATGATACCATTTGTATTTTTAAAATATTTGGTGTGAATATAGTGATGGTGAGGAGAGTAAGATGAATTATTTTGCAAGCCAAATAGGCATCAACATCAACATACAACAAGGAATTAACTCTGCCAGTTAGAGTAGAATCTGAAGAGCAGAATCTGTAAACTCATCTAGGTAAACACACGATTCATTCAGGCCACATTGGAGAACATTATCAAGTGGAATTCCAAATATAAAGTGAGGTGACAAATGTCCCCCTTCCCTATCTAGGTCCCACCTAAGGAGCATAGGTGGATATGGAATATTGCAAGTAGAAACAAGACTGTTGAAGAAGAAAAAAGGGCATTGGAAGAATATCTGAAGGACAGCAAAGAAGATGCACTGAAGCTAGTATACCATGAAAGCTTGCTGAGTACTGAAGAGACCAAACTGACTTACAAGAAAGACCAAATTAAGAAGAAAAGAGACATGCCAAGACAAAGAATTACATGGACAGCACCATAGAAAGCAAAACAGATAACATTAAAACCTGGCAATTGCTAAGAGCAGGAAAACTGAAGAAAGACACAGAAGGGTTAATTCTGGCTGCACGAGATCAAGCCTTAAGAACAAATGCATACAAAGCCAGAATTGAGAAGACTGCAATAGACAACAAATGCCACCTCGGTAAAGAAGTTGAAGAAACAGTAAACCAACTGGTTAGCTGTTGCAAGAACTCACAGGATGAACACAAACAAAAGCATGACAAAGAAGCAATAATGGTACCTTGGAAGATCGGCAAAAAATACCACTAGCCTGCAAGAAAGAACTGATGGAACCACAAAATAGACAAAATTTTGGGACTTTAGAATTCAAACAAGCAGACATCTGACACATAACAACCCAGACTTAACAACTATCAGTAAGAAAGACAAAAAAAAGTCTGGGCCATGGATGTGGCATTCATCTTTGTTCACATTAGCATGATTTGCAACCATTTGTGCTGATTTCCAGCAAAAACCAGCAAAAAATGTCCATTGGGGAGCTGGATTCACTCAATGATTATGTCATTTGCTTTACAACCATGGTGATTTATTTAATAACTGCTGTAAAAATTGTCATAATATCAGATCCAACTCAGTTTATGATTGCAATGACTTACAATGGAAAGTCTGGTCTGTAAGTCAAGTGGTTGTAAGTCAAGGACTATATATCAAAAAGTGGAATTGACACGAATGTCATAAATTTTAGCCTGAAGAAAAAATGGTATGAAAAGGAGGTAATATGTTCTGTGCGAATGTTAAAAATTAGTAGGTGTAGATGGTGTAACTGGAAAAATGATAACATTTGGATATGGTTTGCTTATAGAATAGCTGCATGGCTTTTTTATCATATATAAGACACCAGCATCTATGGTTGTTGTCTATACAATAGGGTTGTTGTTCCTCTGTATTAGTTCTTAAATTGTTTGACACAGTGATCCCTTTTCTTGGTCTCAAATAATGTCATTGACCCCACCAAAAAACCTAGACTCTTTGTTTTATACCACTGATGGCAAACCTTTTTGGCACCAAGTGCCCAAACCGGAACTTGCGTGCATGCACGTGTGTCCGAGCACTGGAAACCCAAAGACCAGCTGGCCAGTGCACACATGCCTGGTTATTGGCTGTTTTTCAGGCTGTTTTCAGGCTGCTTTCAAACCATTTTCCGGGCCATTTTCCGCCCCAAGAGCGGCCTGAAAATGGCCCAGAAAACAGCCCGAAAACACCCCAAAAATGCCCCCAAAACAGCCCAGTTTTTGGATGTTTTTAGGGCTGTTTTCAGGCCATTTTCTGGCACTCTAGTGCCTACAAGGACCAGCTGGTCAGTGTGCATGTGCGTGCATGTGCGTGCTGGAAACCAGAAGAGCAGCTGGTGATGGTGCGTGTGCCCACAGAGAGGCTTCTGCGTGCCACCTCTGGCACACATGCCATAAGTTCACCATCACAGTTTTATACAATTGTCTCACCAATGGCACTCCCAAGTTGGATTTACAATTCATAAACAAGCAATTACAAATTGGTCCATTACCCTCAGGATATCTCCAAATTACCTCCTTGGGAGTAACTATCTCCAGCAGAATCAATGCTGTGGAATATAAAGGACCAGGTAGCAAAAACTACTGGGAACTAAACCGCTTGATGTGATTAGAAAAGCGTTTGGCAGAATTCAAATGGAAATGATACAAAATGTGGCAATAAGCAAAATATGGAAAACGCAGTACAATGTTTTGTGGTCAGAGAGTTCCCCCACCAGATTTCCATTCTTAGATAGGTCATAGTGATGAAAACAAAAGACTATTATAATAAAGTGAATAGGATTAAATAATGGAATGCTTTGTGTGGATACGAAGTTAAAGAATGGTTGCTGAGTGTGATGATAGTGGTATATGATGGCAGTAATGCATGTAGGAAAATAAATGGAATATTTAATGAATTGTTTGATATCCTCTTGGCTGTTTAATTAATTTATGATGAAATATATATGGATGTTTATCGGGCCATTAGCGGCAGACAAAATAATTATATGCTGAGAATCTGAATGATCTGTAGCCAATGATAAATTGATTATATTATACAAGGAGGAGTACTGATCTAAAAATTAATACATCAAAAAGCATTTGACAAGAAAAAAATGATTATTTCAAGTTAGAGATAAATTGAGAAAAAATAGTGTGTTCATATTAAGTGAGTGAATGTTTACTAATGATGAGAAATGGAAAGGTGAAAAAAAAATTGATTCTGTCCACTAAGATATAGAGAAATAAGTATATTAGTTTAAGCAAAAATATCAGCTCTGTATGAAACTTAGAACCTGTTAAAATAAGAAGATACAGAGTCAAGAATTGATAGGTGCTGCATTGAATGTGGATTGAATAGGAAAGTGATAGACTAGCATGAAAGAAGTGCATTGGGTTGGCATAGACAGAAAATTAGTAAGGATCAAATTGGAAAACAAATATATGTGGGAAGAGTGGATGGTTTGAGAGGAAAGGAAAATGTGACAAAGCTGCAGTTTGATTGTATTTGTCAATGTCAAAAAGAAAGTAATTGTCAAAAAGAAAGAGATAGAATGAATATATGTGTGTGTGTGTGTTAGGTTTTTGAGCTGATCAATAAATAAATCAGGGAGACTAGGATAGATCTATTTCGAGCTATTTAGCTCTCATCAGCTAGCCATACCCTTACTGGGATTCGAACCAGGGAAGTATTACATGTGAGGCCGTTGTAATTGCCACTAGATTACTGGTTCTTACTGGTTCTTATCCTGATCAGCTGAGACAGGAGGATAAGTATATGCTTGTGTCACAACACCCTGTTAAGCATCAATTAAGGGAGGAAGCATACTGCTTTCCTTTTCTGCCTTTCGGCTCATCACCAGATCTAGACCAGGGGTCTCAAACTCAATTTACCTGGGGGCTGCTGGCGGCAGAGTCTGGGTGAGGCTGGGCCGCATAAGGGATTCACTCCCCCTGCGGGCGGCACTAATATTATACTTTCATATCACAGTGGGGGCCACAAGATACCGTCTTGCGGGCCACAATTGGCCTGTGGGCTGCGAGTTTGAGACCCCTGATCTAGACAGAAAGCTATGAGTTCCGTTGTGTACTTTTTTTTTATGTGTGTGTTAGGTTTTTGAGCTGATCAATAAATAAATCAGGGAGACGAGGATAGATCTATTTCGAGCTTTTTAGCTCTCATCAGGTATCCATACATTTACTGGGATTTGAACCGGGGCTGTAATACATGTTAGGCAGAAGCCTTAGCCACTTAGTAATACAGCCCCGGTTCAAATCCCAGTAAGAGCATGGCTAGCTGATGAGAGCTAAAAAGCTCGAAATTGATCTATCCTAGTCTCCCTGATTTATTTATTGATCAGTTCAAAAACCTAGCACACATATAAAAAAAAAGTACACAACGGAACTCATAGCTTTCTGTCTAGATGGTCTCAGGTAATGAGCCAAAAGGCAGAAAAGGAAAGCAGTATGCTTCCTCCTTTAATTGGGGCTTAACAGGGTGTTGTGAGTGATTGTTCATGTCAAAAGTACGGTTTACCACAATGGTGTAAGTATTATGCTCCAATTGAGCTCCTAAATCTGATTTAGAAGAAGGCAGTGGGAAAATCACAACTCAGATCTTTACTTTCACTTTATTTTTATCAGACTCCATAGTCTTTTTAATTTTAATCTGTCCCTTAAGACAGATGTTTGTTTTACTTTCTTTTACTTTCCACCTATTCAATGATAGATGGTGAAACTCCTAAGCCAGTGATCCGTATCCATATGTTTAGGTTGTTTTATGTTTGCTGTGAAGATGTAAGAATTTTAAGATGGGAGAGCTGTAGCTGCAGTGGTCACCGCTGTTCATATTATTACAGCTCTTATGTAGTGACTGACTATTGTGATAAAAGATTATTTCTCTCCATTTCATCCAGATGGCTTTAAAATGTGTCTTAAGGTGAGAGTATTTAACATAGTATTCCCCCCCCCCCCTGTTATTTAAACACTACATTTATTTAGACAAGCCAGTTTTGACATTCTGTTGAAAGCTGCTATCTGTTCAATAATTCTCTGATAACAGAGAAATTTTCCAACAGAATTTCCCTTCGGTGTATCAAGATATGAGACAATATAATCTCAAGTGTTATTGTGCTACTTATAGAAATAAATTATGGAGCAATTTCATTTGATAAATATTATAACTCCTTTGCCTGTTTTGGATTTTATCTCTCCACTTTTAAAGCAAGTAGATTAGTTGGTTTTTTATTAAATGCATTCACATTATCATCAGTGAGGACTGCAGAAGCAGGAAATTAATAGAGAAGGATTTTCATGTCTACCCATTTTACCCCCGACTTATTATTTTAGCCAATGCAATCCAAATCATAGCATACTATGGGCTAAGGAAGTTAGCCCATAGTATGCTATGATTGTTAGCCCAGCAACAATTATTACACTAAAGGTAGTTTGCATGTATTAAACTGAGTTAGTCCAAATTTTTATAGAGCAATACCTCTGACAATAAAACTCTTTTGCATATTACCAGCTCCAATCATCTTTGCTATATTTCTCATCAATGCCCACACAGGCAAAAGTCCATGCAGGGAACAGTGAAAGTGCTCACTATATTGTATCTGCTCTGGGTGCCATGTATTCTTTCAGCAGCCCTGGTAAAATACATCTGTTCAAGAGTGCATTTTAACAGAAACGTTGGCGTGTATAATTACAGTAAAGCATCAACAAACTGCCTGTATGAATGATGGATTTGAATTTAGACAGCTTTGTAAATTTATTAGCAAAATACATATTTATTATTATGAGGAATTTGTTCTTTTTGTTGTTTTTGTCAACTACATGGAAAATCAAATCAATTCACTGGGACAAGGAAAGGAAGGAGGGACAAAACATTGTTGCCCAGTGGCCCTGAGAGAGAACAAAATCTAATTAATCTCTTAAAACCAGTTGGAAATGTATTGGATCGGGACGCCCTTCGCACAGTCACTCATGCTCTCGTGACATCCCGACTGGACTATTGCAACTCTCTCTACATGGGGCTCCCCTTGAGGTGCACCCGGAGACTTCAGATGGTCCAGAATGCAGCCGCGCGAGCAATTATGGGAACCTCCAGGTTTACCCACATAACACCGCTCTTGCGCGAGCTGCACTGGCTGCCTGTCGTCTTCCGGGTGCGCTTCAAGGTATTAGTCATCATCTTTAAAGCTCCATGGCTCGGGACCTAGCTATCTGCGGGATCGGATCCTGCCTCACACATCCTCACGGCCGATTCGCTCCCACAGAGAGGGGCTTCTCCGGGTGCCGTCCACTAGACTTTGTCAGCGGGCGACACCCAGGGGAAGAGCTCTCTCTGTGGCGGGCCCAGCCCTCTGGAACGACCTTCCCCCCGACATTAGAACGACCACGGACTTCCGCTCCTTCCGTCTAAAATTAAAAACGCATCTTTTCTGCTTGGCCGGCCTAGGGTAGTCTCTCTTCTATGGGGTTTTTAGTTTAAGGGGTTTTTAGGATAGTTGTATTTTATAGTTGTTTTAGCGCAGGATATGGTTTAATGTGATTTTAATTTTGTACTTTGTTTTATGTTACTGTTCTTAATTTACCTGTGCCCCGCCTCGAGTCCCTTTGGGGAGAGAGAGCGGGTTAGAAATAAAATTTATTATTATTTATTATTATTATTATTAGTTAAGGTGCTGGATTAGGATCAAGGAAATCCAAGTTGAAGTCTGCCCTTAGCCACAGAAGCTCACCAAGTGGCTGTGGGCCAGGTACTCTTTCTCAGCCCAATCTTCAAGGGCTATTGATATAGAAAAACTGGGAGGAAAGTACATTCTACATACATCTTGAATGCCTGAAGGAAAGTTGGGATACTAATCTAAAAACCGAACAGTGTAAAAGGCATTGATTGTTATAATAGTATCTGTAGCTGTATCTCTTGGGAAAGTGTCATTTTCAGCAGAAAGTAATTGGATAAAGTATTCAGAAAAATACATAGACTGAGGAGCCTTACAAAGGACAATCTTTCAAAATATATTATTAATATGAAGGCTACCAACTGATGTCTTTGATTCTTCTGAAACAATGACTTCTATGAGATAGAGTAGTAGAAGCTCTCGAGAAGATAGGATATCCTATGAGCCAGGATTCAGAAACCAGACCCAATAAAGATTAATACTTATTTAGTAAGAGCCTGTTGGAATACCTTGATTTTCATGGTTGGGGAAAGCCAATGGCAAGCAAATGGTTGAACTCTCTGCATTAAAATTCTTTTTTGTCCAAGAGATGCTTACAAGTCATTGTCCTACTTAGTCACTTCTTGAGTCAGCACCGCATACCAATCCAAAGACCAAACCACAACAATACCTAACAGTATAAGCGAGCTTAACTCAAATTTGATCTTCTGTGCTATAAAATGTCTGGCTTTTGATGAGGTTGAATGTTTGATACAATGAACAGATCAAAAAGCAGAATTAATAGATACTTGTTGAAACAAGCTCCCATGGCTCCACTGATCCTCCTTCTCCCAGTCAGTATTTGCTCAATTCTGCATTCCATTATTCAGTAAATAAACAATGGCCAGAGATACAGAAGCAGGACATACACTCATCTTTACTTTCTGGGTTGAACTTCAGATTTCAGCCACAAGGATAAAACCAGCAAAGGTCGCCTACAGCAATAAACTACCTGGGCCAGACACAAGTCATGGGGACAGATTTTTATTAATTTAATTGCTTCCTACAGTGCATCATCAACTTTTCATTATTAATGTAAAATCTCAAAAAAGAATTATTACAGGTTTCGCCTATATTGAAGCAATGTCACAAAGGCAACTTTCATTTATGTGCCCAGTGATACCATGCAAGTGTTTGATCTCTCTCTTCCTTTATTCCTTTATTAAATTTATACAATATATAATGATGTTGTAGGCTCTAGCCGTTGAGAATTAAACTTGTTCCTGCTTCTAGATGACCTAAGTGGGTAATGGGAGACCAAAACAAAATGTTGGAAGTAGTTTTTACTGCATTAGGATATTCCTGATTGCCAGGTATTGTTGAAGATCACTTGACTGCCGTGGCCAGGGGGGCATTTTACCAGGTTCACCTGGTACGCCAGTTGCGGCCCCTATTGGACCGGGACGCCCTTCGCACAGTCACACATGCGCTAGTGACATCCCGTCTGGACTACTGTAATGCTCTCTACATGGGGGTCTCCTTGAGGTGCACCCAAAGGTTACAGCTAGTTCAGAATGCGGCCGCGCGGGCAATTTTGGGAGCCTCTAGGCATTCCCACATAACACCGCTCCTGCGTGAGCTGCATTGGCTGCCTGTGGCCTTTCGGGTGCGCTTAAGATGTAGATTACCATCTTTAAAGCGCTCCATGGCACGGGGCCTAGCTATCTGCGAGATCGTATCCTACCCCAAACATCCCTTCGGCCAATTCGCTCCCACAGAGAGGGACTACTCCGGATGCCGTCCACCAGGCAATGTCAGCGGGCGACGCCCAGGGGAAGGGCCTTCTCTGTGGCGGGCCCAACCCTCTGGAACGACCTACCCCCCGAACTTAGAACGACCACGGACCTCCGCTCCTTCCGCCAAAAGTTGAAGACCTACTTTTTCCATCAGGCCGGCCTGGCCTAATCTCACCTAGCCTGTAGTCTGAAGCCTAATCTGTTTTATTTGGATCTTAGGGGGAAATAGTTTTTAAGATTTTAAGATTTTTAGCACAGGATGAACATTATTTAATTGGGTTTTAATATTTATTGATGGTTATGTTTTATATGTCTTTTAATTCCTGTGCCCCGCCCCGAGTCCTTCGGGGAGAGAGGCGCGGTTTTATAAATCTAAATAAATCAAATCAAATCAAATGTTATCTGCTTCCTCAGTGGAACTGCAGAGCCAGTAGTTAATTAACGGCAAATCTTATGAGCTTTCAGAACATAACTATCTGAAAAAGCTTTTTGACCCATCCTGAAAGCCTCTTTCTAATGGCAGGGACTTTATTATTTATAAAACTAAGAGTGTTTCATATGGAGCTGAAAGATATGACAAATCTAGATACCTATTTTAAATTAAAAGTTTGTGATTCTTGCAGTTATATGTTTTGATGTTTAGGTACCAGTAACTATGCTTTATAAAGGGTGATTTCTTCAACTGAAGTTGTGCTTACAGTATATAGTAGTAGTAAAATGTTTCATTGACACACAAGCATTGTTACAATTAATTTCCAGATAGGATATCTCCAGATTTAGGGCTGTCAGCTAAATATTTAAAGTGCCCTTTAAATGATTATTTAATTTCATTTAAATAAATATTGATATTTCTTACATCTCAACATAGGATTCTTCTTAAGGTCTCAATTATTAAGCTATTAATAATTAAATCCTGCATTCCTGTAAATTATCCCCAAAACGTAGAATCTTGATGTAATAAAATTAATATAATTTAAAATAACCTGTAAACATGTGGTAGGCCTGATGACCTAGAAATGATATTAATATATATTGAAATCCACTTGTTAAGTTTCCAGAAGATTAAAGCTACAATTCTGAGGTACAAGGCCAACTGCATTCAGAGAGATTTACGTTTCAATAGTCATACTGTACTTTGAAATATCTGTATAATACTTGACTTTCCATAACAATGTTGGGTTTCTATTCTATGCTTGCCTCAGATTGTATTATATCAGAATATTCTATAGAAAGGGAATTACATTAGTAATGACTTCTCTAAGGCTGCAAATCTACCCAGTTAGATTGAAATAAGGCCCATTAAATAGAGCGAGTGTAACAAAAAATCCTTTGTCCTTTCCCACCAATTATATTTATTCATTTTCTTAGAATAAAAACATTTTAAATTAAGAGTGGGGAATCAGTGTCCTCTGGAAGGAGGAAAAATGGAAAAAATTAACATAATCATAATTAACTTACCAAGCTAGGAACTAATTAGGGTCAAAATGAGCTGTTCATTTAAGGATTTATCATAGGTTTTTGTACAAACATATGATCAAAATCTTGAAAATATATACAGAATACAGCACTGTTTTCAAAGCCATTGTAATGACATCATTATGCATCTTCTTCTGTTTTACCCGTTTCCATGAACTGTATTTTTGGCGTATAAGACACATTGGAGTATAAGATGCACCAAGGTTTTAAAGAGGCAAATTAAGTATAAATCTAGAAAATGACTAATTTGATACTTTTGATGAAAGAAATCAGAGAATTAGTAAATGATATAAGTGTGAGGAGATGGGAAGACTTGATGGATACTTGAGAGGTCTTGAAAAAACATGCCATAAAAGAAGCAAAAGAAACTTTAAAAAAAACATAGTTAAAGTAGAACTGCAGGAAGAACAAAACATGAGTCCCATATAAAAAGCATTAGAAGGTAGATTAAAAAATGGAAAATAGAAATAAAGCAAAAGGATTATGGATGGAATAAAGCAAAGAAGAATTATATTACTGAGTATCATAGAAGTGATTGAATTTACCCTAACAGGAAGTATGAAAAAAGATGTTTGATGCAATGATGAAGTGAAAGATACTATGGATGGAGAATAACAAATGTAAGGCAATGATTGCTGCAAGAAAACAAATATAAAATAAATGAAACGATTGTGCAACTTCTATAGAGAGAAAAGGTTACTTTAAATAATGCAGATGTGACAGAATGTGCAGCTGGAAAAGGAGCATGTGGAGATGGGGGAATAGAACATTACTTCCTAGGAAAAAGGCAGGACACTCCAGAGAGGTGCCATAAATGAGAGACTCTTGAACTGAATGGGGGAAGGAGGTAAAGGTTCAGGATATCTACCCCCTCCCAAGGATTTCCCAGGGTATATCTATTAGTTAGAAAGTTATACCTTTAGCCTGGTGAGATTTTTCTATTAGATATAAGCAAATAAAGAATTGAACTCAAACAGATCTTTCTGATCACATCAAACATTTAGGAGCTTATTAAGAGGCAAAGAAGATGCAGTACAATTTTGATTGACATAATATTGTTTTGGAACCATATGAAGAGAACAAAAATAACTCAAGTGCTTCATTGACAGTTTATTAAATGGACATCCAGGAAGGAAGAATGGTTTTCACAGATAGAAAATTGCGGAGAAGTTTTGTATGTGCTATTAGCATAAAGCTTTCGGTATGTTTCTTATTCTTACAATATCTATTGGCTTTATAGTAGTTTACCTGGTATATTTTCTCCTGTTATGTCTTTTCTGCATTCTAAATAATGTTCCTTACTTCAAAAGGAAACATTGTCAAGAGAATATATTTATTTATGTATATATGTAGGAAAAGAAAGAGTGGGCAACAATTAAATATAAGCAACTACAGGAAGTTTGGTTGTTTAAGCATGCAGATCAATATGAACTGAGTTCATAATCAGCCCAAGATTGAATCAAAGAAAATAATAAACATATATCTTGTAGGAAAATAATTATTTTCCTATGACGCAGCTAAGCAATAGCCTCACTGAAGTCATGGATGGAATTTGTGGAAAATAATAACTTAGGAGTTGGAGGCAAATATGATATTGTAGGCTGAAAGTTAGTTGTTCTACGCCTATCATCACTGAACAAACTATTTAAATACTTGCATTTATTGCAGATACCAAGAAACAGTTTTAATCATGGGATATTGATAAACAGGGCAGTCTCTCTGTGGGATTGAAAACAAATAGAAATATGGCCACTGTATACTTTGGACAGAATCTGTGAAAAAATAGGAGGACTATGAAAACTTAATTGGGAGCTGAAATTAATTTAATGACTTGACATTTGTTGCATTTTATAAATCTAAAACTCTATGGGAATCAGAATGCTGTGTTCTCTTGGCATTCTTGCATGGCTACGGATAATTAATATAGGAAGGAATTGTCATTCTCCCTTCATCATGGAGCCACTTCAAGTGACGCTCTGACAACCAGCAAGTTGACATTGTGCCATTTCAATGTAGATTTGATTTGTCACTTTCACTACAACCTTAGCAGTAGTTTACATCTTGTGATTAGACTCCATGAGACAGAGGCTTAAAGAACCATCAACACAATGCTGACTTTGCATCAAAATGACTAAGGAGATGCAGTTTCCAGCTCAGGATAAGCATGGATGGGTTCACTCCAAGAGACAATTTCTCCTGTTATTTACACATAGGACATGACATAAACTGAACTAAATTGTGCAGCTGTTATAAATATAAATAAACAACAATGAGGTCATTCCAAATTGAACTTCACCAAGAGATATTGGGAAGATCATGATTCATGAATGTGTCTGGCATCTGGTTGATACAGGTTGGTAACTGAATGAGAGCCTAGCAGAGAATGTTAGGACAATGTGGAAGACAAAAAGCTTAAACAGAGTGCTCCCATTCAAACTGGAGCACCTGGAGAAAATAATCAACAAGGTCAGTTGTCTTCTCATCCTGGCAAATATAGATGATGCTTTTCCTAAAATGGGAGCTCGTATGGAACTTGATTAATTGAAAAGAACTCTGTTAATGTTCATATAATATTCATGCAAACTCCATGTTCTCCTTTAAAAAGCCCAATTTATTGATCATTTCTAAATGAAATGTTTAGAAAGAAGATGAACATTTGGTATTCAGGACAGTGTACTACTAAACTAAAATCTGTGGCATAGTCTAAAATGCAAATGAGACATTTTCTTTTCATTGACAAGTCTCCACCCATCCTGTGATTGTTCTGAGTAGGTTGATTGATTGCATGATTACTTTATAATGATACTTTTTCAAATGGGTGTGAGAGCATTCAATGTGTTTACAACAGGCACTTGGAGATACAAAATTCTATAAACACATAATGTTTGGGAAAAAGTGATTTCTGTACAGAATGCTTAGGAAACAATATAGAAGTCAGACATATTTATTTACCTGCGTATATTCTAATATATAGACACTTTTGAAGAAAATCAAAATATTTTAGCAGGTTTGTTCACTGAAATAAGCAGATATTCTGGAAAGTAATAAGAAGCATACAATATTCTTGTTATTAATTATGTCAACTGGCCAACATAGTTTTGAGCAGAGAAGTCCAAATAGGTACACCATGATTGAATAGGTGGCAAATGTTAAAAAAATTGTGCTGGACTGCACAATTGAAATGCTCCTTTTTAAATGTGTTGCATGGGTGACATACTAAAAAGTGGATGGATTTCTATCATGTGGCTGTCATCTTAACTTTTTTGATAACCCTCTTCCAATATCCTTACCCCCAAGAGCTAAAAGAGATAAAAGTATATGCTACAGTGTGATGGAAAGTAAAGAAATGCTCCAACAGGCAAGTTGGTTCATTTCATTATAAATGGAGCAATTCCAACACAATTCTGTAGTGCGTGTTTTGTGTAAATTTGTGTGTGTGTGTGTGTCAAAAATGTCAAAATAATTGCCACAACTTCACAAGTCCTTTTGTAACATGTGTTGCATGGGTAGCATAGCCCACATATGCTTCCACCCTGTGGTTGTGGCTGTTTTCTTGACGTTTTGATATCCTCCAACACACATCCCACACAACCCCTGTGGACAACTTTAGTTCCAAAAGAAAATTTAAACTGGTATGTCCAAAAGCCAAAAATAGTAAAAGAATGCTAGAATAGGTAAGTCTGTTCATTTTGTTATGCATGGACAAACACTAAAACAATGCTGAAGTTGACATGTTTACTTATTTGATTAAGTTGATGGACCAGGATGCAAAAGTGATCCAGAACACTATTGTGTACATTATTACAATTGTCATGTGTAAAGTGTGGAGTCTACCCAAAACCACAACCTCATGCACAATAAAAATTTTATCCCTTCTACTTCTGAATTCAAAATGTTCCTTTTGGTCTAAAATGCAATTGGCACTTATATGCTGTTTGTGTTTGTCTATTTGAGCCTCTGGAAATGTTATCTTCTCCGATAATAAACCCAAGTTAAGACTAGAAGGAGCTTATTTTGCTTAGCATATTAGCACTTCCACTTGAGAATGATTCCTTTAGCATGATTCTGTAGTATTTACAATTTATGTAAGTACCGATTATATTTTCAAAGTCAAAGTGGAAAAAAATTGGTAGATTGTAGACAGTCATTGTGCTTTCTTTAATAGTCAGTTTTACATGTATTTGAATAATGCTTTATGAATGTAATTTGAGAGGTAAGAGCTTGGTTCTTTTTAAAAAAAAATACACTTACATGGGCAGTGTAAGCTCTTGCTGAGGATCTTCAGTGTATGGCTATTGTGTTCTCGGAGAGTTAATAATAATTTAAAAAAAACCTCAGTTACATGGATACATAGTGGCAGGTAGGTGGAATTCAGGTAAATAAGTATTTATTCACATTCTTCCAGTAGCCAAGAGGGGAAAACTATTTTGATCATGCTACTTCACAGTCAGTTTCTGCTTGAGAAAATGAACATTTCACAAGAGCTTTATTTTGGAATATCAGTAACAACTGATATTTGCAGAAGGGGTGTGCCAAATACCCTGAGGGTTGATTAGGAAATTCTACAAACATGGCTTTGGAATACTGGAAGCTGCATTATTCCAGGTCAAGAGGTTTTTCATGTCACTTGGTACCTGATCCTTTTAATTGGGGAGCAGCCTGGGGACTTCTGCAAGTACAACATGACTCAGTAACTAAATTAGGATCTCTTCCTCTACAACTGTCCTAGAGCTGCATCTTAAAAAATATCCATGATAAAATCATGATGTTACTCATTGTCTGATTCACATATTCCCTTCTATCTGCACTTTCAATAGCATTGTGTGCTGGGGCAGGAGCTGAATTAAGAAACTCTTGGTAGATAAATGTATGTGTAGAGTGTCAGACGTAAGTAGGAGATTACAGAACACATCATCCTAAGTGCCACTTCTAAATACAACATGTGTAGTTTGTGGGAAATGTCATTTAAAAAGAAAAGCATGACTTTGCAACCATAGTTGATTATATCATTAGCCAAACTGGAAATAATCTCTTCTCATGGCTGCCAGAATCTGTCACTACCCTGAAGTCTCTAAGCTCCCAAGCAGAGAAACAAATCACTTCGTTTAAATTATAATGCTGGAAAGCATCTGGCAAAGTACCTAAAGGGAATGTGCACATTTGCAAAGCTGGGCGTAGTAGAATAAAATGGTAGAAGATGGCTTAGGGAGGACAAGACAAAAGAATAATTCCAATTGAAGAAGCTATCTGTATCTCAGGTTTGAACTGTGGAATCCTTCATGATCTCTAAGCTTGGTTCTTGGTCTGCAGATGTTTAGTTACTCAGCTAGGTAACTGCAGTGATGAAATGTTTGCAAGAAAACAACCAAGTTCAGAAAGCACAAAGAATAATGTACTCAACTTCTGGATTATTATATGGCTAAACTCATTTAATATTATTGGAAAAATATTGGAAATGATTTGCCATCACCATATTCTAACAATCTAAAAAAGAACATTATTTGCATTTTAAATTTAAACCTATATCAGGAAAATGCTTATCTTTCTACTCCTTTTACTTTTTCTGCAATTTGATTTTTTCTGAGTTGTAGTATTCAAATGTTGTTGTACAGATGGGTTTTGGCGGGCTTTTTAACCAGAAGAGTTAATATCTTTCCATAGTTCAGCAGATGTGATTTCTCCAGCATGTTCTTGGTTCACTTGGGATAGCTGCCAATAATTTGCCAATAATTTGGGCACCATTCTAAGTCATGGTCAATAATGGTCCCACGGGTATCTATATAAAAAGCTAACAGTATCCCTACAAAGATCTAAAAGCTTTTAGAATGCTACGGAGATTATAAATAGCTCTTGGACCAAGAATTTCCAAAGATACATGAAATGCATGACTATAAATGGAAGACTAAAAATACCCCATATCATCTCTATTAACTATAAGATGGTGGTGCTGGCAAGAACAGTAATATCACCATTTTGCAACTGCTACTGCTGTTTTATTTTATGAGGTACACTATAATTTACCTATATATTCAGAAAGAGGAATCTCTATTGTATTTCTAAAAAGCATAAAAAGAAATGTTGATAGATTACTTAGAAACCTAGGTCTCAACGGACCATGTTTGTACAGGTGACCTTGATTTGATTTGTACTGTATGTTTAGGTACAGATTTGCTTTTCTCAATTATGGAATCATAAAATATATGATTTTATGCCAAGCAACAAGCAACTAACCCATTCATATCTTCAATATGGTTTAGGAACAACTCTCCAAAGTTTCAACTAATTTTTAAGCAAAGAAACCAGATATTGGCATTAGCCTCATCGCCACTACCCCTTCACATGCACAAAAGAAACCAATGACATTTGAATGTATCCAAAATGAAATCAATTTAGGCACTTTTATTTTATAAAAAATTATAAATCAAAATTAAATGAGTCCCACCACTAAATTTCCCCAAAGTCACATTGTGTTGCCTTGCCATGGGATAAGACAATTTTGGGAGTTCACTCATTTTATAGTTGCAAAGGTGAAGAAATGCTGATCTAAAATCATCTTCTGGCTGGAAAGCATATTTATGATCTCACGTTTGATGTCAGAAATTGGAGAAATCCGGATAAACCAACATAATAATAATAATAATAATAATAATAATTTTATTTATAGACTGCCTCCACTCCCCAAAGGGACTCGGAGCGGTGCACAGGGAAATTAAAAAGCAAATATAAAATACATAAATAGTTAAAATAAGAATTAAACAAATTATCCCTGCGCTAAAACCCACTATACTAAAACTAAACTACAATCCCCTAAGAACCCAGTTAAAAACGTGCATGCCCAAATAAATTACACAATATTAGTTCTTTAAAATGTTTTCCAAATTTCTCTATAAATTGCATAGGACTTTAAGGACATCTTTTGAGAAGTTACGGGTATTTGTTTTAAACATTAACTCATTTTATTCCTACCCTATTTCCCCCAACATAAGACCTCCCCGGATAATAAGCCCAATTGGGCTTTTGAGAGCATGCGTTAAACTAAGCCCTCCCCTAAAAATAAGCCCTCCCCTAAAATATTTAACCACACAGGCAGCCGGTCCCTGCCATTTCCTGGAGTGCAGGATACCACAGATACCACATATACCACGCATACCACATGCACCTGCCAACCATGTGGAACGGCCTCACAGAGGCCTCTCCTGCAAACCCTAGCTCCCGCGCCCCTTCTCTTATAATAATAATAATAATAATAATTTATTTCTTATAAACCGCACCCTCTCCCCACAGGGACTCGGGGTGGTGCACAGGAGAAATAAGAACAATGGCTATATACATATTTCATTAAAAATAAATTAAATTAAGTAACCTGTGCTAAAATACCCATTAAAACTATCTAACTAAAAATCCCCAAAAAACCCTAAAAACAGAGGAGTAGCTATCCCAGGCCGGCAAGGCAGAAAAAGTGTGTTTTCAATTTAAGACGGAAGGAGCGGAGGTCCGTGGTGGTCCTAATATCGGGAGGGAGGTCGTTCCAGAGGGCTGGGCCCGCCACAGAGAGAGCCCTTCCCCTGGGTGTCGCCCGCTGACAGAGTCTAGTGGACGGCACCCGGAGAAGTCCCTCTCTGTGGGAGCGAATCGGTCGTGAGGATGTATGAGGCAGGATCCGATCCCGCAAGTAGCTAGGTCCCGAGCCATGGAGCGCTTTAAAGATGATAATTAATACCTTGAAGCGCACCCGGAAGACGACAGGCAGCCAGTGCAGCTCGCGCAAGAGCGGTGTTAAATGGGTGTACCTTGTGGTACCCATAATTGCTCGCGCGGCTGCATTCTGGACTAGCTGAAGTCTCCGGGTGCACCTCAAGGGAAGCCCCATGTAGAGAGAGTTACAATAGTCCAGTCGGGATGTCACGAGGGCATGAGTGACTGTGCGAAGGGCGTCCCGATCCAATAGGGGGCGCAATTGGCGTACTAGGCGAACCTGGTAAAACGCCCTCCTTGCCACGGCTGTCACCTGATCTTCCATTGACAGCCAGGTATCCAGGAGGACACCCAAATTGCGCGCCCCATCCACAGGGGCAAGATGTTCGCCCCCTATGGCCAGCGATGGAGTGAGCTGGTTGAATCAGGCAGCCGGAAACCACAGCCACTCGGTCTTGGTCGGGTTTAGCCTGAGTCTGTTACTTCCCATCCAGATCCGCACGGCTTCCAGGCACTGGCACATCACCGCTACGGCATCGTTGGGGTGGTCTGGGGTAGATATATACAGCTGGGTGTCGTCGGCGTATAGATGGTACTCTACCCCAAAACCACGGATGATCTCACCCAGCGGCTTCATGTATGTGTTAAACAGGAGGGGCTAGAGGACCGACCCCTGAGGCACCCCACATATGAGGGGTCTCGCGGTCGACCTCTGCCCCCCTGCCAACACAAATTGCGATCGGCCAGAGAGGTAGGAGGAGAACCACCGCAAAACGGTGCCTCCCACCCCCAACCCCCCCAGCCGATGCAATAGGATACCATGGTCGATGGTATCGAAAGCCGCCGAGAGGTCTAATAGGACCAGGATGGAGGAACAACCCCCATCTCTGGCCCTCCAGAGATCATCCACCAACGCGACCAATGCCGTCTCGGTGCTATGCCCGGGCCGAAAGCCGGACTGGCGCGGATCTAGATAATCAACTTCATCCAGGTGACGGGGAAACTGTTGTGCCACCACACTCTCGACAACCTTCGCCAAAAAGGGAAGGTTGGAGACAGGACGATAGTTGTTTAAAAGAGCTGGATCCAAAGAGGGCTTCTTAAGGAGGGGCCTCACCATCGCCTCTTTTAGGGAAGCAGGCAAGGAACCCTCACTCAAGGAAGCGTTGACAACCTCTTGGAGCCAGCCTCGTGTCACCTCCCAGGATGCCAGTACAAGCCAGGAGGGACACGGGTCCAGTAAACATGTGGTGGCTCGCAGTCGCCCACGTAACCTGTCCATATCTTCGGAAGTAACGGAGTCAAACTCCTCCCAAACAAGATCTCCCTCGTGGCATCTCACTGGGCCATGAATGGGGGCTAACTCGTTCTGTATCTGAGCGGTTTTCTCCTGCAGAAAAGTCACAAATTCCTCTGCTCTACCCTGTAACGGGGCTTCCCGCACCCTCTGTTGAAGGAGGGAGCGGGTCACCCTAAACAGGGCGGCAGGGCGGTTGTCTGCGGATGCTATGAGAGTGGCACAATGATGGCGTTTGGCCACTCTCAGCGCCACAATGTAAGTCCGTAAATGGGCTCTTACCTGTGTCCGGTCAGATCCAGATCGGGTAGACCTCCATCTTCTCTCTAGGCATCTCTTGCGGCGTTTCATCACCCTCAGCTCCTCGGTAAACCAAGGGGCCTGGGTGTTTTGCCGCCGCATGAGAGGCCGCAAGGGCGCGACCCGATCCAAGGCTCCCACGGCCGCACTATTCCATGCGGCCGTGAGGTCCTCCATCGGGGCACGGGTCAGGGATACAGGAAATGGCCCAAGCGCCGTCTGGAACCCATCCGGGTCCATCAGGCGCCTGGGGCGGTACCAGATTGGAGACTCTGGTTCCGCCTCCCCGCGGAGGGGAGCAGCGGTCGGAAAGTCGAGGCGGAGAAGTGAGTGGTCTGACCATGACAAGGGTGTGATGACTATATCCCCTATACCCAGATCACTCTTCCATTGGCCTGAGACAAAGATGAGATCCGGTGTATGTCCACCCTCGTGAGTGGGGCCTTGAATTACTTGGGTCAGGTCCATGGCCGTCATGGAAGCCATGAACTCCCGAGCTACCTCGGATGATTCGCCCACCGATGGCAGATTAAAGTCCCCCATAACTAAAAGTCTGGGGGTCTCCACTGCCACCGTAGCGATCACCTCGAGGAGCTCGGGCAGGGCTGCTGCTACATAGCGGGGAGCCAGGTATACAACCAGCAAGCCCAACTGCCTCCCTAGGCCCCACTTCACACAGAGGGACTCACAACCGGTAGTCTGTGGCACAATGGTCTCTCTCGCCTCAAGACCTTCTTTTACAATGACCGCTACTCCACCACCCCTGCCTAGGGCCCGCGGCTGATGAAAAGCGCGGTAGCCTGGTGGGCACATTTCAACGAGGGGGAGTCCTCCCTCCTGGCCCAACCAGGTCTCCGCTATTCCGGCCAGGTCCGGGTCCCCCTCTGACAGAAGGTCACTAATGAGGGGGGCCTTGTTGACAACGGACCTGGCATTGCAAAACATCAGCCGCAGGCCCTGGCTCTGTACTTCCTGACCACCTAGTTTGTGGAGGTTGTGGCGCCCGACCGTTTTTAACCAACGGCCGCGCGCCAACAACCGGGAGGATGTAGCTTGTCTCCCCTCGGCCCTGCCTCTCCCCACGACCCTCTGAATCGGTATGCCCCCAACTGGAACGACTTGTGTGTCCCCCCCCCTATCGGCCTCCGCTTCCCTCCGTCGACTGCAAGCCTGGCCCTCTCTGTTTGATTGATTATACCCTCCCCCCTGGTCACAAAAAGAGTGGCAGGCCCAACAACGCTAGGGCTGGCAAGAGTGGGCCAGAAACTGAGACAGAACTTCTGATTCTCTCTGGATCAGCTGATCCACAGCCTGCCAGCCAAGGTTAAGGGGAGCCCCTCAAAAATAATAAGACCTCCCTGAAAATAAGGCTAAGTGCTTGTTTTGGGGGTTGAAAGAAAAACATGGTATCTGCATTACATCTTTAGGGATTACTACTCTTATATTTTCCTGACACAATTTCTATAAGACTTGAAATGTAAAAGTGTTTCAGTTTCGTAAAAAGTTGGCATTGAGGGTTATTTTCTTTGCCACCTTATAGTTGTTGAAAATTGCAATATGTGAATACGGTATTATCACTATTTTGGATGCTTTAAAATGTATATTACTTAGTGGACAAATACCAGAAATTATTTTGTCAGTATTGCTTTTCGTTTTGTTCCAATTAATCATAGTGCAAACTGACTTGCTCTTCTTCAAAAGTGAAGCATGTATTGGAAGTTGCTTCATTTAAAATGGATTATATAGTCACAGGAGAACTATACTTACACTGAAAAAAAGATATTTGACTGCTTTATACTTGATTCACAATTTAAACCGCAATAGACATTGCAGGAGGTTTAAGACCAAACAAACATACATATACTTAGTGATTTGATTACAGATCAGCAGGGACTAAACAAAAACACCCCCTTTTTGTTATATTAAAATCATACTTTTGTTCCCATGTTAGATGCTCACAACACTGCTCTTGTAAAAATGGAATGAGCAGCATGCAGCCAGCACAGTTGCAAACAAATATCTCATTTACCATTTTTGTGTTAAATGCATTATTGGAAGAAAATAGTAAAGAGGGTAGAATATACATTCTTAAGTGAGAATACCATTTTAAAAACGTAACCCTTCGTCTACATCCTGAATAACACAGACAAATAAAGCAGAAGGTGGGAGAGCAGAAAGTGCAACCACCTTGAAGGACATCATGCAGGAAGAATATCTATTTTGGTGGGGAAACTGAAGAGGAGAAAAATGGGCTGCTTGAAAATAAGATTATGGGAGCTGAGATTTAACATTCAGAAAAAGAAACCTTGAAGAATACGGATAATCATGTCCCAGCAGATCATCATGGACTATTTATTTATTTAGTTTGTAAAACATGTACAAGATAACAGATATAAGTATAAACATGATCATGAGCACATGAAATGAGTACAAATAAACAGGGACAGTAGGACAGGAACGGTAGGCACGCTGGTGCTCTTATGCACGTCCCCTTACAGACCTCTTAGGAATCAGGTGAGGTCCACAGTAGACAGTTTAAGGTTGAAGCTATGGGTGTTTGAGGAAGTAACAATGGAATCAGGTAGAGCATTCCAGGCATTGACCACTTTATCACTAGAGGAAGAAGGGGCCACTGGCACAGTGAATGGAATCATTTATTTAGGGAGGAGAACTAGAGGTATATATGCTCATTTCTCAGGGTGGTGACCTCCAAAGTCAACCAAAATATCCACTGGACTTAGGGAGTTACAGATTTTGGAGTTTTCAAATTGGGGATCTTGTTCTCCAACACCAGGGAGAGCAACAGAAGGAAAGAGCATCAAATAGACCTAAAATGTCCTAATTAGCTGCCATAATCATTTGATGTGGACATTGTCATTTAATTCATCTATGGGCAACGAGTGATTCATAACCTGCCTATGGCTCTCAGCCAGAACATGCAGGAGTCCAGTGTTCCGATTGCCAGCTGTTCCTAATCAATTGGGCAGCAGGAACAGCAAGTTTCCTTGCTTTCTCCCTGCTGTTTCCCTGCCACTCACAGAAGTGGGGAAAATAATATTGATAAGGATGTCTCAGAGGGAGGTTAAAGACTCTTCCCTTCTCTCAGTGAACCCTGGCAGTGATGCATTTTTTTTGTGAGCCACTGAAAGTACAGAAACAGCATTCCTGCTAAATGGTCATAGAGGAGACCCTTTCTTCTTTACACCATACCTACACTTTTATCTATCCTCATGATCAAAAATTGACTTTCAGCAAGGATGATTTTGACCCAAGTAGCTGGGAAAGTGTAGGAAAAGGAGTGGCAGAGCCTGGGGCAGTGTCAAAAGAGGAATCAGCCTAGAGACTCTATGTTGTCATACGTGGACTAAGTCCAACCCCTCTTGAATTCCATTAATACTTATCTATTGCCAAAACAATGCTAACCATTAGCTGACTAGATTCCTCTGCATTGGCTTGAGCAATTAATCAGTTTAATTGGAACTTAATGCATGGTTCTTTACACCTTATAGAACGAAAGAAATTAGAGATTTCTTTTGTGCTAATTTATCCTTATCAAAATTTGTAGATTAATTATTTTGTGTGTGTATGTACAGTATATGTGCATATTGGAAAGGGTGTGTGGTATTTTTATCTCACAGCATCACCATTAACCTGAGTTAACATTTTCTTAGAGACTATATAATAGTTACAAAGACTATATATGACAGGGGTACCCAACCGCTGGGCTATGACCCACTATCAGGCCATGGACTATTCAGAATTGTGGGTGTGTGGATGGCTGGCAGACACACGCAGATCAATTTGCATAAGTGGCAGACCAGCAAGCAATTGTGCACACATATTTAATTTAATATTAGACTTATAAACCGCCCCCTCTCCCCGAAGGTACTCGGGGCGGTGTACAGGGAAAAAATTAAAAACCATATAAACATACAATATATAACAAAGCTAAAAATGAATTAAATTACCTGTACTAAAATTTAAAAACATTAAAATAGGAACCCTCCTAAGCTAAAATTCCCTAAATCTAAAATCCATATATGTCCTTGACAGAAGATTATGTTATAAGAATCAATACCATTTACGCAAGACCAGCTTGTTGAAATAAATATGTTTTAAGTGAGCGGCGGAAGAGGGGAAGGTCCGTGATAGTGCGAAGTTCGGGGGGTAGGTCGTTTCAGAGGGCCGGTCCAGCCACAGAGAAGGCCCTACCCCATGGCACACCTGGGTCAGTGCCGGCCCACCATTCATGCAAGTTGTGTTGTGTGCATACATGCCAGCCCACCATTCACACAAGGGCTGTGTGTGCACAGGCGCACCAACCCACCCTTCATGTGGCCCAGTTCCCAACTTCCCCTCATCTGGGCCATCAAGCTACAAAGTGTGGGTATCACTGATATAGGAGATATAATTTTTCTTCAGAAGAAATTTTTCAACATGATCTAACCTTAGAAATCATTTCTACATAATTGAAAGTAGAATCCTGATCACTCTAATTATAAGAATTAAAATGGGAACAGAATAAAAAACCATCAATTTGGGCTTTAGTACAATTGACAAAAGAGTTCATGACCAACAACATCCATCATAACAAGATAGCTAGTGTGATGTAGTGTTTAAGATGCTGGCTTAGAAATCAGGACACTGTGTGTTCTAAGCATGATAGGCAGTTGGATAACTTTGCTCCAGTTATTCTCTCTCAGCCCACCTTACCACACTATGTTGTTGTAAGCAATAGATAGGAGCATTAGATATGTTTGCTGCCTTGAGTTGACCAACTATGGATATAAGCATGTACTGGTAGACATTCACATGGAGCAGCAGCAATAGAGCTGGTTGTATATATTTACTCTGATAGCAATGTGGCAATGATGAGGGAAAATGGAGGAAGAATGAATGAAGATTACTAACTTTAGATAGAAGATACTCAGGGTTAATCTGGACAAATGGAAGAGATGAAATACCATGTTTGACACATTTTTAGAGAAAGGAATAACAAAAATATATTAGAAATGCTTGCAGAAAATCAGGCATGCTCTATGAGCATGAAATATTCCATAGAAAAAGAATGATTCCTATCAAACTTGAAAGTATTATAATTAAAACAAACTATACAAGATAACTGCAGTTATTTGTTATTTCTAATTCAGAATGAAGAGAATCATATCCAAGGTGTATCTAATATACAAAAAAACCCATTATCAACATTTGACAATTAATTTTGATAAACTGAATAATTAAAATGTTTTTGATCCAAGTTTAGTTATATAATTGAATAGGACAAATTAATGTGAACTATTTTGTCCTATTAATTTTAGTGGGTCTAATCTAAGGATGTGCCTAATTCAATAGTGTACATCATTTTTAAATAACAGTGGAAAAGAAGAAGAGATGACAGCAGGAAATTCAATTTCAGCATCTCCATCCCTTCATCTGATCATTCGAGCTATAGCCTGGTCAGTCATCAATTAAACATCAATAATTTACGATGAAGCAGTGTTCTAAGTGCAGCGAACAGATTTTGTTAGTAATTCGTACAAGAGATCGGTAAGATCGACTACAACGATAAACCCAGCTGATACTTAAAAATAAACAATAGCTAATTTTCCTGAAGTCTGTGGAAAGATACCAGCATTTATTCTCACTCTGTGCTTTCTCGCATTCATTTTGTTTATTCTCAGACCTACTGCTCATTCCATTTTCTTTTCTGAGAGACAAGGTGGCTAATTAAAACATTTGTTTGACTAGAGAAATGTGTTTCTCAGTAAATAAATAGGTTCTGCATACTTCTGCCATTCACATTTAAGAGATGCCTCTCTATGTAGAAGCCTACACACACACACACATACAAGAACACACATAACCCTTACATACTTTGCTCTTTGAAAGGTAAGTTTAAGGTGAATCACATATCCAAAGGCAAGCTTCTGTAGGGAATGTCCACAACCTATTTAATTTTATATTATTCCTAGAAAGTGATAGAAAATAACATTTGATATAAAATGGTTTAGCTGTGAAATATCCCCAGAAAGGTGAAAAAAAAAGAGTCCAGATTGAACATTATGGAGTGTCACTATTTAACAAAAAGGACAATACAGGTAGCTTTTGTTTAATAAATTCCTAAGCTCTTGTTAACTTCAAACACAATGGTGATGAAGAAGGAGGCTTACATCTGGTCCTTGTAGTTGTGGTTGTTGCAATCTCCCCATTATCATATATATCTTTTTGGGCACCTGGCAATCGGCTCATAATTACAACAGTTGCAGCATCTTGTGTATATATTATCACATGTGATCTTCACTGCTGGATTTTGACAAGCAAAGTCAATGGGGAATCCAGCAAGATGTCAGAAAAGGATCACATAATGTCAACTGTGTACAATTTGCTTAAAATTATGTAGGGGATGAACAGGCTGAACTGGAAGACAGAGTTAAACATTTCATCAGTTTGGAATCTTTGCACTCCCACAAGAGACCCTTTGAATTCTGTTGACCCTTATCTAGCACCAAATTAACTTTGATCATTAGTTGATCAGATTCTTGTACGCAGTTATGAATAATAAATTCTTTAGTGCTCTGAACTCAGTAAGTGTTCCTAGTTCTTTGCGCCTGACACAGTGGCAACTGGAATTGTCATTGGAAGTTAGTGTGGTCACACGATATTGTTTTTAAAACCATCTTGATGGAGTTGTTATTCTAAGTTAAAGTCATTAAGTGAGGATTACCTGTAGTAAATTAGATGGACATTGCTATAAAGTAGAACAATTGTTACCCACAGCCTCATTATCATATATCTGCACTTAGAAAAATTGTTATCACAGCTTGGTTTCTAGAGTAAAAACAATGTGATGTTTCTGTGTTTGGGTGTGTATTTTTATCTGCTTTTGCACATTCACTGTCTCACTATCCACATTCTTGATATCTGTAGTTATTCAGTTGGAATGGAGCCCCAACTAATCGCAAGGGTCACTTCTTGGGACAGCTTTTCATTGGACTTCCTGGAGATAGGTATACTTGATCAGAAAACATTCATATAAGAGGACTTACAAATTTATGTACATTAAACAAGTTATAACAAGTTACAACAATAGAGAGACACAATAATTAAAAATACAATTACAATGGTATCACACTAAAACTTACTTGCTTTGGAGTGTTCCATGATGCTGGTCTTTGTGGTCTATAAACTATGGTTTATGGTTTGATATAATGGCTGAATTAGACCATTACAGTAATATGAAAATTACTTTGTACAATAATCAGCGATTACAAGTTGAAACACAGCAGTAACAACATTTGAATGGTTGAATGGTACTTCAAGCACAGAAAAATATATTTTCAATATCTATTTTAAGACCAATCTTGAAACCCTACTGAATCCCAAAATGAATGAAATATTTATCTGACTACAACAATATTTATTTACTGAGGTCAGAAAAGATTGAATCGGTCTCCAATCAACTTAATGATTAAATTTAGCTTCTTTCTAAATGGAGGAAAGGCATTTTACCTCCATGGTTAGTAGATGATTTGTTTGTTTGTTTGTTTGATCAACCAATCAAATTGCTGCCGAATCCCACACACAGTAGCATACAACAAAAAGGTGATATGGAATACTTTAGCAATGGGGACCTACAATATGCCTCTCCTGCTGGACCTGATGGGACAGTAGAAGTAATTTGGAAGAGGCAGTCCCTCAGATCATCAAACAATGGAGATTCATGCATGCTTTCCTATCAATAAGGAAAGTCTAAATAGTCTCTTCGTGTATGACTGAATATCATAGACGCCTAAGAATGATGCCTAAGAAGAACAGTTCTGAACAGAAACATGTCTTTGTCTGATAATTCTTGTCAATGAGAAAGGGTGCCAGGCAGTATTATTTTGGTAGAAAATTACTGCTTTAAGCAATATTAATCATAGTCATTGTATTCTGGGTACTAAGACAGAATAAAATAACCTTAAATTTGAAATAGGGGAAATGCCCATTTATTATTTGTTGATCAATTCTAACTGAATCTTGTAAAGATCTTTGTTAAAAACCCCAAGAAAGTGGGGTTCTCAGAGGCTGGTTGGCTGGAAGGAAACAAGGATGGCATTTGCAAACTGTCCTCCTCACATTTTTTTTAATGAAACCATGGAAGCGATTAAAGGTAAGTCAAATTCAGGACTGGCATAAATTACATGCTGGGTTAGAGGCATGTCAGGGAGCCACTGGGATTAGTCAATACCTGATGTGTCTCTTCTTTCCCTCCTTACATATACATTTCGTACCATCACGGACCTTCCCCTCTTTCGCCGCTCACTCAAGACATACTTTTTCCAGCAAGCTGGTCTAGCTTAGAGTTTAGACCTCAGGTGCGATACAGCTCTAGCCAATGGGTAAATGGATGGTGGGTTTTTATTAATGGGAATTTTTAGCACAGGTTTCTTAATTTAATTCTTTTTAATTATTGTTATTGTATTTGCTGTTATTTATTGTGATTTTTAATTCCCCTGTGCACCACCCTGAGTCCATCTCGATGGAGATAGGCGCGGTATACAAATTGAAATAAATTGAAATTGAAATTGAATTATTTGTTTTGTGGGAGCAGATTGAGAAACTTTGAATATTTCATAGGCTGAAATAGTGGTTTCCTAATAGTGATTTTCTTTTCTAAAGATATAAACTTCTTTTGACTCTCAGAGGCATAAATATGTGGCCCCCTTTAATGTTGCTCTAAGTCCATAGGTCTAAAACCTTTTAAACATTTACTTCCTTTTCCAAATGTTTCTTATCTGAAAAGGCAAAAGCATATTATGTATGTAGGTGTAACGTTCACTAAAATAGAACAAGTTCTGTAAAGCATTAAAAAAAACAGCTCATCAAAATTTTGTGTAAAAGCGTGTGCATTTAATTCTTTGATTTTGTGAATTAATTTGTAAGTTCAAACCAATTGCAGAGGATGTTAACAATAAAACAAGTGTTCTCTGTTGTGAAAAAACAGAGTTCGTTCCTTCATTGTATCAGGTAATTTAGCATTATCCTTTACCAACAGTAATAGAAGGACAAATTTAAAATGTATGCAGGAGGAATTCACAAACAGCTGCTTCCCATTTTATCTTTTTATTCCCCTTTTCCAACCAAATGGAAAGTGACATTCCATAGCTATTATGCGCAGTGATATCTTACAAGTCAATTTGTCAGTCTCATTTTCAGATGATGCAACTCTTTATCTCACATGACTAGGCCTATAGAAACGTCCCCAAAGAGGAGACAACGCCTCACCAACAACCAGGCAAAAAGGTCAGGTTGTTGGATAGTCCCTTGAAAAACAGTCTTCATGTCTTGCAACTTTTTCTGATCTGCTGGACATGTCCGGACTGAAAAGGTTTGGTTCACCTAAGGGACCAGCACCTCCTCCCCCATTTTTATACTGCTGTGGGGTTAATAGCTATGTCGTGTGGGGTCAGGGAAGACATCTGTGTCTCAGATAATATGCTTACGGTGATTACCACACATAATTGACTGACCTTCCCTCATTCTTTGCCTGCTACAGGCCATGGCTGATAGGGTGAGATGTTCCGAGGGAGTTTATTTTCCATCACATACAATTGTGCTGCTGAGCAAATATTTTAGCAAGCTTTGAATGCATCACCTCTCAAGCTCTGGGTTTAACAGTTAAAATATTAAAGCTGTGACTGACTTAATAATATTAGATTTTAAATCAGCTCGCAAAAGGAGGAAGGCAAAAATCAGCAAATTCTACTTACAGAACATTTTTAGATAGACTTAAATAAACAGTAAACTTCAGAGATTTTTACAGGTCTGTTTAGGAATTTCCCCCCCTATCTTCAAATGGTCTTGCTTCAAAAGATTCAAGAAGAGGGTTGTATCAAAGATGGTAGTAATAGTCGCAAAGAAGCCAAATCTTACAAATGCTTAACCGCAGGTGGTTTTACACTGCCAAATACCTGAGTTTATACAGCTACAGTTTAAGCTACAGTTGGGTCCTTGCAAGGAGAAGGGCGGGGTATAAATTTGAAAAATAAAATAAAAATAAATAAATAAAGAGCTTCAGGAGAATGTAAATTGTGGGAATTAGAGTAAATTTTAATCTCTTGAACTTTGTGCAAAACCAAACAAAGAAATGTCTGTAAAATTGAAAAACTAATTTGTTGGACTGAGTTTTATAAATGATGTACATACGTATTTTTAAGTGCGATACTCAGCGTCATTATTTGTATTATTACTGTTTTTATATAGAGGGACACAATAACCCTCTGCTAGCTACCCTGCTGATTTGCATTGGATTAATATGGATCCCAAGACCTGATTGGACTAAATTCCCATCATTCTCAGCCCGTGCAACCATGGTATGGGACAATGTAAATTATAGGGAGACCAAAAGTTGAAAAAACATTAATATTAAATTATTTGACCAACTATAACATTGCATTGGGAATAGTATTTCAAAGATTAGACTAAGAATGGTGCACTTGTGTATTTGTATGCACATACCTATAAAACACACAAGCATGCTCAATGATGATTACAGTCCTGAATCTGAATTCTAAGACTCCCCTCCTGAAAGTTATGTGTGTTCCGAAGGGCAGTGGACTTCCTTTCACACATGAAGGAAATGCTCGACAACATTCAGCCTGTTATGAGTAATTCTGCAGGGCCAATGGAGCGCCACAATTTCTGCATGAAAACCTTTCTGTGGAGTCACTTTTGGTTTTTCTTTTACCAGGAATTCACAATGACTCCAGAGTTCATGGTGTAATTTATATATATCATCATCATCATCCTCACCCAAAATATGCGGATGATCTTTTCATACACAAAAGTCAGAAAGAAATCTACCATACAAACCAACTCTAAGATCATTAACATTTGTACTTTATTTGTCACTTGCAAAAATCTCCCCCAAATTTGAACCCATCATCTCAAACATTTAAACACCATTAACATAAAGAAATGCAAAGGGAATTGTATGGTAACTGTGCAATGAGAAGAAGGAGAATATACACATTCAAGACATATGGGTGATCTTTTAAAAAATCTCAGCATCACTTCATAATTATATACTACAAGTTTTAATTAACTAAAGCTCTGAAAATCATAATGCCTTATTAAAATGCAATTAATCCTTTGATTAAAAAACAAAAAGCACAAGTATTTACAACAAAAACACAAGTAGAATAATTACAAATATCATGTACCCATTTCTTTTATTTGGGTGTCACTTATGATGTCTCACATTCCCTTCATTAATTCAAATACACACATTATCTCAAATCCACAGCCGATTGAGTGACAGTGGCCACCAAACACACAGCACTATATCCTATTGATTTCTGCAAATCCTGAACAATGCCATTTGCATGCTTGTTTCTGTAATAATAAAGATATGCCATTCAGAATTAAAGGACCGGCCAGACTAGTGGCAACTAATTGTGTTGTGTGTAATGAGTGCAATTTCAATTTGATATAACCCTCAGCTTTTCTTGCAGCACTCGCTAAGTACTTTCAAGTCTTTGTAGGGAAATAATTGATTTTTTTGTGCTGTGGGCACAAGAAAATTATTATGATCTTTTGAATAATGCCAAAGAAAGGACCATGAATGATTTAAATTGGTATGTGAAGAAGGCTTCACTATGGATTGCAGTTTGACTGACATCCTGCTAATGTAGTATCTAGATTAGCAATTTTTAAGGAGGCAGCCAATATAAAAACTGGTAAAACAGAAAAACATTGCTAACAGGGATTTTGGTTTTGTTCTCTAGCAAGGGAGAACAATACGGTCATTTCATGCATGTCGGACAGGCACTATACAATTTATTGCATAAATGCCCTTGCTTTTGTCTCTATGCCATGTGAGTTGAAGGGTACATTTCAATTCGTAAGTTTTACATTCTAACGAAATGTGGAGTTACAATGGCACAGTGCAAAGTTACCCAGCAGCTGAAATCTATGGGACACAATAGGTTGCTATAGACATTTGAGGCATCTATTGTATCATTTTGCTTCACCCTAAAAAAAAAAATAGGAAGAGAGAGTTTTCCGTAAACGAAAGTTAGCCTCTCCCTTCAATATTATTCCTTTTCCCTTATCGCATGTTCTTTGTCATGTTATGTTGCAGAATTTTTTTCAAGCCATCTCAAAAATGAGGCAGCTGACACTTTGGTTTTAGAGGTTCTTCCTTATATTTAAATCCATTGATCTTGATAGAAGTTGTTTCCATATAACCAGGTTTCTGACTGCAACCTCACTGCAACAAGCAAACCACAAGCCCAACAAAAGTACATTTTTAAACAGCAATATTTGTCATTCAATAATCTGGAATTTATTCAACATTCTCTTATTAGGCTGCTAATTAATTAATCAGCCAATTACTTTTCAATAAAGCTCCCTATAGTATAGCTAAACACAAACCTAAATTTTAAAAATCCCTCTTTTTTTGTTAAAAGGCAAAGGAATACTGAAAAATGTCCTTTCTAGTTCTCTTATTGCTAAAATATTTTTAAGAATTAATAAACAGTTCCAAATATCTTTTTTAACAACCTCCCACTCTTCCCTGGATTTGCTATTTGCTAGCTGTTTAACCATCAATTGATTTATTGTCCAATTTTTAATTTACACCTTTATTTTAAACAGGTTCAGAAAGTAGTAAACTCTGTTTAGACTGATGGAAGTACCTTCCTCATGTGTGATTCTGGCCCTGAGCACACAATGATAATTTATTGTAATAAAATACCTAATTTTAAAACAAGTATTCTGTTTGCCCTCAATAAAACACACAGATATTTTCAGAAATATACAAAGCAATATTAATCAAACATGAAAAGGTATCTTTTAATTAAATTGGGATGGCCACTAATAATTGCAAAACAATCCATGTAAATATCAAGAGATGGGCCTTCAATTTTCCTCCTTTCCCTTTTTTTTCTTTAAAAAAAATAGAGCACGTTATTCTTCGGCATCCCTCAAATCAGCAGCAAATAAGTAGGTCTCACTGTTTTCAAATGCAATTCCACCTTAAAATGCATACCTTCCAAATCTTATTCTTCAGAGGCGGGAATGTTGTTAATTTAGTTGGTCATAACTAAATAGTTTCTAATCTGGAGCAGGAGTCTGCTGAGAATATTGGACAGTTTAAAGGTTAATCACCATCGCCTGGTTACACAAGTGAGGCAGAACTAATTCCTCCAAAGGCAAATGGCTTGCAGTTTTATCAGCAGTGCAGATTAGAAGTGTTAATATACAGAATAGAATGGATGCTCAAGGGCCAGTTCTCCCTTATCGGCAAACTTTGCAACAGAACTCAGCTACTGCACAACCTCTGCACTTTCTATAATAAGGCCCCCTCGTTTTGCCTCTCGAGCAGAACTATCAAACAATCCTCCCCAAACCACTGCCACCAAAATCAGGGTATTACAGACCACAGCTAATTGGAAGATCACTATAATGAAGTAAAAAGATAAAATACTTTTGGCTGCAGGCCTAAAACGTGGATCAGCCCAACATAGGGAGCTATCTGGCTATGTCACATTCAGAGAGATTTACATAAACAATAAACTCAAACCGATTGCCCTGCAAATACATCTTTGTTTACGGCTAATGCAATCTAAAGCACTGGTTGTAGAAAAAGTAGAAAGGAAGAAGCAGGGTGAGGGAGAGGGAGAGAGGGAAGGGGAGAGGAGATGTAGTTGCTTATTCTGAATTACTGAGAGATCCATCAGCCACCAGCAAAAAATGTCTTGGAACTCTGGTTATTCTGAAATGTACTCCATATAGAGAAGATGCAGGAAGACAAGTAATGCAGACATGCTACACGGTGTTTAAATATTGATGTCCTTTGGAATTTTCCATTATTTCCTTTAATACAACTCAATATTGGCTGAGAATGGATTTTTCTCGTCACAAAATTGGCACAAAGCAAGAACAAGAAAGTACTGTAAATATCAACCTTCCTTTTTTCAAATTATAATTTCTTGAAAGGAAAGTTTGAAGAATGGTAATGCTTTCCACATTACTGAAGACTAGGAAGACTATGCATCAAAAATTATGACATAAATGTAATAATAATAATAATAATAATTTTAATTTATATCCCGCTCTCTCTCCCCAAGGGGACTCGAGGCGGGGCACAGGCAATTAAAAATACAAATAAACCACAAACAAATACAAAATACAGAGTTAAAAATAGATTAAATAGATCCTGCGCTAAAACCCATAAACTAAACTAAAAATTACCCCTAAAAAACCCTAACCTAAAAAGAGACTACCCAAGGCCGGCCAGACGAAAAAAGTGCGTCTTTAATTTTAAGCGGAAGGAGCGGAGGTCCGTGGTTGTCCTGATATCGGGGGGAAGGTCATTCCAGAGGGCTGGGCCCGCCACAGAGAAGGCCCTTCCCCTGGGCGTCGCCCGCTGACAAAGTCTAGTGGACGGCACCCGGAGAAGTCCCTCTCTGTGGGAGCGAATCGGCCGTGAGGATGTATGGGGCAGGATCCGATCCCGCAGGTAGCTAGGTCCCGAGCCATGGAGCGCTTTGAAGATGGTAATTAACACCTTGAAGCGCACCCGGAAGACGACAGGTAGCCAGTGCAGCTCGCGCAACAGCGGTGTTACATGGGCAAACCTAGAGGTGCCCATAATTGCTCGCGCGGCTGCATTCTGGACCAACTGAAGCCTCCGGGTACACCTCAAGGGGAGCCCCATGTAGAGAGAGTTGCAATAATCCAGTCGGGATGTCACGAGAGCATGAGTGACTGTGCGAAGGGCGTCCCGATCCAATAGGGGGCGCAACTGGCGTACCAGGCGAACCTGGTAAAACGCCCTCCTGGCCACGGCTGTCACTTGATCTTCCATGGACAGCCGGGTATCCAGGAGGACACCCAAGTTGCGCGCCCCATCCACAGGGGCAAGAGGTTCGCCCCCTATGGCCAGCGTTGGAGAGAGCTGGTTGAATCGGGCAGCCGGAAACCACAGCCACTCGGTCTTGGTCGGGTTGAGCCTAAGTCCGTTACTTCCCATCCAGATCCGCACGGCTTCCAGGCACTGGCACATCACCGCTACGGCATCGTTGGGGTGGTTTGGGGTAGATATGTACAGCTGGGTGTCATCAGCGTACAGGTGGTACTCTACCCCAAAACCACGGATGATCTCGCCCAGCGGCTTCATGTATGCGTTAAACAGGAGAGGCGAGAGGACCGACCCCTGAGGCACCCCGCATGTGAGGGGTCTCGGGGTCGACCTCTGCTCTCCTGCCCGCACAAATTGCGATCGGCCAGAGAGGTAGGAGGAGAACCACCGTAAAACGGTGCCTCCCACCCCCAACCCCCCCAGCCGATGCAATAGGATACCATGGTCGATGGTATCGAAAGCCGCCGAGAGGTCTAATAGGACCAGGATGGAGGAACATCCCCCATCTCTGGCCCTCCAGAGATCATCTACCAACGTGACCAATGCCGTCTCGGTGCTATGCCCGGGCCGAAAGCCGGACTGGCGCGGATCTAGATAGTCAACTTCCTCCAGGTGACGGGGAAACTGTTGTGCCACCACACTCTCAACAACCTTCGCCAAGAAGGGAAGGTTGGAGACTGGACGGTAGTTGTTCAAAAGAGCTGGGTCCAAAGAGGGCTTCTTGAGGAGGGGCCTCACCATGGCCTCTTTTAGGGAGGCAGGCAAGGAACCCTCACTCAAGGATGCGTTGACAACCTCTTGGAGCCAGCCTCGTGTCACCTCCCAGGATGCCAGTACAAGCCAGGAGGGGCACGGGTCCAATAAACATGTGGTGGCTCGCAGTCGCCCACGTAGCCTGTCCATATCCTCGGAAGTAACGGAGTCAAACTCCTCCCAAACAAGATCTCTCTCGTGGCATCCCACTGGGCCATGAATGGGGGTTAGCTCACTCTGTATCTGGGCGGTTTTCTCCTGCAGAAAAATCACAAATTCCTCTGCTCTACCCTGTAGCGGGGCTTCCCGCTCCCTCTGTTGAAGGAGGGAGCGGGTCACCCTAAACAGGGCGGCAGGGCGGTTTTCTGCGGATGCTATGAGAGTGGCACAATGATGACGTTTGGCCACCCTCAGCGCCACAATGTAAGTCCGTAAATGGGCTCTTACCTGTGTCCGGTCAGATTCAGAGCGGCTAGCCCTCCATCTTCTCTCTAGGCATCTCTTGCGGCGTTTCATCACTCGCAGCTCCTCAGTGAACCAAGGAGCCAGGGTGGTTCGCCGCCGCGAGAGAGGCCGCAAGGGCGCGACCCGATCTAAGGCTCCCACGGCCGCACTATTCCATGCGGCCGTGAGGTCCTCCATCGGGGCGCGGGTCAGGGATACAGGAAATGGCCCAAGCGCTGTCTGGAACCCATCCGGGTCCATCAAGCGCCTGGGGCGGTACCAGATTGGTGACTCTGGTTCCGCCTCCCCGCGGAGGGGAGCAGCGGTCGGAAAGTCGAGCCGGAGAAGTGAGTGGTCTGACCATGACAAGGGTGTGATGACTATATCCCCTGTACCCAGATCACTTTTCCATTGGCCCGAGACGAAGATGAGGTCCGGCGTATGTCCACCCTCGTGGGTGGGGCCCTGAATTACTTGGGTCAGGTCCATGGCCGTCATGGAAGCTATGAACTCCCGAGCTACCACGGATGATTCGCCCAATGATGGCAGGTTAAAGTCCCCCATGACTATAAGTCTGGGGGTCTCCACTGCCACCGTAGCGATCACCTCCAGGAGCTCGGGCAGGGCTGCTGCTACATAGCGGGGAGCCAGGTATACAACCAGCAAGCCCAACTGCCTCCCTAGGCCCCACTTCACGCAGAGGGACTCACAGCCGGAAGTCTGAGGCACAATGGTCTCTCTCGGCTCAAGGCCTTCCTTAATAATGACCGCTACCCCACCACCCCTGCCTAGGGCCCACGGCTGATGAAATGCGCGGTAGCCTGGTGGGCACATTTCAACGAGGGGATGTCCTCCCTCGTGGCCCAACCAGTAAAAGGAGCAAGTAATCCTATCTTTGAATGTTAATTGCTGTGCCCCCCCCCCGCCCTTTACTTCATAAAGACCTGATCCTCTTGATATTGGTCCAATATTCTACCAAAGACAAACGCCAAGCAAGCTTAGATAACCATATGATATGATTTACTAGGCAATATGTATATAATAATAAGTGCAATGGGCTAAAAGCTCCTTATTACCTCTTTAACATGTGGTGACATCTGGGGGCTTCATCCAGTTCAACCTTCCACAAGCCATGAGCTGGCAATGTTCTGAAGCTATGAAATGATCACAAATGTACTAACTCATGCTTCCAGAGAAAGAACAGGGTCAAACAGGTTTTTAGGAAAAATGAAGGGGCAGATGATTTAGACAAGCTGATTGTAGACTTGTAAGACTTATAGACAGAAGGAACTCTGCAGAAAAGAATTTTAAGGAAACAAGACAATTGAAAGCAAGAAGTAATCACAGTTTAGAGGGCTGTAAGAAAACTCACACAAATATAGATGTTATATGCATGTATCTTGAATTTACTTCCCCAATCCTCTAAAAAAATAGGAGGGAATAGTAAAACCAGTGATTATCTAGGGGCATATATATAGCAAATAACTCATATTAATAATATTTCTCTGTATTAAGTAATGTAAATTAGTGTAATATGATTATGTAATAATCTAATAATTGTTTACCACCTAGGTCTGTACACATATTGTAAAGATGACATAAAGAAGAAATAGAAAGAAATGGAGTGATAAAAAGGGTACTTGTTTAGTACAGCAAAGATACTTAATTTCATAGCTTGTCTATCCATTGTGGACAAGACTGACAGTCCACACAGTTTATTATGAAAGAAGTATGTTTCAAAATAATTTCTGAAACAGAGAAAGTTGGTGTGCAGTGCCAAGATTTCCCACAGAGTAATATGTTTGTTCTGTACCTCTAGTTGACAACTAGCATAGAAGTTCTAATTTCCCATGGTGATGAGCTGTGCAGTTTTACAGGTGACATTGGAAAGTAGATACTATTGTGATTAGGATGTTATGGGATTTTTTAGGATGTGTAACAGCAGTATTTCTCAACTTTTGCAACATTAGGCTGTGCATTCTTCAAGTCCCAAAATTCCCAGTTTAGTCTGCTACTCCCCTTGTCCCCACAGCTTAAAATTGCTGAAGTTGACAAACACAGGGTTACAGCTTCATGCAAATGAAAAAGTGCCTATGTAAGGCCTAGAAAGGGGAAATAAGAAGGAAGCTAAATTTATTTTTGGTTTAGTTAGTATTGACAATGGACAAACAAATGTTGATGGATGTCCTGTTTGTTGATTGTTAATATCTATCTGTCTGTCTGTCTATCTGTCTAGCTATCTATCATATACCGATTTATATATCTATCATTAAAATACAATATTTGTAAGGTTCAATATATGCTCTTAAAGTGCATCAACTGAAAGTTGGCATGTCATAAATGGCTTGCCAACTTTTAGTTTACTGTCATTTACTGACTGTAGATGCCAACCAAGTAAGTAAGTTGTAACCAATGGTATCTATGTAATCACACAATGAATGTCATTGGAACAACATATTTGGATATTCTGCAGAATGTGGGGAGAAAAAGTGATTGGAAACCTTATTACAACATTATAGGTCCCAGTCTCCAATGAAAGATAGAGCCCACATTACAACTATCTGTTCCTTCACTTCAGCAACAAAGGATTATATCACCAATTATCTGAAATGGAAAATATTTATGATTTGTCACTGGCTAGAGGAAGGAGGAGAAGACAGCACATGGTCAAATGTGTATATCAGCAACTGATAAGCTAATATGTCACCAATATATACCATACATACTGATTATGCACTTTTATATTTGGCCATGACACAACAGTAATTGTCCTGTATCAAGAGAGAAAAGAACATGAGGCTCCTCTCACTGTGGAATGTAGATTTTTTTCTAAATGCATTTATACTATTAGTATAACTGTACCAAAGAACAAGCATTCAGTATGCTTTACACTATTTTTTACACATGACTGTCTTTTTGAAGTACTCACTCTGCCTACTAGAAAATAACTGTCATCCATAGGCAAATGGTGAAATTATATCCAGTTTTATTATCAGTAATTAAGCATGAGAGACATGTCTGAGTCATCTCAACTGTAAATTTTATCAAATACCTCATCAGGCAAATTTAGCTCAACATTGGTTTTTCTTCAGTCATGGCAAAGAATCATGGCCATGATGGAATTCTTGACATTTGAGATTTTCCACTAGTGCTGTTATTGTTACTGCAAAGGGTGGCACTCCTGTCCTGTCCACCTATTTTTCTGGAAAAAATAGGGGGAAATTATCTCTCTTACATTTGGTGAAGTCTATTGAAAAATACTGTTGTGCCTTATCAGTTTATTTTAGCAATACACTTGAGCTTACTAAGAAGGCATTTCTTCATTTAGGATTCTCACCATCCCCTTTAAAAACCTACAATAATTTCTGTGGATTCATCATCCGGCACATGTGTCTTGAGTGAGATATGTTTTCTGACCTTGCAAAAATCAAAACGCCAAAGGAATTCCCAACTTATTGTTCCATGTCTGTTTTCCAGTCGTCTCTACAGCCCTTCAGTTGTCAGCTTTATCCTTCTAGTGATGACTGCTCCCTCTCCAACTACATCTGTACAAGAGGGATTGCCTAGTGACCTCAACACTGAAAATGAAGCAACATACCCTGGAGCTGGCAAATCAATCAGGTTACACGCATCCACTTTAAGCCCATTTCCAATTATTTCAGGTGCAGGTTTTAACATGTGCAGCTTGCCCTCCCACTTGGTTCTTTTTCTTCATTAGCATATTAAGACCCCTTCCTCCTCCCGTTTCCCCCAAAATCAGGAGCCAGAAGGCATTTTGCAAAGCTGATGACTCTCAATTACACCATCTTATTCATAACCCCAATGTCTTTCTTACAAGGGTATGACTGTAGAAATATATAGATGAACAGCTGGTTTTGAGTTACTTCAATTAGTTCTTCAAAGATATAGCAGCAGTAAGTATTAATAACTAGTCTCACTTCCCCTTGGAGTGCCCAGTTGAAGGTCAGAGAGATATCATTTTAGTCTACTCACACTGAAGAATATCCTACATTATGACTCCATATATTAATATTTATACTGAAAAAATATCCTCCAATAAGCTGTCCCCCCCCCCCCCCAACATCTGTCTCTTATTCTTACACCATTACCAAAACTACTTTTAAGGATTGGGAGAGCCCTGGCATACCTAGAGACTAGATGCAGGGAATGCTGCAGAGCTAAACTGCAAAAATCACTTGAAAGCAAAGAAGTGTTAATTTCCTTTACCTCTTTGCTACCATCTAGGGGTCATCCTGATTTTTTTTGGTGGGGGGAGCTGAGATCTAGTAGTTCCACTTAAAAAGAGGGGGATCAAGCAAAATCTCATCTCCCCGTTTGCATAGTAGAACAATTTAGCAACTAAGGCAAGACAATCTTTCAAGCTGCAGAGAAGTACGGTAAGTGGAATTGCTTTTCAACAATCCTTTTCTTTCAACATTTCAAAACTTTGGTCAGGAGGCAAGCATAAGAACAAGTGTAAGAGGGCTATAACTATAGGAAAGGATAACAACATTTAAAAAAAACTGTAAAATTAATTGCAGTTGGACAAAGTTTAAGTTAAATAATAAGCAAAGTATATTTTTATAGCCTGGAGAGTCATCAACTGGAATCATAAAAGAGGACAAGAATATATATTCTTAAACTTCCTCTAACTATTGGTCTTTTTAGAATGGGTGTGGTCTGCTTTGGCTGTTTTAGCTGTGGCTGTTTTAGATTCACACACACACACACACACACACACACACACACACACACACACTGGCAGTATAGTGGGCGGTATTATTTTGCAGTCAGGGAAACCTAGGTTATGGTTCACCCCAGAGGTGTGTTGCTGCCGGTTTGGCCTGGACCAGCCGAACCCGTAGTAGCGGCGGCAGGAGGCTCCTGCAAGCACAGAAGCGTCATGAGCGTGCAGGAGCGCACCCAAACCCATAGTAAAAAGATTAGCAACCCACTTCTGGTTCACCCTCTGCCATGTACTTCACAGAAATTGTTGTGTACTTCACAGTATTGTTGTGAGGGAAAAATAGGACAGAGAACTGTCTATGTCATCTTGAACAACTATATTCAAGGCAGAATATAAAATTAATGAACAAATATCATATACCTTTTATACACTCATTCCCCCTCCCCTTGTGATGGGAGTTACTAGCACAAGGCAAGTTTTGTGGGTTGCTTGGTTACACAATGGCAATGAATTAAAAAAAACAGCTGATTTTGTAAATGTATTAGGATTCTTTTGGAAGTAATCTTTCTATTCAGCAAGGCTTTTGAAACAACTTGTGACTTAAATTACTCTATGTGCGCTGAAATCATAAGTCAGCTGCCAGATAGGAAGTACACAGAAATACAATTTTGGATTGTAAAACTACATTTTTGTAAGATCATTAGGAAATATGTGCTGAATAGTCATATTTATTTATTAACACAATCCACCTTTAAATACATAACTCTGGGCAACAAATAAACAATAAACAAAGTAACAACTCCCCCATACTCAATATAAAAGAGCGCAATGACCAAAACTGAAAAGAAATCCAATAAAGAGGAAAAATATGATATGCACAGAACAATTTCACAAAACAAACATGAATATACTGGAGTTGTCTAACATCCTGGACCCAATGCCTGGGGTCAAAGGTCAAGAGGATTGGGGTCCTCCAAATCTAAAACAGGGGGATGTTCCTTAGGCAGGTTTTCCAACAGAGAAACATGTCTTCTTGGTTTCACAAAATGACACTGTTTAATGCAGTGTTTCTCAACCTTGCCAACTTGAAGATGTCTGGACTTCAACTCCCAGAATTCCCCAGCCAGCATTCGCTTGCTGGGGAATTCTGGGAGTTGAAGTCCAGACATCTTCAAGTTGGCAAGGTTGAGAAACACTGGTTTAATAGACTGGAACTGCAACATGCCCATCCTGTCAAATTTAATAGAATGAGCTGAAAACATCTTAATATTGTAAATAGTATTCCTATTACTACAGTACTATTATTAATGGTAGTCTATAGCCTAAAAATATGAAAGACAAGTTTACTTGTTCAAATAATGTGACTTTTGTATTGAAACAGATTGATTCATCTATGACCTTCCAGATGTGATCAAGCAAGAACTTCAGCAAAAGAACCTATTACGTTGGGAAGCAGGTTTCAAATACTGTTTGAGACTCATGGAAACTGAAATTTAACAACCGAAGAAGTCACATGAATGATCTATCACAAACACATTAGCCACAATGGTAGATACAACAATCATCTTCGGAAGGTCCTACTGCAGGTGTCACAAATTGTGGATTGTCATCCTGCAATCACCCGCAGCAGATGGGCTATTCTTTTGAATTCTCTAGCACCTGCTATATAAAGGGTGGCTATTATTACATCATTAGAAAATTAAGAATAGAATCATTGCAGCACAGTTACTCTCCAATCTCCATGTCCATTCTGCTCCCAGAATCCAAAAAGAACTGCTTACCTAATGAGCAGAAGCCAGGATTCCCTGCCATATAATACAGTGTTTAAGAGATACTGTCTTTGATTCAAGAAACAGGATACAACAATCAGACATAGCTATCTGTAGCTCTGTCCTCCATGTGGCGCTTCAAATAGAAGGATTATCTGAAGAAATAGTTCTATTACACGAAGAAATAAAAAGTAGTGAAACTACAGATAAAAGAAGTGCCACATCCCCAAACACTAGATATGTACTATTTCTGCACAGCATCAAAGGCCATATCTAGCCTCTTTTGCTTTTTTGGCCAGATAACTCTGAGCATCTCTTACTCATCATGATGGATTTGGATTTTTGGAGGGCTGGCCTTTTGTTGCAAAGGCAGCAAAAAGTCATTGGTACCTTAAAGACAAAGGAATGTCATAAAATATAGGAAAGGTGTTTTCATTGTTAAAACATTATCAAGAAGCAAAATAAACAATGTGGAAATATTGCACAACCCAGTCTGTGGCATTTAACTGGATGATTGCTAGCAGCTGGAAAAACTAAATTACTCAGCAGCAATTGTAGCTGTTCTTAAGAAGAAGCCTTTACAATTCCTTCCCTTCTCTGAAACTTTCTTTCCTAAAAAGATCACTACAACTTTGCCTGTACACATTTCACAAACAGTAGGGGGATCTTTTTAATTCAGACAAGCCACTGATGGAGAGAAAATAGGGGAGCTACTTTCACTTTACTGGATGGTGCAATATTTAAAAATCATGAAGGTCTTGGTGCCAGTTTCACTCATCCCGTAACCTCTCTACAGTATCTGTACCAATACTAATGAATGATAACTCTCAGCAATCTTCACCACTGATGCCATTTAGTGAAGTGTTGGGAGATGTAGCAGCATCTGGAGAGCTTCAAGGTTCTTATTATTTAGGATTGTCATTATTTCTGAATCTGTTTTGGGAAATGATGAACAATAACACGAGAACCTCTCAATCTCATCCTTCCAACATTGTCACAATACAGAAATAATAGCATCCACCCATGTACTAGGGTTATTTAAAGGAAAACAGAATTGCAGCATATAGATTACTTTGAACATACAAAAAAACCCCTCTGTTAGATAATAATGGTGACGATGGAGGTGGTGAAGGTAGCACTTATCTCTTCTTTGAACAGAATGTGTTTTCAGAGATATTAACTAAATAACTTTTTGTGACAATTCAGTTATATTTATTTCCTTGCAGAATACTTAAAGTGCATTCAGTCACACTTCAGCCAATCTTTAGGTAACTTTAGGAGTGCAACCTTAGATGATGAGTCAAGTAATACTAAAAAAAGATTTATTTATATATCTAATAGGATGGAGTTTATATTTTAAGGAAGCTTTTTGCTTTATGTATTTGAAAATGTTTTTAATCAATTAGTTTAAGGAAATAAGCCTCAATGGCCAGTCCTATGGAGCTTTTTTTGCCTGGGTAAGACATTTAAATATATATTTAAAATTCTCATAGAAGTTCAATGTGCTGAACACACTTTAGGTTCATGGTCTGCTAAATTGATTGAGAAATGCTTGCTCATAATTTATCTTGCTAATTATGGACTGTTTCTGATTATAGTTACTCTACTGTTGGGAGAATGCTTTAGTTTGTAGTATAATTCTCTACTTGCATTTCTACAAACCTGCTCCTCAGATGCTTCAGGAAAATGCAAAATATGGCATAAGAGTGCAAATAATAGAAGAACACATCATAATATAAGTGTAAATCTGTTACGTCTAGCCAGAGCATATCTTAGTCTTATCTTAGTTTCTCACAATGAATGGCAAACAGGATGCTTCTGGGTACTCACAAGCAGTAAATGGAGGCATATCTTGCTCCATTACTGTTCTGCACCTGTGTTAGGAGCCATGCCCCACCCCCACACCTGGAAATAATATTGAGCTTTGAAGAACAGCAGCTCTTGACAGATCTTCCTTCCAAAGATTCAGTCTCCTTTTAAAGCTGTTAGTGGTCATTTTCATACCTTATGTAGTAAATAGATTATTACAATACAATTATTAAGAAAAACATAACAAAATGCATAGAACTCTTTTTAAAATCAGTCCCTAGATGGACAAGCTGCTTATTCTGTGGTCAATAAATTGAGTCCAGAGACTTTGATGAAGCTTTTTGAAAAATCTAGATATACAGCATTGACTGAGTCACCTCCATCCAGACACGTGTTCACACTCTAGATAACTCTAAGGCAGGAAGAATTCATGTTGATATTTATTTCCAGCAAGGCTTGCTTATCTACATCAGGGGTGTCAAACTAACAAACCCAAGGGGTGGATGTGTCATGCATAAGCCACGCCTTCCCCAGATCCACAAAGGGAAAAAACATCGCAAAATACCACGTGATCTACGTGCACATTTTTTCTAGGATTATTATTTCTACCAATTTGCTAAAAGAGACATTCAGCTGGCCAGTCAATATGTTATTGGATCTCTCCAGGTCCCCTTTAAAAATTGGTGTCATGTTGGTTATGCTCTCATTAACTGAATCCAACTTTATATGTTTTTACTAGGTGGTTAGCAATTTCATTTTTGAATTTTTAAAGAACTGTCAGGTAGATGACACCAGGCATCTAAGGCTTATAATATTCAAAATTTACCAAAATAGAGTTCTACTTCAAGTTTTGCTTTCTCTCATCATATTGGGAGAATTTGAAGCAAAATGACATAAAATGCATACTGCTCAATAAATTGGTAAAATCTTACTTTTGGTTCTTTGATATTTCTACTAAAGACTATTTCTACTGATTATTTCAAATATTTACAGGATGTGATCTAGAGTATCTTCTGAAAGTTAAGTTAAATAACAATTACTGACATTGTTAGGGAACAATATATCATTTCTTGGTGCAAAGTTTTCTGTTTTAGTGAATTAATCTTTGGTTGAGGGGAAATATTAGATATATTGATACAGCAATCTTATAAGAATCTTGCTAAAGTGATACAAGATTCTAGGTTTCTGAGATTCAAACTTAATTCCCTTGGGAGTAGACTGGAAACAAAATAATCATCTTCCAGAAACCTGATTAACATAAATCCTTTTGCTATCAATGAATCTATTCGATGTAGAATGAACTCCTGTTGCCACATTATTTCAATTAGTTCATAGGGGAAATCAGATTCTTTCCATGCAATTCTTACATAAGGCTATTACACTGAATACACATATTGCATATATCAGTATATCTTCCAAACATTTCATTTGTATTAATTGTGATAACTATGAACTGTTCAAATAAAGGGTACCTTTCCGTATCCATACGTCACAAAGGCAGGTGATCACAGCTGATTTAAACATAGTCCACCACTTTTCATGAGGAACTTTGAATGGGGGGCTAGTTTTGTTCTCCTCCACTTCCTTTTTTGGAGACTTATGTTTTGCAACATGCTGTGATTTCTGGCCAATTGATTAATGGGTCTTTCAGCAAAATGCAACCTTAATCTTTCCTTAATTGCCTTAATGGTTGTACAGGGTCTCTTTTATTCTCTCTTCCAACAATGTTGTTGCAAATGCTTTTGTGTCTTAACTTGGTGCCCAAACTAAGGACTTTAGAGAGACTGGCTGTGTTCTATTTCAGTTCTTCATTTCTGTGGGTGGGTATATATTTATCCTTTATATCTACTTTTCCAAATGTCTTTTCGTTTCTTTAACTAATGAATGGCTCCTTGCTCAACAGCAAATTTTCAGAACTTATATAAATAAACCAGCAGTTAGCACAGCAAAGATGATGTCACAAAGTAAAGATGTGTTTCTGTTTTCAACGGCATAAAATTCAGAGATCATATAAGACATATTATACATAGGTATTTGGTTAAACCTTACAAAATGTCAAATCCATACTGAGAATTTCAATTATGGCTATGACCATTCTGTTGCTAAAAGCTGAGATTTATTTATTTATTAATTTTTTATGCTGCTCATCTCCCCTATAAGGTGGCTCTGGGTAGCTTGTTTGTCTGTCTGTTTGTTTGTTTACATGAATAGATATTTTATGCATGTAAGATCAAGCCCATAAGCTACAAATAAAGCTTACTAATTTTCTCTCATGCAAGAAATCTAAAGGCTTTCTATCCAGGAAGAGACAACAATATTTTAACTCTAAAAATGAAGCAAAATGCAAAAGAAAAAAACCAGGAGAATTACAAATATTCACGCATTTGTAGATGCTCAATCTGCTGTCCAGGACTAATTGTTGCTTAGGCTTCTCTTAGGTTTCTCTTCCAATGTATCTTTAAATCAGATTAGGATTTGAGAAGTACATGACTGTGTTGCAAGTGGGCATATTAAAGGCTATTACTCTGTTCCATTTAATAGAAAATATCTGCATCTCAAACTATAATGTATATAATCCAGCAGTAGGATATGACCAGGATGAGTCCAAGGAACAGATCAAATGTCTCCCTTGATTCAGAGAGATTCAGCTTTGAATCTCTTCACGCTCACAAGATATCTAAATCTGACCCACCTTGAATTCCATTGACTCTTATCTACCACCAATTTGCTTTGAACATTAGTAGTTCAGATTCTTGTAGAGAGATTTAGCATATAATAAATCTATATTATTCTGAACTGTCTGGACTCCTGATTTTCTACACTTGATACCAGCATAGGATACTTCCATCTGATAGAAGAGAAATTTCAGTATTCTTTCTGAGTAATAAACCAAAGAACCATTGAGGCAAATCCCCATCTTCAAAGATATCAGAGGGATAAAGTAGAATAAAGACTTGTCACATGGCAGCTCCCTATAAAACCAAATAGAGTGACTGCTGTCATGGGATAATTCAACCATCACCATAATTCAGCCATATGGCAAAATATTTTTCCTAGCATTCCTGGATCTACATAGAAAATGTGGAAGAATTGTTCGAACATAATAATTTGAAATTGACAAGAATTTAGTAAGTCCCTAACCCCACTCCATCTATCAGTCCACCCTTTCCCCAAAAAGAAGAGCCAAGGAGTGTTCAGAACTCAGCTAAGCATAGACTGAAGTGAAATCTGGAGTGAAAGACAAATTTATATAGGGAAAATACCATGTTCCATGCTGAATGGATGGATGCATGGATGGGTGAGTGAGTGAGTGATTGAGTGAGTGAGTGAATACACAGGAGAAAATATCCGTCTGATGTATTGGAGAATTGCTCCTGCTGAACAAGATGGACAACTGATCTCTTTCAGCAGATCATAACTTTGTATGTGTTGAGGTGTAGAAATTGATGCATGGTTTGATCTAGGCTAGTTTTTGTTCTACATGGATGGATTTATTTCATTTGAAATTATTTTTGACATTGCCCCTCACCTGCTTAAAAATCATAATATATATATATATATATATATATATATATATATATATATATATATATATATATATATATATATATATATATATATATATATATATATATATATATATATATATATATATATATATATATATATATATATATATATATATATATATCTTTATTTTCAGCCCTTAAAAATCTAACATATATATATATGCAAAAAAAAATATTCTGAAAAAAGTATGCTAATTCCATTATTCTCAATTTCTTCCCATATATAGAAAATAATGGGGTTGAAATAAGTCTTTTATCTATCAGATTCTAAATGACATGGAAATCTTCCAAGAATAAAGGAAGGAGATAGATGACAAAGTTTCTTTATTATCCCAAATGTCTCCCTGCACTGTGGTAGAAAAGGCCACTTCATAAAATGTGTTAGGGTGAGAAAAGTTTCTATCCCTGAAGTGTTAAAGTAGCTGTATCTTTTGGAAACACTGTTTGGCTGAATGACATGCTTGAAAATAAGTGTATGAGCATTCCAGATGACACAGCTATTTTAATACTTCAAAGAGGGATTGATCATTCACATTAACAAACTTGCAAAACTTCCTCATCACATGGTTGCAATAACCTAAGGCATATAATAACAATTTTTATTTTGTAAATGATTAATAGTACAGTAATGCTAACTGACATATGTATTTGTCATGTGAAGCAATACAGTTGTCTTGTTTCAGAACTGAATCTGATACATTTGACAGCAAGGAACTAAATTTCAAAAATTTTAACATCTATCTTAAATTGTAAGGATTCATGGAGATCTGATATGGGAGAAACACATTAAAAAGAGATAGATTAGATAAAGTAAATAGGATGATATGCCTATGTTTAATTACCATTTCGTTTTTAAAGTTTTTCTCCCAGGAAATGGTCAATTTTATAGAAATATATTATTAGGATAATCACAAACCAATATTTCTGCTAAATCTGAAGAAAATTGATATTTCTACAAATTGTCTGATGAGTATATTTTATTTTATGCATTTATAAGATGTAGAATATTTAGCATGCATTTACCATAAATTGCTAAGGTTTTTATACAATTTCATCTCTAAAATGTCTTTGTCTGTGTTTATGCGTATTCTGGCAAACTACATAATTTGTGTGCTGTCATTCTAATACAACTTAAATTTATCACATTTCTTCCATTATTTATCAACACACAATCTCATATACTATGGTACAAAACAAAATATCTTATGGTTCTAATAAACAGGAACAGAAGGTATTTGAAAAATATCTTCAAAATTATGAGAGTATTTGGGAAATGGCAAACCACAAATTCCAATTTAGGAAGCCTGGTTTTTGTACATTTAGCATGAACTTAGATGACGTAACATAGAACATAGACCCATCAGGGGCTTAATAACCATTCTGACTGACAGCTTCTAGAACTGTGGGGGATCTCAAACATTTAGTAACTCATAAATTTTGTCTTTGCATATAGTTCTTTCTTCTTAGTCCCTGTCAATACTCCATGAAATAACATTACTTGTACATTCTCCTTTCCACATATTGGCTACTGAATGGGGACAAAGGAAGGGAAGCAGTCAACATGAGGGCATCATAGTTGATATGTTGACATAGTACAGTTCTGAACAATGCCTTTATGATTAAAAAAACATTGTACATAATACTGACTTGTGTCATCTTTTAAGATACAAATGTAGTCAGGTAATTTTACACCAGGGGTGTCAAACGTGTGCCATCACATGATGTATTACAATTTTTTCCCTTTTCGCTAAACCCAGCATGGGTGTGGCCCCCGCCCCCAAGAGTTTTATAGCCCTGTTTTAGACTCTGGCTGTAATAGCCTTAAAAGAATTTTACTCGGGAATAGTATATATTATTTATGGGAAAATATGAGCATAAAATGGGAACCAATAATTGTATCCAGCTGATGATACCTTCTGCTCCAATCAGCTGCTGCTCTTTGGCTGATTAAGGAGGTGGGGACAGAAGTCTGCTACCTTGGGCCATGAACCAGAGAATTGGCCCTAGTGGTAGGTGTGGCCATGGAGAGGAGTGGGACAAGATGGTGATTTGTAAAATGGTGGATGCAGCATCACAGCCATGCTCCTTGGCGTGATTCTGACATCACCCTCATTCCAGTTGTCCCTGCCTGGATGTGCTACTGTTTACAATTGCAGAATTTTCTGTCAGAAGGTAACATGTTGCAACTTGTCAGTTCAAAACAAAATGTACCTTTTGAAGTTAGAATGTTGAAATGTTTTAAGTGGGTCATGACATCAAACCACCTAGCAGTAGCAATTTGCATGCTCCCTATAAATCTTTTATAGATTTATGATAAAGCAAATTCATTTATTTTCTTTTGTCAGATGAAGAGTGTAAACCAATATGCAGTGCATATGTATTTGATGGATTCATCAGAGCTTTTGAGTCAGAGAATGAAAGTAGTACATACGAAGAACATTTATTCTTAGTCGTACTTTTAAAATAACAAGCAAATCCAGGAATTTGGTTAAATACTGTAAAAGTAAATGTCTTGAATATTTGTTTTGCTGTTCACAATATATATATTAATCTTACTGTCCAAGTTTGCTAATCATGCAATTAAGAAAAAGAAGCATATCTTGAAATATTGAAATTGTGCAATGTTTTTGCTATTAAAATATATATAATGACTTTTAGATTAAGCAGGCCAGATATGTTTAATATTGAAGTCAAATTGCTAATCCTTACACTTGAGCAGAAGAAATCTAAAGCAACCAACAGCAGCAGAAAAAGCTGCAAAGTAGAATTTTCTAAGAATATTTTTTCATGTTATTTGCCTGGATATTGGAAATGTGATTTACTTTAATATGTTGCATTTTGTGCTTGTTCATCAGATTTGTGGCTCATCTCTTTAATGAAAGTATTTCCCAATGATGTTTTATATTTAAGAAAGTAATTACAGTAGGCTGCAATGTTTGGGAAAGATTCAGCAATATCATTACATTAAAAATTTAATGACATATGCATAGTAATGACATTTTAAAATATACCAGAGACAGCAAAGATCCCTTCACCCAAAAAGCCAAAGAAAAAAGCTATTTATGCTCTTAATTGTTTGTGAATCAACATGATTGAATCTTAAATATACAAAAAGTAAGTTAAATAAGTTTGATATATTTCCCAACAATAGAATATTGAAAAACAGTGTCTTTGTAAATTGTAAATAAAAATATATTCTTTTCTTAAGAGGTATTATAATAACAAGACAGAAAAATAATTATCACTTTTAAAAAGCTTATTAAAACAGCTAAGAATAAGTATAGTTATAAAATAGTTACAGCCTCAATTTGATTAGTTGCCAGTATTTCTGAAACTATATATTGATTGTTATTCCAAAGATCTAGCTGATAAATACAGGATTTTACAACTGGATGTATTTTTTTTCAATATTAGGATATTTCCAAAATAAAATGCATAAGTACTTATTACTTGGTGTAAGATTCTTTTTACATGTAATTATTGTCCTCTTAACTGCAAATATATGCATTCTTAGCAATTCATTTTTATTATATGTTGAGGGAAACTAATTAAAATATAGATGAACTTATTGTGTCTAGTTTACTTTAAGAATTAAGATTGCAATTCTACCCACACTTTTTGGAAGAAAGCTCCATTTACCTTAAAAAAGACTGCTTTTAAATTTTCATATAAGGACTGCATTGTGTCAGGTTTCTACAATGTCAAAAAATGACACCATCCACACAATTTAATATCTTAGAAAATATATTTTCTTTGTGTATGTAGAAGAATTTAATACAATTCAAAATGGTTCTTTTTCCTGAATATAGTTTCTATAAATTCATATTCATTTAATCAATGCCACAATTTTTATTCTTATAAGAAACTTTTGCTACAGGTGATACACCTGTGATAAGTTTGTATCACAATACACTTTTCCACAGTTTTAATTATCTTAAGCAGCATCTCAAATATTAACATGACCCTAATATTTAATATCTTTGAAAATACGTATTTCCTATTTTCATGTAATAAAAACTGGTATAAGTTGGAAGAAGCATCTTCTCTGTCATTTCATACAACAATTTAATGTCAATCTCTCATTTTTGAAAAAATAATAACACATTTTGTACTCATATTAAATATTTGAACTTTTCTATGAGTGAAGCTGCTTCTAAAAAAAGGTAAATAAGGGTAGTATATGGGCAGGTTTTTTTCTTGTATTTCTGATGAAAAATTTCATTAATGTTAGTTTTTTTAAGCATTGGTTTGCTATTTGTTTGACTACATGTATTCTTCCATAAAAATTAAAAAGTACAAATACAGACTTTCCACAATAATTGATTTTAGTTATTAAAACTTTTTGCAAGTGTTAAAATAAGAATAATTCACTTTAACCACAACATGTTAAAGAAGATATTGTTGAACGTGTGAATGTAAAATGCTAATAACATAGAAAAGAAACAAACTTTTACAAGCAAATTTTAAAATCATAACTTTTCTTTAGTAGAATGAAAAACTCCAATAAAGCATGGAATATTTAAAATAATTTCAACTAAAAGCATGAAATTGGTTTTAAACAGATATCTGCTTTGATACGTAGCTGTGCTACATCCCAGATTTCTTTATGCGATAAAACAGAATCCATTATTCACACATGAAAAAGAGAGTGTTGAGCCTACCTTGGAAAAATCTGACTGGTAGGGTTACAAGTCACTGCAGCAGTTCCCTTTTGCAAAGACATCAACTCCGTTTCTTGTTTGTTGCAAAAACCAGTTTGAGGGATTGGGGGGGGGGGGAATCATTTTGTGTCTAAACAAAAAACTCTTTAATACAGCAGATTTTTCCTGTGAGTTGGCAAATCTCTTGTTCACCACATCCTGAAGCTGATCCACCTTTTCTCTTAAGGCATTTGGTTTAAGAGAAATGAATTGGGGGAGGTGGGGGGGGGGAGGAGAGACAGATCAACTGGCAGCCAAAGTCAATGGGCATTTTGTGACTGATGTCTACTGAGCAAAATTAAACCTCAATCCAGACAAATATTTTAAAATCGTGCCTTTGGGACAATGAAAGACAATGAAATGTTTATTCAAAAACAGGTGTGGCTCCAAAACACAGAAACAGAATGCTGGAATAAGAGAGCCCTGCAGTTAATCACATACATTAAAGATTGGAAAAGAGTAGAACATTAATTACATGGACAGAAATTTTCTAATTCAGCTAAGTTACTCACTAAAGCAGGGAACCTTAATACAGTATGGTATGCATGGACATCTTGAAGACTGGTTAATAAATTTAGGGGAGTTGAACTTGGATAGAAAAATTATATTTTCACTAAATTAATTGAAGTTTTAGCATTTCTTTCAATAGTGTATCTAGACAACAAAGTAACGTATGGCCTCTAGACTCCAAAACTTTTGGTAATTTTAACAAATCTTCACTATCCAAAATTACTAAATTGTAAAAAAAAAGATATTGATTTAATGGAAGCAGCAACATGTATATGACTGTGTTATAAATTTGTTTTCTTATTATTTTAAAAACTTTATTTAAACATATAGTAGTAATTTGTTTCTTTTGTTATATGACCTATATCTATATTTTTATATATTTAAATAAATTTTTCTGAATCTGTAGTCTTCAGCAAACTTCCAAATGTGTCCCTAGCACAAAAAGTGAAGAATCCCATATGGAAACACAGCCATTTCGTTCTATCAAAATTATAGAGTTCTACAAAGTCAGTGGAACAGCCTAAAGCTGTATTTTGTTTCTGAGATTCCCAAACTGGTCAATTGTCATGAGCCTTTTGCAACTTTGGATTTTGGGAACAGAGTTATAAGATTTATGTTCTCGTATACAAGGAAAGTTACTGAACTAAATACAGTCATGCAAAAGAAAGACCCTCTTTCAATTCTGTATCCATGATGTACACTAATACAAATTATTCCGAAATGAAAGAAACACTACAGGCCTGTCTTGGAAAACCCTTCAGTCTTACTGTGAATGTCTCTTTATCCACTTTATAAACATACAGTAAATTTTAAAAGAATCTTAAACATCACAATACTCTCATAATCAAAGGCAAGTCTTTATTCAATATCACTATCCTAACCATGTTTATTACAATTTAAATGTTAGAGGGCTTAGTGGGTTTGTTTTATATTCAAATTTATATATTACTTCTTAAATTAGCTTGAATGCATATTTTACACTTGCATCCATATTTGGACTCCACACAGTAGATATGGTAAACAGCACCAGTATAATTGGTATGCTATGATTTTATTTACTTATTTTTATCCCACCTTTATTATTTTTATAAATAATTCAAGGCAGCGAGCATTTCTTTCTGGTCCTATTTTCCCCACAACAATCCTGAGAAACAAATTAGGCTAAGAGAGAATAACTGGCCCAAAGTCAGTTGGCTTGCTTTTTTTTCTTTCTCTTTCTAGTTTACTACTTTAACTTTTTACTAGTATTTACTTTCTCTTTCTAGTTTACTAATTTTATAATAAAAGGTCATATGCTGCAAGCATTATGTAGAATAGAACCACTGAACAATGTTCCCATTTAAATGTTCTGATTTCAAAGCTCACAGGGAACAAACGTTAATAATTACAGTTCAGTTATACTAAAAATTATGGCTTAGCAATATATTTTTTAATGTACGACAAGGTAGAAAAGGAACATATTACAGTATCATGGTCAAAACATGAGGCAAAATGTTGCACATGCACACACGTGTCTGTTTTCTGCCTTGAATGGCATCTATTTATTATTTATACAGCTCAATGCACATGATACTTTACAGAGTTTTCTAAGGATATGAGAAAAGCAAGAAAAGGATCTTACTAACCAAGAATATGCCAATTGAGGAGAACAGAAGGTAAAATGCAAGAGAACACAGTAGGAAGAGATGAACTGCAGCCTGAACAAACACAGATACAAACACATGTTGTTAATTTGGGGGGGGGGAGGAATGGACACATTTGCTTTAACAAAGATTGTTCTCCAGGGGGACTTGTGAAACAGTTGTCATTACAGGTGTAGCTACTGGGACAGACATTCTCTCCCTATGGCTACACCTGTATCAAAAACAATGCTGGTACAATTCCCTTATCTTAATGAACTTAATCTTTAATTTCGTAGCTTGGCCCCGATGCTGGGCCTCCTCAACAAAAGGTCTGAACTGTTTTAGCCCATAAGAGACACCCTTTCCTCCAACAGCTGTGGAAACTTTAAACCACAAGGATTTTTGCCCCTTGTGAAACTGTCAAAAGCAATAAATATTTTTCTTTTTTTCCTCATCATTAGACACTCTTCAGAATGCCTCCCTATTGTCCACTGTAATTCCCAGAGCTCACTGGGCAGAAGCGTTATTGTCCAAAATGAATCTTGAAGTGTGAACAATATGGGGATGGGGGGGGGGGAAGAGAAGGAGCTACACTCCTCCCCCCCCTTGCCTTTCTTTTTCTCTCTTTTTCTAGTTTTTTTGTGGGGGTTTCGGGGTTTTGTTTTGTTTTTAGAGGGTGTAACCGTTAGGAATGTGGCGCTTCTCCACAGACAGCTTTGCCAAAAGAGCACTTGTGTTTTTTAACACTGGCCTTTCAGGGGGACGCTCAAGTTAAAGCATTGTGCACACCACTGTAAATAGATGCACTCACTAGAATAGAGCGTCTTCACTCCTAATTAGGGAAGTAACTCTAGAAAGACAGAATGTCACTTGCAAGACTGGACTCTTTGTTAGGTTTGTGTGCGTTCCCCACTATGTGAGGTAATTGGAGTTGTACCTTTTAGAAAGCTGCTAATTTCGCATAGGAAGTGCTAACAAGACCTTTGTGTGGCATGTTTTCCTTCTTCCTTTTTAAGGAAGTTACAGGCTTGAGTACCAGGGATGGCTGGGCTAAGGCCTAGAGAAGGAAGCTGCAGTAATGAACCACTTCAGTTTGCAGTGAGGGGAAAAAAAGGCCTAATTTCAGGCCTGAGAATAGTAGGCTTAACAAAAGGTTCTGTTTAAGCTTATTATGTGGGACATTCTTATGGTCTATACAGCTTTCTTTGCAATGACCCTCTTAAAATAAGTACATCAAGTCTGAGCAAATAGAAACATGCAACTTTCCAGGTTTAGAGTACAGTTTTCTTTATAAAACTATTTATATAATGCACTCTGCAATTAGCATGGAACGGAGCAACAAGATCCAGCTAAGAAAGGTCTTTTAACAAAAGGCACAAAATTAGTGGAATTAAGTAACAATTAAACAGTAGCTGCATATCAGTCGCTGAAATGGACTTTTAAAGTAAAAATTATTCACTGTGAATCTTATATAATTTCTTTAAATTTGGCTAATGTTAAATTATAGAGGCAGAACAGATTTTGGTTTTAAAAAAAAACAATAAACAATCACAATGTCACTTTAACCCCTATCACACTTCTAATACATATCAACAGTGCAAAACTGATCATTGTTTTATGATTTATGCTGCTCAGATTTTTGTGATAATCAGCTGTAGAAATAAAAATAAATAAGTGTAATGAAAAAAAAATCAAAGTTGGAAAAAAAACCCTTGCCATAGCTTATTCTGGACTTGCAATATAGAAATAATAAATAAAATCTGAAAAGGAGAACAAAGTGACCTTTAGAGATTGGAGATAAAATTTAGTCTTCTGCTAAGAGAAAAAGAAAAGTGCTGCTTATAATAGCTTTTAATGCTTTCCTCTGCGTACTATCTAATAATAAGGGCAAGGTTAGAGTAAACAATGAACAGTAGGTTTGCATGTATTGTGCTTGTTTGCATTCTCCATGTGAATTTTCTAAAACCCTTTAAGAGACTAGATACATAAAACTGTGACCTTCAGATGAGCTTCTTGATATTGTCAGTACTTCTGAATAAAAGAGAGGTCACAAAATTGAGCCATTTTTTGCATTGTAATGAATTCCATTCTGTTGGGTAAACAAAGCTACATTTTAAAACAGAGAGCTGACATCTGTCTGGCTCAAGATGCTTTCCCATTCTTCAAAAAAGAAAGGGTGGCAAAATTAAGTAGTTACTGTAGAGCCAAAATGATTATACCAATGCCTATACCATGCATCTAAAAAAAAAACCCTACCAAACACATAAGGAACACCACTTGGTCTAGTACAGAGAGATATATTCAAAGATATATTCAGATGTATATTTCAGATAAGAATAACAAGAAAAAAGCTCAATTTTATGACTTTTTTTAAAATGCACAAACAATGGCTCTGTAATACAAAGGAGAGGCCAATGCTACCATTATGGCTGTCTTATTAACAAGGGCTCCAAGGGCCTCTAAAAGTTACTCCTATTTCCGCTGTGGCTTTGTCCATTCCTTGTCCTCTCTCAAAAGCTCCCTTTGGTATTGTTGCAAGGGAAAAAAAGTCTGTACCCACTTTTATTTCCTCCCTCCCAGCTACCCCCTCCTCCTAATTCATACTCTATATGGTGAGGTTTTGCTATTCAGGAATTGATTGGACAAGAGCAGTGAGAATGGCCAAGTGATTAGTCTCCCAGCAGGGGCCAGGACTGTGGGTATCAACCTGGGGCTGGGGGTTTGCTCTGGCATTCAAGGAAGCTTCCTCCAAGCCCCTCTTGGGTTCCTGATTGCTCACGCATCTTTTGTTGCAGGTAGCGCATTCCTTCATACCAGGAAACTGATTCCTTATAATTAGCTTGCCCAATAGTGTGCAGTCTCTTAGAAAGTCAAAGGTCTGGAAGCAATCTCTGTGATTTGAGCTGGATAACACAAAATCCTCTCTCGTCGACATGCTGTCTTAAAATCCGATTTGAGAAACTTTTTAGAGGGACCTCTCTAAGGTATTATGTATGAATGCTTAGCCATACCATACAACCATTCTACCATTTAATACGATAATTTTTGTTTATCCCTTTATTAACTGTTATTAACTATTTTAACATTATGATAGAACTTTATAAAGCTGACCCTGGGCCTGACATGATTTTTATAGCAAGGTGTCACTTCCTTTTTTCAGGCTGCTGAAGTCTTTTTTGGCTATGTAGGCAAAGGGGAGACGTGAAGACCTCCAGGTAGGAATACTACCAGCTTCTGAAAAAATATGAAGAGAGCCTTGAAGATAATAAAAAAGGCGCATTTAATTCAGTTTCCTCTTTCTCATACTGAGTAACATGGGGGGGGGGTGTATACAGGAGATCTACCAAAAGGACATGAAGACTTCCTCCTATTCCTGTTCCCAGCCATCAAAATGGAGAAGCATACTGTTTCTGATCCTAGAGACCATATACAGCCGATTACACCTTAGCCTCCCTACAATTGACAGTTGGTGAAGCTGGTGTCCATCAATGCCCAAGAGGGCTTGCTCACTTACCTGCAAGGAGAAAGTAGTGAGGGAGCCTAGCCAAAAGAGCCTATCTCACACATTCAGAAGGAGTTTTCAATTTTCCAACTGTTGGGGAGGGTAATATTTTTCAGACTTTCGTACCTGATAATCACAAAGTGCAATGACCTGGACTCATCTGCTGCAGTTAAAATTCCACTGCTGGATGGGAATTTTGAGACCTGATCTCAGTACATATAGGTTTATGAAAGACTGGGGGACATGGGGAATGATGCTTTTCCTGCAGAAGAATCCATTTAAGACTATTCAGGACATTTCCTCATTTTATGTTACCTTAAATGTTTTTAATTAAATATCAAATTTTAACCTCAGGGGCAGTGAATTTGGGGTTCCTTTGAAAACAATAGTTTCAAGGACAGTTTTCAGTATGAAAGAAAGAAATTATAATTCATCAAGAGTTTCAACTGTATTTTCTGTGTTTTGATTTTTAACATTTCAATGTATTAATTAGCTCATCAATGCATGAATGCCTATGTCATATCAAACACACCCACAATATTTCTGAATGGCCTCTGTCAAGAATATAATTACCAATGTCTGCAACTTCTAGTAATTCTATAACTAAACAATAATTTAAATTCCTTCAGTTCTCATAGTTTACAATTTTAAATTTTGTTCTTCCCATTAGAGGGATATGGAAATAATAATATTCATGTTCTAGGACTATAAAATGTTTCAGATTTGAAGGGGGCAGTTGATTATAGCACTTGATTTTAACTACCTGAAGTAGCTGTGTCTTTTTCTGGGATCGTGAATCTGTTCTCTGCAGCTGCAAGGTAATCCCAGAAAATATTAAGGAGGTACAAACAGGTGGTATGTCTATGTCTAAACATATCTCGAAGCACCTTTTTGCCTTCAAGTGTGAAGTGGTGCATATCACTAATATATTCCTATCCGTAGTTAATTTACAATGCCGCTAATGAAATGAATTCAGTCCACACAAATGATTAATTAGTTTTTAAAATCCCACAAGAGGGTTTTTTTCCCCTAATAAGCCTTGGGGAAAGATTTCTGGATGATGTCTTTCTTTGCGTCTTCATGTTATTAGAACTGCCATTCTTCAGATCTTTTCCTCTCTGAGTCAAACAAGAAGACATTTTGATATGCATTTGCCCCCTACGTAAAACTCACTTCGTCCCCAGCATCCCTTATTCCTCTTCCTGAAATTCACTTTGGAGAAACCCTGCTGCAAGGCTATACTTAGAGGATTCAACTGTTAACCAAACTGATTCAAGACACTTCAGCACTATCCATGCAAAATCTTGTATGATATTCTATTACTATTTCAGAGCTTTTAAAATATTTAAGTCTAGGAGAAAACTACAGGGTGTGGTGAAATCAAGACTGAGACCCACAGATCTACCAATAACACTCTCTGTTATAGCATTGATATATGAATCCCAAAATAACATAGAGGAATAAGTAGACAGATCTGATCATAAGAAGCCCAAAGTTAACAACAATCAATCCAGAAACAAATGAATGTGTGAAAATCATAGAATGTATAAATTGGTATGGATCATATGGGAGAGAATGGTGGGGTGCTAGGTTTGAGCAACAGTGGATGCTTCAATGGAGGGGCCAGCATTCCTGAATGGAGCCCTGTGCCCTTTCTTATGAGGAAGATATATGAAAAAAAAAGTTTTATTGGTTTTTACAAAATTTTAAAAATAGGAAAAAGGTATAAGGTGTTACAGAGATATTTTGAGGACATCTATGTCGGAGGTGTCGGCCCCCTCCGAGGCTTCTTACAAAAAAAAATAAGATAATACAAATCATTTTTCATTTCCCTACAAAGTGGAAAGAGATACAAATATATCATTTTATATTCATGCAATCAATCATTATTTCTATAAACATCCAGATAAAGGTTACACTATATAGAAAAAAATCATTTGTGAGATCTAAGTCTTTTAGCAATTGTATCTTCCTCTCCCTGACCTCCAGTGGGCGGAGCCGTGGCCCCCTCCGTTCCCCCATTTTCATCCTACAGGATTGGGGAATGTTTTTTAAGAAAGGCTATGAGGAAGATATATTAGTTAACTATTGCCCAGTTTCCAAACATTTTAGAGATGGTTGTTGGAAAAGTGATCCAGGTGTGGGTATGGGATGAAAACCACACCTTGGATAAGATCTGAATAGGGGAGTGCAACACTTTTGAGTTCATTAAACCTTTACAGTTAATCCTCAATTTACAACTATAATTGAGCCGGGACTAAGGGTTTAAGTCATGGCAGTTATTTACAACCACTTTATGGTGATTAAATGAATGCCACAGCAAATACATCAGTTGTTAAATGAATCCATTTTCTTCAGGAGGTATGTATGGCCATCAGAATTTCAAAACTAGATCGTAAGTACCTCTGGGGTAGTTCACTGTAATTTCAACGACTACTTGTAGTGGGTTTTATGTGATGATATCCTTCTGGATTTCTACAAAGTCTGAGATTTGGGGGCATTACAACTGGCCTGGTTCTACTCCATTCTGAATGGACAGTTTCACTCATTGTATATAACAAAGGAGTAACTGAGCTCTTGTACACTCAGCTATGGGCTGTTACATAGCTCAACTCATTCACCTTCTATTTATCATCTCATGAAGTTGTCGAGGGAAGTCACCCAACATTTGACTATGTATCAGAAGATGTAGTGGAAGCTATGAGCTGTGAGAGTCCAAATCGGCAAAAACAAACAATTCAACTCAAGCAAGACAATTTGCCTATTCAGAAATAATCCAACTCCAGAATAATATCATCTTAGCGCTCAATGGGTTTCTGTCTCCAAAAAGAGCTAGTGAACAATCTAGGAATTCATATGGGCTTTCAGCTCCTTTAGGAGCAACAAATAGAAGTTGTGGCTTGGAGGATCTTTCTCCACCTTTAGCTGGTATACTAGCTGCATATTTTCTTGGAAGAGGAGAGGGTAGCAACATTCATTTACGCCCTCACACGTCATTCACACATCAGCTACCATTATGAGCTCTATATGGGGCAGCCTTTGAAGATCATCTAGTAGTTAGTGTAAAATTTAGCTATTTGCAGTTCTGTGTGCTGGCTATCCCTGGTATAATCCTGTGAGATTTGGTTTTGCTAGTATAAGTGTTGGAAGAAATGTCCATCTGGGTTCAGTTCCAAGTGGCGAAAAAGACACTGGATACAATAGTGGCTGTTTGGAAAGATGGTTTTAATGGTGGGCAGGACCATAGAGCTTGAGGTCCTGGGGGAAAAAGGGAACCATATGCCTTGAAGATCTTGAAGAAAAAGAGAAGAAATGCTGAGGGAGCCTGAGTTTTATACCCTCTTGGGCCCCCACCTTGGAACTTCCTGTTTCTGTGTAAGAAATGTATTCTGATTGGTAGTCAGACTCCCAGGGGACAGAGGTCTTAGCTAACTTTGTAGGCTGTCTGTCTTTTGAGTTACAAACTTGGTTGAGCTGTTGCTGAGTGATGATGTAATGAAAGGGCTTTGGAATTCCTATTATTGCTCTGCCTGAAAGTGGTAGATCTTTGTTATGTAGAATAGATTGGCTCAGGCATTAATGGCCCATTGACAAAGATGGCTGGGGGGGGGGGAGTTTCTGCCTCCCTTTTAGGGGGAACATTCTGTCCTTTTAACATTTCCTAAACTATTTCATTTTTTTAGGAGAGGGGTGGGTGCTAACTTCCTACATAAGACAACTTATTCTACCTAAAATTTATCTGCTCGACATGTAACTGCCTACCGGGTTTCCTGTATTCTTTTATTCCTTGTAAAGTGCAATGGGAGGGAATGCCGAGTTGAGCACTTTCTGCTGGCGCTTCTGTTCTACAAAATGTCCTACCTCATTCTCAATGAGGCAATTCAGGAATTGGTACAAAGTCATGGCCATAAACCACTTTGAACGGGGTCATTCCGGTGCTGCTATGCACTGAGTTGTTGTAAGCCAACTCAGCATGAGGCAACAACTCAGTCCAATTGTCCTGCTGGTAATTTATGAAACAATGAAGATATTGCTCCAAAACAGAATTAGTCCATTCACAAGCCCCATTAGTTTGAGGATGGTGGGTGGAGCTTAACCCCTGGGCGGAGCCAATCAACTTCAGAAACTCCTTTCAGAATTGGGAGGTGAATTGAACTCCTCTATCAGAAATTATGCACCTCGGTACTCCATGCAACCGATACACATGTGAAACAAACAATTTAGCCAACGCCTTGGCTGATGGGATTTTGGAACAAGGTATAAAATGAACTTGCTTGGAAAATAGTTCGGTAACAACCCAGATCACAGTGTAACCGAGGCTTTCAGGCAGTTCCACAATGAAATCCATAGATATCTCCTTCCACGGAGCCTCAGGGCGCGCCACACTCTGGAGAAGGCCCTGAGGTTTTCCTGGTGGTCATTTTGCTGCTGCACAAATGGGGCAACTCGTGATGTAGGATTCAATGTCTTTCTTTAATGATTGCCACCAGAACTGTCTCTTAATCAAATGTAGAGTCTTGACAAAACCAAAATGGTTTGTTGCAACCAGCCCTTTGTCCAATTAATATGTGGGTTCCACTTCCATAACCAAGGCAAACCCAATAGGAGGGGATGATCCATTCCAGGCGCAACTATGAAACTTAAGGTTTCTTGGTGGCCTCCCATCCACATATCAATAGGTTCAGTCATAAACTGAGTGGCCCCCCCTGCTATGGACCCATCCAGTTGACAAAAGGTGATGGGTACTTTTAAAGTTTTCAGCCTTAGACCCATCCATTCCACTATTTCTGGGCTAATAATGCAGCGTGTGCATCCCAAGTCTAAAAGAGCTAGTAATTTCGATTGAGCACCAGTAGAGGGCACTTTAAGTTCTACTGGAATGGTCAAATTCAAATTCAAATTTATTCGATTTATAAACCGCCCCCTCTCCCCAAAGGGACTCGGGGCGGTGTACAGGAAAAATTAAAAAACCATATAAAACATACAATATATACAAAGTTAAAAATGAATTAAATTAAACCTGTACTAAAATTTAAAAACATTTAAAATACAACCCACCTATGCTAAAATTCCCTAAAGTCTAATATCCATATACGTATTTGGCAGATGTTATATTGAGAGAGTCAGAACTGTTACGCAAGGTCATGGGGCATGTACGGGAACTCACCAGATGGTCGTCATCATTGGAGTCGGTTTCACTTTCATCCGATGGGTAATAGTGCCCCTCCTCCTCCAGCCCTGGAGGGAGGACTTCTGCTGGTTCCACTCTCCTCATGGTGGCGTCTCTCTGCTTCCCAGGATGTTTACTTTACTTTTACTTTAATCGGATTTTTATACTACCGCCCTATCTCCCAAAAGGGACTCAGGGCGGTGCACAGAAAGGATAAAAAGTAATAAATACAATGTTAATATAAAAGTTAAAAATACATTAAATACAATGGGTCTGTGCTAAAACTTACATTTAAAAACAATTAAAATTATTTATAAATTGGGATTATCATAAAAGCTATGCTAGGCCAGCAACATGGAATAGGTGTGTTTTTAAAGTTCGACGGAAGAGGAGAAGGTCCGTGATGGTGCGAAGGTCGGGGGGGCAGGTCATTCCAGAGGGCAGGGCCTGCCACAGAGAAGGCTCTCCCCCTGGGCGTTGCCAGCCGGCATTGTCCGGCAGACGGTACCCTGAGGAGGCCCTCTCTGTGGGAGTGGACAGGTCAAAGGGAGGTATGTGGTAGGAGGCGGTCCCGCAGATAGCCAGGTCCCGACCCATGGAGCGCTTTAAAGATAGTTACTAGTACCTTGAAGCGCACCCTGAGGGCCACAGGCAGCCAGTGCAGCTTGTGCAGGAGAGGTGTCACATGGGAGTATCTAGAAACTCCCATAATCCCCCGTGCGGCCGCATTCTGTACTAGCTGGAGCCTCTGGGTGCATCTCAAGGGGAGCCCCATGTAGAGAGCATTACAGTAGTCCAGTCGGGAGATGATGAGGGCTTGAGTGACTGTGCGTAGGGCGTCACGATCTAGAAAGGGACGCAACTGGTGTATCAGGTGAACCTGATAGAAAGTCCCCCTGGCCATGGCTGTCACATGGTCATCCAAGGACAGCCGAGAATCTAGGAGGATACCCAAGTTGTGAGCCCCCGATAGTCAGAGATGGGACCAGCTGGCTATATCGTGACGCCGGAAGCCACAGCCACTCGGTCTTGGACGGGTTGAGTCGAAGCTTGTTACTCCCCATCCAGACCCGCACGGCCTCCAAACACCAGGACATCACTTCGACGGCATCGTTGGGGTGGTCTGGGGTAGAAATGTACAATGTTTATCTGGCTTCTTTCTCTCCCCAGCAGCTGGAGGTTGAGGGCCAGGCCTCACTCAGCAATTCACAGCCCAGTGTCCCTCCTTCCCACAATGGAAACATGAAGTGGACCGGGGCTTGCTTGCAGACCAGCTTTTCCACCTTTTGAGATTCCTTGGGGGGGGAGAGGGGGTTCCTTTTTGCTTTCTTCAAGGCATTTATTCCTTGCCAGATCAATTTCAACATCCGCTGCCAGCTCATGCCAGCCTTGTAGGTTGCAGGGGGGGGGAGGGCTGTTCACACAATTCTGATTTATTTCCTGGCTCAAGCCATCCTTATAACTGTCCATCAGGCCTTCTTCTGACCACCCCCTCATGTGAACCGATAGTTCACAGAACTCTTGGGTATATTCCTCCACTGGGTTTTTCCCTTGCTCAAGAGTTTTCATCCTAATTCTAGCCTTCCGTTCAATGAGAGGGTCATCAAAGTGTCTTCTCAGGGCAGCCATAAATCTATCAAAGTTTCTCAGTAGGGGGAAGTCATTGTTATGCAAAGTCACAATCCAAGGTGCTGCCTTTCCCTCTAATGCCAGGGTAATGATCCTCACCTTGCTCTCTTCATTTGGGAGGTCGATCTCAAACTGCCTCATAAAATTTCAAACTTGAACCAGGAAGAATCCCAGTTCCTTCAGGTCCCCCCCATATTTCACCCCCAAGAGGGGGACTTTTGCCATCCGGCGTCTGCAGGGCACCCCATTCTCCCTTGGAATGGCTCTCACTGCTGCTGCTGCTGCTGCTGGCTGGGCCCCATCATCTTGATCAGCTCCGCCATCTGTCCCTAGTGCCCCCCCCAGAGGGTTACGTCCTCAGCAGGCCTCACCTCTGTTTCACGGAATTCAGCTTCTCTTCCGGATCTGCTCTCTTGGACACGTCATTTTTCCCATGCTTCCTGGAAAAGTCTCATGGCCTGGTTCGTCAGGAGATTTTCTTCTTCAGCTTCTTGCCAAGCAGCTGGTGATTGCCTATGTCTGCTGGTTGTAACTCCAGGCGGAATTTCTTCAAGCTTGCCCTTTTGCCCAACCCCTCTCGACCACCGGGACGGACCGATCTTTCTTCCTACTGTAACGCTCTCTACATGGGGCTCCCCTTGAGGTGCACCCGAAGACTACAGCTAGTTCAGAATGCAGCCGCGCAGGCAATATTGGGTACCTCTAGGTATTCCCACGTAACACCGCTCCTGCGCGAGCTGCACTGGCTGCCTGTGGTCTTTCGGGTGCGCTTCAAGGTGCTGGTTACCATCTTCAAAGCGCTCCATGGCATGGGACCTAGTTATCTGCGGGATCGCATCCTACCCCATACATCCCTTCGGCCGATTCGCTCCCACAGAGAGGGACTTCTCCAGGTGCCATCCACTAGGCAATGCCAGCTTAGATCTATCACGGACCTCCGCTCCTTCCGCCAGCAACTAAAAACCTACTTCTTCCGGCCTGGCCTAACCTAACCTATTCAGCCTCAGTTGTTTAGCAGAGAAATTTTATATTGGGCTTTAGGGATTTTTAATGGGGTAGTTTTTAGCACAGGGTGTAATTTAATATAGTTTTAAGTATTTGTGTATTTATTGTGATATATTGTATTTTTATGTTTCCTGTGCACCGCCCCGAGTCCCTTTGGGGAGAGGGGGCGGTTAATAAGTCGAATAAATGAAATGAATGAAATTCCAAATTTAATTCCGCCAAACGTTCCGTTTCTGGGATCCATGACGATCCGGCAGACCCCATGTCCTCCTCCTGATCACTGTAGGGGTTAGACATCTCTTTGAAGTTTTAGTTATATTGCACTCCCCTCTGAAGGTGTTAGCTCAGGGATGAGTGTGAAGTGAGACCTTGTTTAATGTCAGGTCTGCCTCTAACGATAACCAAGAAAGAAACCACTCAACTCCATTTCAAAGAATTAATAGTACTTTTACTGGTTATGAAAAGATAGCAGCGAGGTAAAGCAACGTCTGAGATCCCAGCGCGCGAAATCATACATATCAATATATGTCCAGCCCCTTTCCCCCAACATCCCCCACCCTATTGTCCTATGCGTAATCCCTTTAGGTGTCATGTGGGTTGCATCTCCAGGAGCATCATCAGGATGGCATGCAAGACCGTTAGCCTTGACCACCTCATGGCCCCAGCCAGTGGTATGCAAAGTAGATGGTGAGAACATACTCCCTTCTCCAAATTGCTCTCCTGTACCATACAGTCCCATTCCCAATATCAAAGCCCTTCCCTCCCTGTTTCAATGGCAGCTGAAGCAAGCAGCAAAGTGGAGGCCTACACATTTCCTCATTCTCATTTCTTTCTGATTCCTGTTACCAACGGGTTGGACTAGAAGATCTCCAAGGTCCTTCCAGTTCTGTTATTCATTAAATATACATCCTCACTCTTGATTTTTAGAAAGCTAACAAAAATGTGGCTGTTTCAATGTGCATTGGAGAAATTTTGTTGTACGCTGCCCAGAATCGCTTACTCATATGATGGGTAATTGTATAATGAGTGCCTCCTCAGGGTGCCGTCTGCCGGTCAATGCCGGCTGGCGACTGCCAGGGGAAGGGCCTTCTCTGTAGCGGGTCCGGTCCTCTGGAACGACCTGCCCCCCCCCGATCTTCGCACCATCACTGACCTACGCCTTTTCCGTCGAAGGCTTAACACGCATTTTTTCCATCTGGCCGGCCTGGCATAGATTAAGGGTTTAATTTTAAAGTTAATATTTTGGTGATCTTAATTTTTCTTAGCACAGATTTTACTATTTAATTTAATTTTATATTATATCTATGTGTTGTGGTTTTTACCTTTTCTGTGCACCGCCCTGAGTCCTACCACGGAGAATAGGGCAGTATATAAATTCGAAAAATAAAATAATAATAATAATAATAAAATAATAATAATAAATAAAAATAATTTAAATAAATAACGATGTAAGATAACTGAGAGGTCAAATGTTAATATTGATTAAATTGTGATTACTGGATGTTATATAAACAGTTGTTTTTGTTGTTATATGAGTATTGTATTTGGTGTAGAATTCTTTCATGTTCATGCTTATATTGCGCTATTGAATTTATGCTATGGACTGGTTACAAATCAAAATTATTTAAATGGCATGCAACTAGTTAATGTATGTAATAATACATATACATACGAAAATACATACATACATATCCAATTGGACCCCTTGCTCAGTGCAAATATCTTCTAACCCTTAGCTAACAAATTGCCATTTAGCCCCTATTTGAAAAGGGGCTACCAGTACACGTCCAACTTCTGGCCAAAAATATTTTTGCAATTTCAATCTAGTACTATATTGACTATAGGCCTAGACTTTCTCTTTTTGAATATTGGATCTATACTTGTTCTTCATCAAACTTCTAATAGTTCCCCAGCTTTCCAAAAATATAGCCAGTGATTCTGCCAAAAACCTCAACACCCCTAGATGTAATTCACAGTGTTGTAATTTATTTCCGCAAGGTGGAATCTTATCATAATTTTACTGAAGAAGAAAGAGAGAGAATATAATTTAAGTTAAAGTTTGAGACCAGGCTTAAAATACAAGATGAAGGTGACAATGAGAAGATAAGCTTTGAAAAAAAATTCAAAAATTAGGGGAAAATAACCTTGTTTCACTATAGTTCTACAGGGGTATCCCTTCACATAAAATAGCTTTATGCTGCCAGTAACACTGCCAAGAAACTACACTGGCTTCAGGGAAATTCCTGTGCATTCTACACAGAAATTTTTGGGAAAGAGAAAATCCATTCATCCTTTTTGGTGCAATTTGCATTAGCATCCTTGTAGAGAGAAGATTTACAATGTTTCCTATTTTAATCTAACAAACAACCACTATTTCATCTGGAAAGCACAAAACTCAAGTTTTTATCACTCTACCAAAGAATAAGATCGAGATCTCTTAATAACTATATGCTTGTTCTTGGAAAAGCATTTGTAAAGTAATTTCTAGAGCTGAAAAGCAAATGCCTGTGCCTTCTTTCTCCAAGTATTCTTATTTTTAATTCTCACTTTATGGGTAATAAAGGAAAGCAGCTTGTTAAATCTACAGATGTCAGTCTTAGTGTTTTACATGTCACCAGTCTGAATTCATTTACATTTATTTTCCTATTGTTTTATATCTCTTTATGACAATGTACCACATGATACAATTTCAGTCTTTAATGTACAACTAATTCTCTACCATTAATTTGTCAACATGATTACTGGATATGCCACAAGCTGAGCAGGATGAATTGAAATATGAACCAGACATTCCTCTTTCTCTCAAGGAGGATGAAGTGACAAAGATTTAGAGAGGGAATCTGTTTTACTGCCTTGAGACTGTCTATAATTTTATGAAAACTACAATTTGAGATTTTGCAAATGGAAGAATTTTCTTTCCAGACTGAAATAAAAATAAAACATCCACCTAATACATTAATTACCTAAGTTAAAGAGTCTCAACAGAAATGTGAGTTGCAAAACAATCTTGGAGAAGATGAAAGAATGACATTGCGCTATTCACAGCAATTCAAACCATATTCTAGGCCAGCAATTTACATTTTCCATACTTCGCAATAGATTTAATTTCTATTAGTTTGCATTACAGAATAGTTCAAATTTAGGGCATATGGTTTTATTTATAAAACTAATTATAAACAACTTAGATGAAGGAATAGAAGGGAACTCATCAAATTTGCAGATGACACCAAGCTGCCAGAAATAGTCAATACCCCATAAGATAGGCTCAAGATCTAAAAGGATCTTGACAGACTTGAATACTGTGGCCTATCAAACAAAATGAAATTCAGTGGTGAGAAAAGTAAACTTCTACCCATAGGCAAGAAAAACATTTTTCCTTTAAGGTTAAAGAATCTAAAAGAATGCAGTGAATTTTGGTAATATAAATAAAGATTATTAAGTGCAAATAGAAATACATATTATTTCAACAAGGAAGATAAAGCAGTAATGGTTAAACATGGTCCTATTCAAAGAGAATATATTTATGTTTTTTATTTGGAAATCACTTCTGGACTTTGTGCTTGTGATGAAAAAAAATGAAACTTTGACTTTGGTTTTGTTCTAAAAATGACCAGTTATATATTAGTGTGTAAAGTAAAAAGTTGAGAATGTGATGTTATCTTGTACTGTGATAAAAAGGGTCAGAAGTCAATGCCTTTTTCTTTCTTTCCTTGTACCTCATATTTTCTCACTAAATTAATAATTACTTTGTAAGATGACACAATACGGGGGTGGGGGTTGGGGTAGGTTCAGGGATGATATAAAAAGGGTGCAATCTAAGGATCCTCCTATATATAAATTCTGCTATGCCAGAGCAGAGTCCACCCCTTCTTATTGTCTCTTAGCAAGTAATTGCATCTTTGAAGGGTCAAAGTTTGTAAATGTGCACAGCAAAGCAACAGCCCTCACCAGTTTTATCTTGTCAATCGCTTTGTGCTCCTAGAGCTCAAGCTAAACTCCTGACACTCTGAAACAAATGAAAATGTTGATCGTTAAGATCAATTGTTCTGAATTAAGGTAGAGTCTAAGGAAAATTGAGTTAAGCATATTAATCAACTGTCAGCTGTGAGACAAGTGGAGTCAAAAAAGTAAAGATGGTAGCCGCAACTTTGTGTTCATAGCCCAACTCTCCTTATAGGCAAAATGAATTTGAATCAGTGGGACTTCAATTGCATGGTCTTCAGTACCATTTTCACTTTATTGATACCACAAATTCCAGTCCTAAATAAGTACCGCATTTTTTGGAGTATAAGACGCACTTTTTTTCCTCTAAAAAGAGGCTGAAAATCTGGGTGTGTCTTATACATCGAATACAGCATTTTTTTGCCTCCTGAAACCCCGCCCCTTCACTAAAATGGCAATGCGAATACCCTTATGGAGGTTTCCAGAGAGCTCCTGGGGGCTGGGGAGGGCGGAAATGAGCAAAAAACAGGGTGTTTTTGCCCCCCCCCAGCCTCCATAAGGCTATGCATGCCATTTATTTGATCAAAACCAGCCAGTTTTCACAGGGCATTTTTTCCTCTTTTTGCCCCCCCCCCCCCCGGAGCACTCGGCAAGCCCCCCCCCCCAAGGCTAGTCAAGCTTTTTATTTGAAGAAAAAAACCACGGGGCCATTTTCGTGATAAATGGGCTGTTTGGAGGAGGTTTGCAGAGTGCAAAAGGGGGGGGGGGTTCCTTTCGGAAAGCTGTTTAGTTAGAGTGATTGATGAGAATTACGTTGGTCAAGCACTGTGCCTGCAGAAACGAAGATTTGTTCCAAAGGTGATCAGTGATTTCCTTCTCCAGCACATGGAAACATCTACCTACCTACCTACCCACTCTCTCTCTCCCTACCTACATACCTACTGTATTTCTCTCTCTCTCTCTTTCTATCTACCTACCTACCTACCTACCTACTCTCTCCATACCTACCTACTGTATTTCTCTCTCTTTCTCTCCCTCTCTATTCCTCTATCTACCTATGTACTTTATTTAAAAAATTGCCTCTTCAAAACCTGGGTGCGTCTTATACTCTGGTGTGTCTTATACTCCAAAAATACGGTAATAAAGGATACTTCCGGTACAGTGGTAGGTTCCAGTTCTGTTGGAACGGGACTGGCATCGTCCATGTGGATGCACGCAGCACGCTTGCATGCATCTTAGTGCCTCCGCGAGCCTCTGCAATGATCCATCTGCTCAGCGGAGCATCACACAAGCACTGTACGTGCCATGCACAGACATGGAAGCACTGAAGGCTTTAAAGGACAGGTAAGGAGCTCAGGCGGGTGGGTGGGCCCTTCTGAGCACCACACTGGAACAGTACCTGGTGCTGCCGACAGGCCCCAGTACACCCATAACAGGGCATACCTCCTGCAACCCACCACTGTTCCGGTAGCCAGCCTGGTATTACATTTTGCTATATTTGCTGTAGATGAGTATCCTAAATGCACAGGACTCATTTTCCTTTTTGTGGACCCTGGAGTCTCACCATTACAACTGTTGAAAATTTCTGGCCTGTTTCCCCCCATTTGGAAGTGGGAATGTCATGCAATAATACAATACTGAAAAATAAGTCCCATCAAAAGCCAGGAAAAAACTTTAAAATCTGCCTTTCCTACTGTTCATGATTTTTCTACCTCCTACAGCCACCTCCTGTTTTGTCTCATAGTAGTCTTAAAGGAGTTACATGAACACAAAGCAGAAGTGAAATCAATTATCTTTGCTACTGGTTTGCAAATCTGAGTGCATGCGCAGGATCTTCCACACATGTGCAGGACCTTCCACACATGTGCAGCACCTTCCACGCATGCACAGAGCATCAAAAATGGGATGTGATGACGTCCGGGTAGGTGGGCGGAGCCACCCGCTGCCACCACTACCAGTTTGTCTGAACTGGATAGAACCGGTGGAATTGTGCAACTGACACAAAGCTTCTATTCTGTCATCACCTTGTTTCATTTTTGTAACTTTACATTTCAATTTTCAATTTCAATTTCAATTTATTCGAATTTGTATACCGCCCTTTCTCCCTTACGGGACTCAGGGTGGTGAACAGGCAATGATAAAAAAAAACAATAATAAAAACATCAATATAAATACCTATGCTAAAAACAAATTAAATACTAAGCCTGATCTAAAATGCACAATAAAAACCCCAATAAAACCAGATTAAAAGCTACACCAGGCCGGCCGTACGAAAAAGATGGGTCTTCAGGGCTCGGTGGAACAGGTGCAGGTCCGTAGCTGTGCGAAGGTCAGGGGGCAGGTCGTTCCAGAGGGCAGGAGCTGCCACAGAGAAGGCTCTCCCCCTAGGGGTCGCCAGCCGACATTGCCTGGCTGAGGGCACCCTGAGGAGGCCCTCTCTGTGGGAGCGGACTGGTCAAAGGGAGGTATTTGGTAGGAGGTGGTCTTGCAAGTACCTAGGTCCTGCAAGTACCTAATCTATATATGGAGTACATGCAGCCCATATATAGATTGCTACAGTACCTTCTCTTTGGAAGCTTTTTATATTCTTGCAAAGCTTGTCTTCCTTCATTTGAAAGGAGGACAAATGAAAGATGTGGGGTGGCTGCCCATGCCTTTCCAACAGGTGCTATTTAAGACTCCATTTGGAAACAATTTTTAATTGCTTTTGAAGTGTTTTTTAAACGTGGTAACTTTAAAATGTATGGACTTCAACTCCCAGAATTCCTAATCAGCACACTGTGTAATTCTGGGAGCTGAAGTTCACACACCTTAAAGTAGCCCATCTTAAAAACACTGAAATATGACAACTAGATCCCTTCTCTGTAAGCTGTTGAGAGGGTCTTCATGTTTCATACAGCTCTCAACAACTATTGCTATTACACTAAAACAATTTTGCTTACAAAAAGCAGAATTACAATATCTGCTTGTAATATTTTGAATGAAGCAGATTAAGATTTATTCTCCCTTAAACTCAACATTTTTCTATGGAGAGCAGGGTGATAAAATTGCAAAACATAACCATGTGGGAGCACAGTAGTTACTGGACATGTCAATTTCTTACAAGGACCCAAAGACCCAGATTTAAATCTTCACTCAACTGTGAAGCTCAGTGGATCTTCTTAGGTCATTTACTCCCTGTGTCTATGCAATGCACTACCAGGGGTCTGCAAAAGTCGGTTCTTTTAAGATGGGTGGACTTCAACTCCCAGAATTCCCCAGCCAGCATGGCTGGCTGGGGAATTCTGGGAGTTGAAGTCCACCCGTCTTAAAAGAGCCGACTTTGCAGACCCCTGCACTAACCCAAGGATAATTTGACTAGAGGATACCCTAGTTTTCTAGGTTTTGCAGAGGCCTCTAAAATCGGAAATGGAGAACTCAAGTCGACACAAAATGATAGCTAAAACGCAGCTAGGGATGCTGCGCTTATTTAATGCAGATCCTTAGGGGGGGGGGGTCAAAAATCAAGATGGCAGCTTCAATCACATTAAGACCCTCCCTTCTCCTTTATGTGCATCACTCTGCTAATAGTTTATAAATGTAATAAATGCGATTCATATATGGGGCCAGGGAGAGAATTTCACCGGGCAGAGCCAGAAAACCCGCCGAACATTGAATAAGGCGCTCAAGGAGAAGCGATTTTCCTCCTGGTTGCGCCCACGCTACAGAAACCGCTCCAGGGGAATGCGACGGCCGCTTGCAATCCTCTCCGGGGCTTAAATATCTTTTGGGCAAGAAGGGAGGCGCCGCAGACAAACGAAGCCATTTCCTTCTATGAAAAAGGCAAGGCGAGCTGATTAAGAATTCCAACTGGGACGAGGTATTGAAAATGAAGACATTTTGTGAAACAGAAATGTTTAGACACAGACCGTCTGCTGCAGTTCCTTCCCAAGTCAAGCCTCTTTGCCCCAAGAGTGACTATCCTCGATTCCATAAATTAACCGAAAATCCCCCTTCTCGAGAGTCTAAGTTATCTCTGCTCTGCCTGCAGCTCTGACTTAGAATAGAGGCGCGTTTGTTTACTGTTTTAATTAATGCTCCTTTTCAGCGCGGAACCGGGGAGGGGAAATGAACGGGCTCGATAAACAGGTGTAGCTCTTCGTGTTATATTTGTGCTCATTCAGGGTTTGCACCAGATTAATCAGGCTTGACTGGAGATGAACCGCCCTACAGAAAAGGTAGATCAGCTCTACTGGACGCCCAGTAGGTGAGGATTATTTCAACTGCTAACCCGTGATTGAAAAGGCTTAGAGAAAGACAGTCATCAACTGGGTCTTTCTTTCTTTCTTTCTTTCTTTCTTTCTTTCTTTCTTTCTTTCTTTCTTTCTTTCTTTCTTTCTTTCTTTCTTTCTTTCCTTTTCCTTCTCTTTGTCTCCCTCCCTCTTTCTTCCCCTCTACATGAGCACATTTTATCACCAACAACCATCTCTCCATCCCTCTCTTTCTCTCTTTTTCTCTCTAACATAATTTCATATTTTATCAGTAACATCCCTCTCTCTCCTTTCTTCCCTGCCCCACCTCCACTTCTTTTATCCCAGTGTATATTCTCAATCTACAATGCAAAACAGTTAGGAAGGCCCTTGGACTCCTTAAATTAAATAAGCAGAACATTTCTGTCATTATCTAAACATCTTGGAAAGCTGCATTTGCAAAAGACCAGAGACACAATGTTTTAAACAGAGGAAAAAATTAGGCTGAAATTAACTGCACTGAAATATATGCCTATCCCACCCACCCCCTGCCTTGAATGGGCTGCATTCCTGTATGAAGTTATATGAAAAAAGTGGAGTTCACTGGGACAAAGTGATGCAATGTATGACTTTTTATTTATGTGCTTTGACCTATCAGGATAATGATTTCAAGACGTAGTTTAGAAAATAAACGTGTTTTAAGAAAATGTAACAGAGATTTGAGCAAATGATATGGTGGAGGTGTTTAGCGTGGAGAGGGGGCAAAACAGACGAGAGATGGAAAATCTGTGGTTAAGTATCTCAGGACCTTTTCCTTTATTCATAAAAGCAAATTTAAGGAGACAACTTGATCGAAGTGGAATCCAAATTTGATTATAGTAATAAAGCTTGGGGAATTAGTATTTTCTTCTGTGGCAATTTCCCTACTGACCTGGAAGCTCTGTTTAGAGTTAAAAAGTAAGATACAGGTGAAGGGAAGGGTTTTTTCCCCTCTCACCCCCCCCCCCCTTCCCCCCAGATGAACTACTGGCATTTTGGAGTGTTGAGGGAGCCATTTGAGGAGTTTTATTTATTTGTTTGTTAGATTTGGGTGTTGCCCATCTCTTTTTCAACACATTTGCAGAACCTCTGACTGGAGGTGGCTACTCTCTGCTCCTTTGAAACAACTGCTCCAGCTCTTTCAAGCAGCGAAACTTAAACTCTTACACTTAAAATTCTGGTTTGCTTGGAAGGGATCACAAAGATACCCCCATCATTACATCATCTGCTATCTTTGCTTTCTAGTATAACACATAAATGAGGCCAAAATGAATTTTAGCGCACAACACAAAGTAGCTTGTGTTTCACGACAACTTAGGTTATTTAGAGGAACATGAATAATAGAGAAAATGGAGATACTTCAGTGCAAACAATGGGACAAACATCTTAGAAGTCTGCCGTGCTAGACAGCAATTTCAGAGAGGGTTTTATATAATATTGGAGAGAAAGGAGAAATTGAAGAATGGCAAGTGCTGGATTAGACCTCAATCAAGCAACATATCCAAATTGTGTGTTTTGATAAAATAATTCATTTGATGAAGACAGAAGGATGTCTGTACTATTTATTTTCTTTTAAGACTATTCAAATTATAATAATACATTCTTGAAAACTAAGTTCCATTTAAATCCAAGGCACTTCGTTATATTAGGTATCATCAAGACCATGTGGGTAAATAAGAAATTATATGCAAATAAGAGGTAAAAAACATCACATTAGACCAGGAGTAATCAACCTTTTTATACCTACCACCTATTTTTGTATCTCTGTTAGTAGTAAAATTTTCTAACCACCCACCAGTTCCAGGAGTAATGGTGATTTATAAAGTAAGGAAGTCAATTAAATTTAAAAAAAGGAAAGTGCTTCAGTATCTGACAAAACCTTTACCGTCCACCATGAAAGCTGGAACGCCTACTAGTGGGCGGTAGGGACCAGGTTGGCTACCCCTGCTTTAGACTAAAGCTTTAATAAAACGACAAGATAAAAGAAAATGTACAGATAATCATTTAAACTCGGATCATTTTTACTCTCTTCAGTGAAGCTTTCTCCCTGTGTAAGCATGCACACAATTGCAGCCTCATATCAACAGAAAAGCTGTACACAACATTTTTATAGAATCATTTCAATACTGATGAACTTAACTTCCTTTTACGTGCTACATTTCTAGCCTTTCCCTAAAATACTTGAAAAGCAATCAAAGGAAAGGAAACTATGATGGAAGACATCTTCAGGCAGAGCTGGCCATGAGTGCAGACAGCCTATCCGGACAAGTGGATATGTCCATTTCAGGCACCTTAAATACACCATTCAAACTTGCAGAGATTAGAATTAGCACTTACAGTACAGTTCTCCCTCTAGGGCAGGAGTTCCCAAACTGGCTGGAGAATTCTGGGAGTTGAAGTCCACAAGTCTTAAAGTTGTCAAGTTTGCTCTAGGGAAAGGCCTCAAAGTGGAATTGTTTCTGGGTAATGAGAGCAGGGAGGCTAGATTTAACCATTCTCAGCTTCATCCACCCCATTACATTTGGATAAGGGTGGGATCTGAAGTGCATCATATTAGATTTTTCTAATTATCTCTACATGAGAGAAGGGAGAAATGTAAAATAACAATCAAACAATAACAAGCCACTGTTAGGCCAAGAAGGCGGTCTATCCACTTCCCATTTTGACCAATGTAGGTTGGGAGACAGTTGGAAGTCACAGTTTTCCTGCAACCTCTTTCTTATCCCTGCTCCAGTTACTGCTTTTTCTCAAAATAGAACAAATATATTGATATTGATTAGTAAAATAACAACATCTCTAAGCAGTAGATATTAAATATTAAAACCAGGGAGCAATTCATCCATCTTCAACAATAGCTTAAAATACATTCCATATTCTGGAAGCTGACAGGAGGGATAGGTGTACTGAAAAACAGGCAGAATAAGGGAAGGACGAAGCACTGATTGGAAATTCTGGATGATTGATGCCACTATATCTATTTTCTATATAGAGGAGATGAGATTATCTCAGTCTGCTTTAATTACTTGACCTATTTATATAAGAGGTATTTTTCACCTAAAAACTCTAATTATATCTTAGAAATTAAAATAAGTGTTACATATGTTGATGTGAAAGTAGGCCCCAATGGTACATCCACTATACAAACAATATTGTATGACAATACAAATGCTATACGAGGGCACCAAAAGGATTTGGGCCCCCAATCTACAACCACCAACCACATTCTCATTGTAGTAGTAGAGATTAGCAGAATCTCAGAAGGATTTTCAGACTTCCAACTTCTCACTTCCAGGCGTTACAGAAGGATATTTACACCCAACTGGAGATGTAAATAAACTAATATTCTGACCAAACTGGGAATGTTAACAAGTGAGAAACAATGGAAAATAATTGAAAATAGTTTAGCAAAGTTACATCCTGGAAACAATGCTGCTACTGGCTTTTTTCCTTCTGTTCAATCATGTCTGATTTTTGTAGACCACTGGAATAAATTGCTGCAGTTTTCTTGGTAAAGTTTTTCAGAACTGGTTTGCCTTTGTCTCCTTCCTAAAGCTTAAAGACAGTGACTGGCCCAAGGTCACCCAATTGGCTTTGTGCTTAAGGTGAAACCAGAATTCAGTTTCCTGGTTTCTAGCCTGATGCCTTAACCACTACACCAAACTGGTCCCTATTATTTAACAACTGTCTAATGGGTTAAAAAAAAAAAGCTAAACTTTCCCCAGATATACAGGTAAATTTCTCAGCTGTTGCTTCCTTAATTTTTGTTTTTTAACAAACAGGAATCCAAGTGTGGGATGAAAAGTTTGGGACTATAAACACTATTTCTGTTTTTATGTGAAATACACATTCTACCACCATCCTCCAAATGCAATTTTTACTCTGTAATTTTAGCTTAATGAGACAGGAAAAAAATGGACACGGCAGCTTCTTAGCCAACACCATCTTCTCTTATCCTAGATCCTAGATAAAAGATAAGACATAAAGGTACCAGCATGGTTGCTTCGACCCATCTTCTGAGTCCAGAGTAAATGCCTTTTCTAAAAAAAAAAAAAGAGGGGGGAGAGAGAAGAAACAGGAAGTATCAGTGGCATTAAAGTATCTTGCTGCAGCTATCAGCTCAGGCTTCATGAGGGTGGCTGATAGAGTAGCAATACCTACTGCGCGACAATAAGCCATTTATCTTATCTGTGTTTATATAAAGCTAAATGCTGCCCTACTGTGTCAAAAACCATAGGGGAGCCCAGCAAAATGGCTTGGCAATGTCTTTGTGAAGTGTGCTATAGTGATGTAGATTATTTGTAACACACATTTATTTCAGTTTCTATCTTCTGTGCCAATCTACATCTAGTACCTAACAACAACAATGAAACTACGTAATCAGATATTTTTTATGTACATATACCCTATTTTTTATGCATATACTGTACCCTATTAAAACAATATTAATTTTGCAATCTCTCCTTCTCTCCCTCCCTCCCTCCCTCTCTCAATGTGAGTTTGTATGTGTGTAGAATATTATGTAAAATTAGGAGACTAACCTACTCAGCTATACCCCTGGTGTTACGGAATGCTGTTCCACCCCAAGGTAGGCAAGGGACAAGCCGATTTCATTTTGGCACTTCATGAGGATCTGAAAATTGATGAGAGGTTGAATTATACATATTGAATCTTCTGAATGTCTTCAACCATGGACATTCCACTAGGTCAGGGGTCTGCAAAGTCGGCTCTTCTAAGACTGGTGGACTTAGCTGGCTGGGGAATTCTGGGAGTTGATGTCCACCAGTCTTAAAAGAGCTGACTTTGCAGACCCCTGCACTAGGTAACACATAATGGCTTTTATCACCTCATAACCAATTATGAGTGTGTTGTGGCAGAAGTCTGTGTCATATTTGGTCGCAATAATAAATATTAATAAATCAATACTGTTGTTCATTTGATTCTTGTATGAGTTATGTTCATGTGAAAAGAGTTTTGTTAATGGAAGAAAGCTGCAAGAGACTCTTGATGAGGTATTCGATGCTCGCTCTTCTAAATTTGATTCATCACATAGAAATGACAATGCAAATATTTAATTTGAATTTCAGCAGTTTTGTGTATTTTAAACCAAACAAGAAGCCCCCATTCCAGTGGATGACTTTTTAAGTCATATTCCCTTTGCTTGCAATTCTTTCAGTTCTGTCAGAAAAAGACCTTGAGAAATTACGTCTTGTTGTTTAGCTCAAAGCCCCTTTCTTGGTGTGTGTGTGTGTGTGTGTGTGTGTGTTCATTGAGGAATGTGGCACACATTCCTCAATGAAATGACAACAAATGTCTTGGAGGCAAAAATAAAGACCTTCATCCTCTTGAGAAGTTTGAAAATAAAGATATTCCATCAGAAGGAAAGAAAGGGAAGAGGACAATTCCAAGCTGTAGGGTCCACAACCAAGGTTGTCATACGTGTCATCTAACAATCTCAAGTAATCCTGGAATGCAGAAGTGGGCCTCTTCTGAAGATGTACGCAGCCTCCTATAGGAACAAATAACCTTTCAGATACTTAGATTCAAGAATTCCAGTTTAAAACACCATAAAAGCCTGAAAATAGACCATGAACACATGCAGATGTTCAAGTATAATATACTTAATACACAATTGCCTTACAAGGATTCTTAAAAAAATAACTTAAGGGAATATGTGAATTATAATGGAGTCTTTTTTTCTTTTAAAAACAATACAATTTTAACATTTGTGGGTCACAATCTACCAGACCAATGTATCAAATGTTATTCTGAAACAGGAATCTCTGTCTTTCTGCACACATAGAAATTAGGAAAAAGTATAGTAAACAATTGTATGATTACTCCCAAGAAACATATTCTCCCAAAGTTAAAGTAATTATGCGTGAATAAAATGCCATGGCTGCTAAGCCTAGAATTCCTTGCCTTTAGTTCATTCTTACTACTTTTTTTTTTTTTAACAAATTTGTGAAAACTGAGTTTTCCATTATGTATATTCTTTCCAGGTTGATGTTCTACAAACTTAAATGTTTTTTCTGTTTTCTATTTTTGTACTTGATATTAAAATTGGAAGAGAATTAAAAGTTGTTGCTAGTTGCAAAGTCATGTCTGACCCATTGCGACCCCTTGAACAACGTTCCTCCAAGCCTTCTGTTCCTCTACCATCCTCTGGAGTCCATTTAAGCTCACGCCTACTGCTTTGGTGATTCCATCAAGCTACCACATTCTCTGTTGTCTCCTTCTTTTGCCCTCAATCTTTCCCAGCATTAGGCTCTTCTCCATTGAGTCCATCCTTCCCATTAGGTGACCAAAGTATTTGAGTTTCATCTTCAGGATCTGGCCTTCTAAAGTGCAGTCAGGGTTGATCTCCTCTAGGACTGATTGATTTGATTGCCTTGCAGTCCTCCCCAGAAGCAAGCATTTTTTAATTTCTTGGCTGCAGTCCCCATCTGCAGTGATGTTGGAGCCCAGGAAAATAAAATCTGTCACTACCTCCATTTCTTCCCCATCTATTTGCCAGGAATTGAGAGGGCCAGATTCCATGATCTTAGTTTTCTTAATATTGAGTTTCAAGCCAACTTTTGCACTCTCCTCCTTCACCTGCATCAAAAGTCTCTTAAGTTCCTCTTCATTTTCTGCCATTAGAATGGTATCATCTGCATATCTGAGGTTGTTGATATTTCTCCAGGCAATGTTAATTCCAATTTTTGATTTGTCTAGGCCCACTTTTCTCATGATGTGCTCTGCATATAAGTTAAATAGGCAGGGCAACTGTTCAGAGTAAGTGCATTTCAAAGTAAGTACTGGTATATAAATTCACCATTCTTGAACTTCCCTATACACATATTTGAGCTTGGATATATTTGGATGGAGGAGATGAATGTTGATGATAAAAAATGTGCTTATGTAGGAATACACTCCCCCCCCCCCCCTGTAATGCACAGAACTTCTCTTTTGTCTTGAAATTGTTTTAAGAAAATCTCACCAGAATCTGGCCGGTTTCTTTCCCTACTTCACCCTCTGACCAGTGAGATGCTTCTCAAAAGTCTACAAGTCAGACATGAAGTCAATAGCTTCTCCTATAATTCTTCTCCTGTGCTTCTTGAAGATAGCATATAATTGCCAGGGCTCCTAGTTGATTTTCTCCCAGTTGTTTCTTTAATTTGTAGGAATAGATATGTGTGTTTCTGCTCCTGGCCCAACAGAAGTATAGAGTGTGTAAGATCTGCCCATTTTTTGTGTCCAACCTGATAGCAGCTTTAAGCCAGCTCAGGATCTCTCTTTAATCTGTCAGGATCTGTCATGGTCAGATCACTCTCTCCTTTGGCTGGGCTTTCCAACTGCTACATCCCACCGCGGGGAGGCGGAACCGGAAGAGGTGAGATGGTTCCGCCCCAGGCGCCTGATGGACCCTGAGAGGTTCCAGATGGAGCTTGGGCCAATACCTGAGACCCTGACCCGCGACTTGACTGAGGACCTAGTGGCCGCTTGGAATAGTGCGGCCACAGGGGCCCTGGACCAGGTCGTGCCTTTGCGGCCTCTCACCCGGCGCCGAACCACCTTGGCTCTCTGGTTCTCTGAGGAGCTAAGAGTGATGAAGCGTCGGAAGAGATGCCTAGAGAGCGGTTGGAGGGCCACCTGCTCCGAGTCTGACCGGACACTGGTAAAGTCGCATTTGAAGACCTACCTAGTGGCGATAAAACCGGCGAAACATAATTATTTCTCCGCCCTTATCGTGTCTGCAGATAACCGGCCTGCCGCGCTGTTTAGGGTGACCCGCTTTCTTCTTCACCAGAGGGCGCGGGATGCCCCCTTGCAGGGTCATGCGGAGGAATTTGAGTGTTATCTGCATGATAAAATCAATCAGATCCGGGATGGGTTGGCCTCCGATTGGACTAGTTCAGACGGGCTGACGGAGGCGGGTCTTGAGTCTGTTATCTGGAAAGAGTTCGATCCTGTGACTCCTGAGGACATGGACAGGATGCTGGGGCGGCTGAATGCCACCACATGTTTATTGGACCCGTGTCCCTCCTGGTTGGTACTGGCCTCCCGGGAGGTTACACGAGGCTGGCTCCAGGGAATTGTCAACGCTTCTTTGAGTGAGGGGTTTCTGCTGGCCGCCTTGAAAGAGGCGGTGGTGAGGCCCCTCCTCAAGAAGCCCTCCCTGGACCCGGCTCTGTTGGCCAACTACCGTCCAGTCTCCCACCTCCAATTCCTTGGGAAGGTTGTTGAGAGTGTGGTGGCGCAACAACTCCCTCAGCACCTGGAGGAAACTGTCTATCTGGACCCGCGCCAGTCCGGCTTCCGGCCTGGGCACAGCACAGAGACAGCATTGGTCGCGTTGGTGGATGATCTCTGGAGGGCTCGGGATAGGGGTTGTTCCTCTATCCTGGTCCTGTTAGACCTCTCAGCGGCTTTCAATACCATCAACCATGGTATGTATGTTGCGCCGGCTGGAGGGGCTGGGGGTGGGGGGCACCGTTTTACAGTGGTTCTCCTCCTACCTCTCCGACCGGTCGCAATTTGTGTTGGCAGGAGGGCAGAGGTCGACGTCGAGGTGCCTCACTTGTGGGGTACCACAGCGGTCGGTCCTCTCGCCTCTCCTGTTCAACATTTATATGAAGCCGTTGGGTGAGATCATCCATGGTTTCGGGGTAGAATTCCACCAGCACGCTGACGATACTCAGCTGTACATCTCTACCCCGGACCACCCCAATGATGCCGTGGAAGTGATGTCCCGGTGTCTGGAGGCCGTGCGAGTCTGGATGGGGAGAAACAGGCTCTGACTCAACCCATCCAAGACCAAGTGGCTTCCGGTGTCACGATATAGCCAGTTGATGCTATCTCTGGCTATTGGGGGCAAGTCATTGGCCCCGACAGAGAGGGCTCGCAACTTGGGCGTCCTCCTGGACTCTCGGCTGTCTCTAGAAGATCATATGACAGCCGTGGCCAAGGGGGCTTTTTATCAGGTCCGCTTGATATGCCAGTTGCGCCCCCTTCTGGATCGTGACGCTTTACGCACGGTCACTCAAGCCCTCATCATCTACCGCCTGGACTACTGCAACACTCTCTACATGGGGCTTCCCTTGAAGTGCACCCGGAGGCTCCAGTTAGTTCAGAATGCGTCCACTGGGGGGATCCTGGGAGCTCCTAGATGCTCCCATGTGACACCTCTCCTGCACGAGCTGCACTGGCTGCCTGTGGCTTTCCGGGCGCGCTTCAAGGTACTAGTAACTACCTTTAAAGCGCTCCATGGCAAGGGATCTGGTTACCTGCAAGACCGCCTCTTGCTACCAAATACCTCCCACCGACCAGTTCGCTCCCACAGAGGGCCTCCTCAGGGTGCCGTCAGCCAGGCAATGTTGGCTGGCGACCCCTAGGGGGAGAGCCTTCTCTGTGGCGGCTCCTGCCCTCTGGAATGACCTACCCACTGACCTACGCACGACCACGGACCTGCGCCTCTTCTGTCAGGCCTTGAAGACCTATTAATTTCGTGCGGCTGGCCTGGCGTAGTTTTTAAATGGTTTTTAGTAGGGTTTTATTAAGGTTTTAGAACAGGCCTACCATTTAATATATATTTTAAACGTATTTTATACCACTGATTTTTATTGCTGCCTGTACACCGCCCTGAGTCCCGGAAGGAAGAAGGGCAGTATAAAAATTTAATAAATAAAATAAAATAAATAAATTAAGAGAAGTCAGTAGAGCAGATGTTATAATAATAATAATAATAATAATAATTTATTACTTATAAACCGCACCCTCTCCCCACAGGGACTCGGGGCGGTGCACAGGAGGAATAAGAACAATAACTATATACATATGTCATTAAAAATACATTAAATTAAGTGACCTGTGCTAAAATACCCGTTAAAACTATCTAACTAGAGATCCCCAATAAACCCTAAAGACAGAGGAGTAGCTATCCCAGGCCGGCAAGGCAGAAAAAGTGTGTTTTCAATTTAAGACGGAAGGAGCGGAGGTCTGTGGTGGTCCTAATATCGGGGGGGAGGTCGTTCCAGAGGGCTGGGCCCGCCACAGAGAGAGCCCTTCCCCTGGGTGTCGCCCGCTGACAAAGTCTAGTGGACGGCACCCGGAGAAGTCCCTCTCTGTGGGAGCAAATCGGTCGTGAGGATGTATGAGGCAGGATCCGATCCCGCAAGTAGCTAGGTCCCGAGCCATGGAGCGCTTTAAAGATGATAATTAATACCTTGAAGCGCACCCGGAAGACGACAGGCAGCCAGTGCAGCTCGCGCAAGAGCGGTGTTACCTGGGTGTACCTTGTGGTACCCATAATTGCTCGCGCGGCTGCATTCTGGACTAGCTGAAGTCTCCGGGTGCACCTCAAGGGAAGCCCCATGTAGAGAGAGTTGCAATAGTCCAGTCGGGACGTCACGAGGGCATGAGTGACTGTGCGAAGGGCGTCCCGATCCAATAGGGGGCGCAATTGGCGTACCAGGCGAACCTGGTAAAACACCCTCCTGGCCACGGCTGTCACCTGATCTTCCATTGACAGCCGGGTATCCAGGAGGACACCCAAATTGCGCGCCCCATCCACAGGGGTAAGATGTTCGCTCCCTATGGCCAGCGATGGAGTAAGCTGGTTGAACCGGGCCGCCGGAAACCACAGCCACTCGGTCTTGGTCGGGTTTAGCTTGAGTCCGTTACTTCCCATCCAGATCCGCACGGCTTCCAGGCACTGGCACATCACCGCTACGGCATCGTTGGGGTGGTCTGGGGTAGATATATACAGCTGGGTGTCATCAGCGTATAGATGGTACTCTACCCCAAAACCACAGATGATCTGACCCAGCGGCTTCATGTATGTGTTGAACAGGAGGGGCGAGAGGACCGACCCCTGAGGCACCCCACATGTGAGGGGTCTCGCGGTCGACCTCTGCCCCCCTGCCAACACAAATTGCGATCGGCCAGAGAGGTAGGAGGAGAACCACCGCAAAACAGTGCCTCCCACCCCCAACCCCCCCAGCCGATGCAATAGGCTACCATGGTCGATGGTATCGAAAGCCGCCGAGAGGTCTAATAGGACCAGGATGGAGGAACAACCCCCATCTCTGGCCCTCCAGAGATCATCCACCAACGCGACCAATTCCGTCTCGGTGCTATGCCCGGGCCGAAAGCCGGACTGGTGCGGATCTAGATAATTAACTTCATCCAGGTGACGGGGAAACTGTTGTGCCACCACACTCTCGACAACCTTCGCCAAAAAGGGAAGGTTGGAGACAGGACGATAGTTGTTTAAAAGAGCTGGATCCAAAGAGGGCTTCTTAAGGAGGGGCCTCACCATCGCTTCTTTTAGGGAAGCAGGCAAGGAACCCTCACTTAAGGATGCGTTGACAACCTCTTGGAGCCAGCCTCGTGTCACCTCCCAGGATGCCAGTACAAGCCAGGAGGGACACGGGTCCAGTAAACATGTGGTGGCTCGCAGTCGCCCACGTAACCTGTCCATATCTTCGGAAGTAACGGAGTCAAACTCCTCCCAAACAAGATCTCTCTCGTGGCATCCCACTGGGCCATGAATGGGGGCTAACTCGTTCTGTATCTGAGCGGTTTTCTCCTGCAGAAAAGTCACAAATTCCTCTGCTCTACCCTGTAACGGGGCTTCCCGCACCCTCTGTTGGAGGAGGGCGCGGGTCACCCTAAACAGGGCGGCAGGGCGGTTGTCTGCGGATGCTATGAGAGTGGCACAATGATGGCGTTTGGCCACTCTCAGCGCCACAATGTAAGTCCATAAATGGGCTCTTACCTGTGTCCGGTCAGATCCAGATCGGGTAGACCTCCATCTTCTCTCTAGGCATCTCTTGCGGCGTTTCATCACCCTCAGCTCCTCGGTAAACCAAGGGGCCTGGGTGTTTCGCCGCCGCACGAGAGACCGCAAGGGCGCGACCCGATCCAAGGCTCCCACGGCCGCACTATTCCATGCGGCCGTGAGGTCCTCCATCGGGGCACGGGTCAGGGATACAGGAAATGGCCCAAGCGCCGTCTGGAACCCATCCGGGTCCATCAGGCGCCTGGGGCGGTACCAGATTGGAGACTCTGGTTCCGCCTCCCCGCGGAGGGGAGCAGCGGTCGGAAAGTTGAGCCGGAGAAGTGAGTGGTCTGACCATGACAAGGGCGTGATGACTATATCCCCTATACCCAGATCACTCTTCCATTGGCCTGAGACAAAGATGAGATCCGGTGTATGTCCACCCTCGTGAGTGGGGCCTTGAATTACTTGGGTCAGGTCCATGGCCGTCATGGAAGCCATGAACTCCCGAGCTACCTCGGATGATTCGCTCACCGATGGCAGATTAAAGTCCCCCATGACTAAAAGTCTGGGGGTCTCCACTGCCACCGTAGCGATCACCTCGAGGAGCTTGGGCAGGGCTGCTACTACATAGCGGGGAGCCAGGTATACAACCAGCAAGCCCAACTGCCTCCCTAGGCCCCACTTCACACAGAGGGACTCACAACCGGTAGTCTGTGGCACAATGGTCTCTCTCGCCTCAAGACCTTCTTTTACAATGACCGCTACCCCACCACCCCTGCCTAGGGCCCGCGGCTGATGAAAAGCGCGGTAGCCTGGTGGGCACATTTCAACGAGGGGGAGTCCTCCCTCGTGGCCCAACCAGGTCTCCGTGATTCCGGCCAGGTCCGGGTCCCCCTCTGACAGAAGGTCACTAATGAGGGGGGCTTTGTTGACAACGGACCTGGCATTACAAAACATCAGCCGCAGGCCCTGGCTCTGTACTTCCTGACCACCTAGCTTGCGGGGGTTGTGGCGCCCGACCGTTTTTAGCCAACAGCCGCGCGCCAACAACCGGGAGATGTTGTGGTAAACCCATCTCAATGACACCAATGAAAAGGTTTGTTTTTTTTAAAAAAAATATTCCAACCATAGGCAGGTGAGAAGAGATATTTTTCTTCTTTTGTCTGGCCAAATAATAAGAACAATTCTGAGCCTTAGGTTTATATGTGTGCTCACAATAATTGGCTTTTGTGTTTCATATTGGATCACCCCTGAAAGCAGTTTACAGTGATTTTCTATTCGCATGGTCTCTCCGTTGAACACAGTTCAGCATTTTTGCGTTCAAAGAACAACTGCACTGGACATGAAACCAAAAATGAAGGTGGGAATGGTGAAAGTGCAAAAGAATTCCTGCAAAGGCAAGAGAAGAAAGAGGCAAAGCATTCTTTTGCATCAGTGGCCTTGAAGATGATTTGTCTACAATCTAACTGTTTGCTCCCTCAAAGTATATAAGGACAGCATTCCCATTTCTTTCTCTCTTTTTTTTTCTTTGCTCTTCTCTGCATTCCTTCCCCTCCAGCACCCCACTCTCATTTATTAAATTTTTGAATTAACATGTGTTAAATGCAGGTTGATTTTGTTTGCTCTGCCACATAACCTGCTTTTTCTAAGCACTCAGTAATAGCTGCAGTTAATCTATTGACCGATGGCTTAAGCAGCAGGTGGCCTTAAGGCCCAGAGGCCAGCTCTGGTAAGGCCTACAAAAAATTCCAGAAGGCCCTTTGTTACCTGGGCCGGGACTGGAGAAATTACTTGTTTGGAAAATGTTTCTCCTCCCACACAACATCTTCACTATTTAAAGTCTTTTGTGAGCACAAGTCTGAAGAGGGGGATTATGAAGGATAGCCTGTCACTGCAATTGTTTCTTCTAGACAGATAGCACACAAGTGCATTAAAAAGTTTCCAAAGCTCACCATAGGTAATTCCCATTTCAAATGTAGCATGCAGCATTTGTAATAAATTAACAGTCTCGGGCTTCTGCCAATTTAAACCCTTTGCAGATACCATTCTTTAAATAAGGAAGATTCTTTTTTTTAAAGAATAATTCTGTATTGATTTTGATTTAATTTCCAAAGCAGTAAGTGGGATTTAATAATGATAACATGACTATTGATTATCTTTGTAATTATCCTTATTGTTGAGTGTCTGAGATTCTATTTAGTGCCCAAAATGTCAGAAAAATTTAGAAACAATATCATTGTTTATTATTCGAAGGTAAATCTCATTTATATTTCTGATTCAAACCCAAGTTGGAAAGGGCTCACGGCATTTACTTTTTTAATAACTATGTAAAGCTGGTCAATATAATATCATACATTGTAGCTGAGGAACTAGCACTGAAGCAGAATAATGTGTCAGAGTTAACCCGTGCTAAGTGTACACTATCCATCAGAAGACAGGGCTTGTTGCAAAAGTCATGTTCTCTTAATTCACGAGAGAGATCATTGTGGAAAGTAACAAGGAAAACATTTGTAGCCTAAACTTCTTTGTCTTGTGAAAAGTATTGAGAGACTGTGGGAACTTGTTATGACATCTTCTCATTGGTACACATGTTAAATGACATGTATACTGCATTAAGGTCATAGTTTCTGACAAAGAATCCATATGGTTGCAAGTTGGGGAAAAGCTGAGCATTCTGAATCTAGATTTAGATCTTTGCTGATAGGTACAGTGAAAATTAAATTATTCATAAAGCAATTTAAGAACGTAGGGTTTTATTGTTCAGTCATGTCTGACTCTTCATGATTCCATGGACCATAGGATAACAACCCCCCTGTACTCCACTATTTGCCAGAGTTTGGCCAAAATTATGTTCATTGCATCGGTGACATTATTTAACCATCTCATCCTCTTCTGCCCCCTTCTCCTTTTGCCTTCAATCTTTCCCAGCATCATGGGCTTTTCCAATTAGTTCTCTCTTCTCATTTGGTAGCCAAAGTATTCAGCTTTATCTATCCTTCAAAATAATAATCAGGGTTGATTTCCTATAGCAGAGCTGGCTGGAGAATTCTGGGAGTTGAAGTCCACAAGTCTTAAAGTTGCCAAGTTTGGGAACCTCTGTCCTATAGGATTTGACAAATGTGATCTTCTTGCAGTCCAAGGGACTTTCAAAGGTCTTCTCCAACACTATAATTTAAAAGCATCAATTCTTCAGTGTGCAGCCTTCCTTATGGTCCAACTCTCACAGCCATATATTGCTAAAGAAAATAAGATAATTATGGCTAAAATAACTTTCCATAAACATTTTAATCCTATAGATCAGCCACTGAATTATTGTGTTTCATTGTCAAATGGGTAGTATTTCCATTTTTACGAGTTTTGAAACAGTTGTGCAATATTAGTAGTATTGGCCTTTTTCAAGCTCCTCAAATTGTCTTCTCAAAAAGTTTTGAGGTAGATCTCAATGAGTCTTTTTTGCCACAAAATGAGGGTCTCCAGTAGTATCAACCTAGAAGATACTCTTTCATCAAGTTTCTGAGTGAAAATTCTTCTGTTTCCTCATGGCCTAGACTAGAGCATCACCAGAAAGGTCATTTTGTTTAGTTTGAGACTGAGCTTATACTGGGAGATAAACAGCTCTGTGATATCCTGAACAAGGTTTGGGGGTGAGGAGAAAAAAAAGAAGCAACACAGTATAGGCTATGATGAACAGATTACCTTCTTTTAATGATGGAAAAAATAGGGGATGGAAACTTATTTATCTGAGGGTAAGCCAGTTCTTGCTATATAGTATTTTCAACAATTGTGAATTCCTCTAAAATTTCTATAAGTGGACATACTGTAATTACCATTTTGCAAGGGGAATGGGTTTCAATTGAATTATAAATAAACAAGATCCTATCAGACATCTTTCATTCTGTTCAATAGATACTGTGGTTCATAGACCAAAATAATTTTCACTTCATAGAGGCCCTCTTCTGAACTGGTTCCAACATTGCTGGACTAAGTCCAGTATTCTACCACTTCAGTAGTCTATCAAATATGTCCCCTGTATGTGACTGACAACTGTCAGTAAAGCTTGTGTTGTTCAGTTCACCAAGGAGCACATTTGTTTTGCATTCTTCAACAGGTGGGCTTTGTGCCTGATAACTTGCAAACTAATTAAGGCTACTGGCTTTAGGCCCATTCACATAGGCTTTAGTCCTTGCAGGGGGAAAATATGTCAGCAAATTGGTCCTTTTTCAAGGTGTCAGATTGGAGGTGGAAGTTTGCTATTCCCAGCCCAGGTGTGGAAAGGATGTGGGGATTATTTTCCTCCCATGGGGTAAAAACAAAGAACGCTATTAAAGGTTGATGAGATGGGAAAAAGGCTGCCTGCAGGAGGGCTAAATCTTCCCCTGGGGAAACCTGAGCTGTTATCCATGTTGGTACATTGCCTGCCAGGTTGTATGGTGAAAGGAAAACTTGCCCCAAGTGGGGGGGGGGGGGTGATACAGAAGATTGGAGGAGTCAAAAATGGAAAGGGGAAAACATTAAGTCTCAATTCCTGTAAAGTTAGGAATAGATGAAGAAAAACACAGTTTTACTGATCATAACTGGAATGTTTACAGGTCATCAAAATTATTAAGAGAAAGCAGATGAGTCATTTTTTGATTCTTGTCTAACTCAAAGAATTGGCAACTCATCCAGTGTGACAACTGTTGGCCCCAATTGGAGTGGACTTCAAGTACCAGAGAGTGTGCATCCAATTAGTAGGACTTTGGATAAAAACTGATAAATGTCGACAGAAGGTGATAGACCTGTATCTGCCCTCTCTGAGGTGTACACACAAAACCTGAGGGCTGGGTTTTTGAGAGTGCCAGCTTTCCAGTTGCTTCTACATGTGCCTTTCACAGGAAATTTAATTGAAGCAATTCTAAACTGATAAGATATATCCTCATGTTTATGAAAAGTCTCATTTATTCATTTTGTGCATCAAAAGATAAACACGAACGAGAAATTGGTAGCCTCCAAAGACATGTCCCAATCCAAATAAGTAACAGAATAAGAGAGCTGGGAAGGACTTTGGAGGTTTTCTGGTTGAACCCCCTGCTCCAACAGGAAGGCCTATATCATTTCAGACAAATGGCGGTTCAATCTCTTCTGAAAAACCTCCAATGTTGGAGCACCCACAACTTATGGAGGCAAGTCGTTCCACTGGATTAATTGCTCTATCAGGAAGCTTCTCCTTAGTTCTAGGTTGCTTCCCTGTTTGATTGGTTTCCATCCATTTCTTTTTGTCCTGCCCTCAGGTGGAGAATCCCAATCTCAAATCCCTGAAATATTAGCAACCTGTGGTCCCTCTCTGTGCATCAATGACACCTAGTGTAGCTTTGTTGTTGATGACAATGTTGTTAAGTGAGTTTGAGGGCAGTCAGGCACCACATATGGGAGACCATGTAGAATTATATCCATGGGTCAGAAACAAAACCAAGGTTTTGTATGCAGAGGGGCCTACATTTCCTTGGTTCCAGATAGCAGGTGATAGAAATGACTTCAGCCTGTGATTGTAGAGAGGCTGAACATATGAAATCATCTAGTTTTGACACCAAGCTGAACAAACAAACGGTCTAGTTTTCTGGAAGGCAGCTGTGCATGCACAAAGATATATATATATAAAGTGTCCCTTGCTAAACAGGGAAATTATAGCAATCTAATCATTGAGTGCCTTTATCTCCATCCATGTCATCAAGCTGGAACACTTAGCTTATATGTAGACTTAGATGTCTTTCTAATGCTTAAAGAGATTTGGGAAAGATTTGTACTGTATTTTCAGTATTATCATCTACTCCAGTGGCCTTGGCCATGCCACTTATCTTTGTACCTCATTGTTTCATAAAAAGGAAGAAGAAGAGAAGGGAATAAAGGCCATAATTACTTATCTCATAAGGCCATTGCAGGCATTAATTAGTTAGTTTACAGAGTTCTTTGAACATGAAAAGGTGCTATGTTGTGAACATTCTGTGCATTATTATGATTAATTAAAATGCTCCTCATTGCTTCTTCTGACTTTGATGTACTTTGTTTACTATTTACTTGAGCTCACTCCTCCTGCCTTGTTGTGCTTCAAAATCAAAAGCATTTCAAATCAGGAATCCTACTGCCATGATTAATTATTTCTCACTCCCCCCTTTGTATGTTTGCTTCCTAAACAAATCTACAGTTAGAAATCAAATGAATGATTACTGCTATTGTGTCTTCATTAGTACAACTGGGAAGACCAATGCTGTTTTTGATGGGAATTTTGGCTTTCAAAAGTTGGCTCTACACCCAGCTTCCCCAAGGTGCTTCTGGTTGGAGACTAATTCTAATCTCCCCAAGGTTGGGCAATTTATTTTAATGGTCTACCTCTGAGACATTCATCTAAAACTTCTGCTATTACACTGAATGGATTAGAAGAATCACTAATAGGAGTATTAGACAGGTTTTTACACACTTAAAGCTTTTAACATTACAACACTAGCACCTGAACCATCTGGAAAGGAGAAAGGAAACTTGTGCTGGGGGGAAAGTGCGTAGTCCCCATCCATGGCTGGGGGCTGTGTGTTAAAAAAAGGCTAGAACTGCTACACAACTCATCAATAGAAAAGAACTAATATTGCTAGCTTAAAAAGATCTGAAAATATGTCAGCTTTGAAAATGCTGCACATTTGTAGTCAAGTGATCTATGTACATGTCTTTTTTAAATTAACTATGTGATTCTGGTTGAAACTATATATGAGACCCCCGCCTCTCCCTCCCTCCCTCCCTCCCCCACCCTGATTTCTCTATCTTCTGTTGGTGTCAGAGTGTTGGATAATTGAACAATGTGTTATATTTAGGAGAGAGAAAATGAAGTACTGGAGAACAAATCAAGGAGAGAACCAACAGAACTAAGACAGAACAATTAATCAGTGGTGCAACTTGCCTCCAATTGATGGTATGACAACACTGGAGATTTTTAAGAAGAGCATGGATACCCATTTGTCTGAAATGGTAATAGGGCTTCCTGCTTGAGCAGGGAGTTGGACTAGAACAGGGGTCTCCAACCTTTTCAACTTTAAGTCTGAAGGACTTCAGCTCCCAGAATTCTGGGAGCTGAAGTCCTTCAGACTTAAAGTTGAAAAGGTTGGAGACCCCTGGACTAGAAGACCTCCAAGGTCCATTTCAACTCTGTTCTTCTGTTTTAGCTAAGGCAAAAACATACCAAAGAGTTTAATGGCAGTACATGTATTTGTATTTGAAACTGATGAATGTTAGCGGTGAATAGAGTGAGATCATTATTTTGTGGTATCAGTACTTGGAGTTGTTCATTGTGAAATTCATGCACAATCAAACCAGGAGAGATCAAGGTCATCTTCTTGAGACGATATACAATTTAAAAATTGTATGGGTTGCCACAAGACTGGCTGAATGGCTTTAAACGGTAAATTAAAAAGGTAATGGAAAACAACATTATCAGTTTTTGCAGTTCATGGTAGTTAATTAGAACCTTTATTTTTAGAAAACTGTACCTTGCCATTGTAAAACTGCACCATAGCATTCAACTACTCTGGGCGGATCTGTTGCTTCACTCTCGTGAGTTTAACAAACAATAGGATAGCTGGGTCCATTGAGAGCCTACCCAAAGTAGTCTACCAACCATATATTATTAAAATGTGAAAGTATGAAACAATACATAAAGCATGAATATTCAACTCACAGCCCACTCAGGGACAGCTAGTAATGTAGCCCCAAAAGATTGCAAACGTTTAACATTTATGTGACTTATATCAATTAATACCTGCCATCCTGGGCCCAATGTTTAGGAAACCAGGCTCTGCCTGTCACAAGCCAGGACAAAGGGTGAGTGATGGAGGAGTAACACTTCCTTTAAAAACCTTGGTCCAGCTGGGCTGGCTGGTAGCACTTTGTAAGGGCCCCTTCCAGGCTTACAGGAGAAGACAGTCAACAGTTTGAAGGCAGAAGACGGCTGTACACCCCAACGGCAGATAAAGTGGCAGAACCATTTTCTAGAAGGGAAACTGATTATAAACCTCCATTTCCTTGTGGCTACATCCAGGCTTCAGGAGTCAACCTCAAGGCAAAATCCGGAGCCGGAGTCCCAGAAGCAGTTTGTGACTGTGTACAACCACATTCTAGTAACTCCTACGACGCAGCTGGAACCAATCGTATCGGCTCTGCCCTTCTATTGGACTATTTCAGCAACATGGAGAGGGGGAATCTGCTGCTTGGGTAAAAGTCTATATTAATCTAGCCAGGCCTCGTGCCAGAGAGGACACTCCAGCTTTGACCGCTTTCCAGGGCACGATACCATAGTCTTTTGAGACTGAAGGAAGCCAATTTACATTAACTGCAAGTCGTTCTTGACTTACAACAGTTCATTTACTAACCTTTCGAAGTTACAATAGCATTAAAAAGAGTGACTTATTACTCTTTTTCAAATTTGCAACCATTTCAGCATCCCCATGATAATTTATGATGGTTACAGTGTCCTGGGGTCAGGTAATTCCCCAATCTTCTGTTAAAGTCAATGGGGAAGCCAGATTCACTTAACAACTGTGCCAATAACATCACTTGCAGTGATTCACTGAGCAACCGGCAAGAAAAGTCATAAAATGGAGCAAAACTCACTTAACAAAAATCTCACTTAGCCACAGAAATTTTGGGCTCAATTGTGGTTGTAAGTTGAGGACTACCTATATGTGTTTTACATGGGGTCCAAGACAATTCATCTTTACTTAGTGCTTCCCAAGCAAGACCAAAGGTTGGACACTCATGACACAAAGGGAAGAAAGCCAGGGTAGTCGGGCAGAAAATTGGACTGGTCTTTAAACCCTGGATTTTATAATACCATGTAGAAATTCAGCTATCAGTTGCCATTCAACATAGTGATTCTGGACTTCAGGGTAGATTTTTCAGGCCTTGGCCTTTGAACCTCTCCTTACGTCAGTGTTTCTCAACCTTGGGGACTTAAAGTCCTGTGGACTTCAACTCCCAGAATCCCCCAGCCAGCTGTGCTGGCTGGGGAATTCTGGGAGTTGATGTCCACAGGACTTGAAGTCCCCAAGGTTGAGAAACACTGTCCTACATCGAAGTGGGTGTTTTGGATAACTTGCTAGATTAGTCCATGATGGCAATTGGCCAAGTATGTGTTTTGATAATGTTTGATTTCTGTTTAAAATTTAATTCAAAGGATTAACATTCATGTAAAGAATTTCTTAGGTGGTGGCAATCAGGAACCAATTGTTCTTGTTTTTACCATCTCTACTCTCTCTGTTTTTCTGAGAAGGAGAAATTGCCCTACCCCTCTACTCCAGTGATTAAGTCTTCAATCAGGGAGAAAATGTCGCCCAAAGAGAAATGATTCTTGCCTACTCTGGGCTTTACAGAAGTATTTCTCAATCTTGGCAACTTTAAAATGTGTGTCTGGCTGGGGAATTCTGGGAGTTAAAATCCAAACATCATAAATTTGCTAAGGTTGAGAAGCACTGATTTAAAGAATTCTATTTACAGGTGCAATATCAGGCATCTTGACTTAAAAAAAAAAAGCAGGAGACCAAATTTGAAGAGGTCTTTATGATGCTGGTTAAAAACAAAACAAAGCACCATGCGAGCTGCATTGGCTGCCTGTCGTCTTTCGGGTGCGCTTCAAGGTGTTGGTTATCATCTTTAAAGCGCTCCATGGCACGGGACGTAGCTATCTGCGGGATCGCATCCTGCCCCATACATCCCTGCGGCCGATTCGCTCCCACAGAGAGGGACTTCTCCGGGTGCCGTCCACTAGGCTATGCCAGCGGGCGGCACCCAGGGGAAGGGCCTTCTCTGTGGCGGGCCCGACCCTCTGGAACGACCTGCCCCCCGATATTAGAACAACTACGGACCTCCGCTCCTTCCGTCAAAAATTAAAAACACACTTTTTCTACTTGGCCGGCCTAGGTTAGTCATCTGTTTACTGTTTTAATCGGGTTTTTAAGGGCTTTAGTTTTTAGTATTTTGGGTTTTTAGCGCAGGGATAAATTGTTTAATCTGATTTTATATATATTTATGTTACTATGTTTGTATATTTTAATTTCCCTGTGCACCGCTCCGAGTCCCTTCGGGGAGAGGGAGCGGTCTACAAATTAAATAATTTTATTATTATTATTATTATTATTATTATTATTATTATTATTATTATTATTATTATTATTATTATTATTAAAATTGGGTTGGTGAATATTCTATCAATATATAAGAGATCCACATGCAAAAAAATGTCATGTGAATGAGCCAAAGATTAAAATTTAATCTTGAATTGCCACTAAGAATAATAGGAAAGGAACCTTTTTCCTGAATTAAAAGCTTCCGCTATAGATTTAAAACTGCTAACATTAGCTCTGTGTATATGTGTGTTTGTGCACACGCGCACCTTCATATATGCATATCTGAAAGTCGTTTTTCTCTTTAAAGCTGTAACAATTCAACAACTGTCTTGGTTACAAACCAAAGATTTGCTGAGAACATGTTAGAAGGAATCAGAAAAGCCGAGAAAAGGTCACAAATAAGCACCTTAGGAACAATGAAAGCTTTTCTCCATGTAGCAGTGGGAGTGTTGCAAAAGGAGGGGGGGGGAGAAACACCCTGAAAAGGTATTAATCAGAAGTGGCTATAAATCCTCTGGAGTTTTTGCTCTTATGAAACTCCTTGGAGAAAGTCTTGAAGGAAATGCAGGTCAAAGCCCAAAAAAGCTCTTGATCAGAGATTGCTAGAGGAAAATCTTCCCAGATGCCTTTTAATAGGCTGCAATCACCCCAGGAGTGGGAAAGCCAAGTGTGCTTGAAGCATGGTTGCAGTTCCTAATAGGTCTTGTCACACTTAAGGCCCTGCAAGCGCCATCCACCGAACAGCTGAAACTGGCTGGTGATTCATAAAGCCAACAGTTTAAAGTTTATTATGATGAAAGCACTTAATGACAGCCATCGCTAGGGGCCCATCATTTATAAAGCTGCGCTGAGTATTAGACATGTAGCATGACCACCAATTTTGTGTCACAATTGCTACCATAAAATGACCTTTGGTGATTTTTGCTGCATGTGGTGGACAGCTCTTCTTTCGCATTAGTGCTCTGTGGCTTTTCTTTGCAGACTATTATGCTGTCTAAAGCTTATTTGGCACTGTCGTGAGCCTCAACCCGTGTTATTACCCCAAAGGCCTGTCGAAAAGGGCGGGGAGAGAGAGGGAGGGAGAAACCCTCTCATACTCTATTATGGCACCCCCAGTCAAGCAATTTCTTGGATAGTGTAACAATTTAATATACATATTCCTCCATTGTTAATCACATTTCTTTCTTTTTAAAGTTCTCCTGTTTACTGAATATCGTACCTAACATCTAATTGGATGGAAATGAAATCTGCATGTTACCTTATTAGGCAAGTTGGGAGTAAAGATTTTGAGTAGTAATTTTCCAATGGATAAAAAAAAGCATCTATCCACCAAGCTAGCCAAAAATAAGTAATAATACCTCTCAGGGGGGGAAAAAAGTACACCCTGGAAGATTATCTTGGGTTTAAATGCAGCACTTTATTCGGACATGGAACATAATTTTACAGGCTACATAACCGGCACAGATTTCCAAGGAGAACAATATTAACAACAAGCCTACTTACCAACCAGCTTAAAAGCCCACTGCCTTTAAAATGTGTGCATAATTTTATAAACCATATAACATTTCTTTCCAATGTATATTATATGCAATTTCTGCTGATATCTACAACTGTATTAGATTTTATGTAAAGCTTTCCCC